>JAOWCC010001634.1:70393779-70765279 GCA_030867875.1 Actinernus sp. WN-2022 | reverse complement strand
CATTTAAATATCTAGGAATTATTCGTCTACAGTTCTGCACATGCCTAGGAGAAATTATCATATTCCGAACATGGTACGAACTAACATACATCTTCGGAAAAGGATACAACATTTAGTGGAAATGAAAACTGATCTACCTAACCCTAAAAATCACGCGACCAATGACGTCATCATTACGTCATCACCACTAGGTGAATCGTGGGAACCCAGGACCATTTCTGTCCAAGTTTGAGCCGGCTGGCATTAGAAATGAGGGAGACTGGGATATGGGCATGTACTTAAAATCACGTGACCGATGACGTCATCGTTACGAAATCGTCACTAACGGATTTATGGGAACTCAGTACCATGTCTGTCCAAGTTTGAGCTGTCTGACATTAGAAACGAGGGGGATATGGGCATGTACTTAAAATCACCGACGACGTCATCGTTATGTGATTTAAGGGGGCCAGGATCCATTACCAGGAGCGTTCCTATGTTATGGGCTGGGCCCCCCAGCACAGCATAGGAGTGGCTATATTTAGAATTCGAATTGCCGCGTTGAAAGTGAGAACAATGATAATGAATAATAATGAGAAGTGACGTATAGCTATCACAACATGGCCTTTGTTTATTTCGCGCGAAATGCAATTCTAAATATAGCCACATCTACTCCTGTGCTGGGAACAGAACCATTGGGAAGATGGACGCTCCTGGTAATGGGCTCCTTCATGAGGGGACCCAATACCATGTCTGCCAAAGTTTGAGCCGCCTGCCATTAGAAATAAGGGAGACGGGCATATACTAAAAATCACGTGACCGATAACGTCATCGTTACGTCATCACCACTGAGTAATTGATAGGGACCCACTACCATGTCTGTCCAGGTTTGAGCCACCTGCCAGTAATATTAAGCGAGTTAGCCATGAAAATCTCATATCCCGAACATGCACATGCGCAGGAGAAATTCTCATTTTCCGAACATGGTACGAGCTAACATTTTGCTAATATACATCTTCGGAAAAGGATACAACATTCGGAAATGAAAATCTACCGAACCCCGATAACTGGTTCCTGCACATGCATGCATCCACGAGTTAAAAATTGAGACACCTTTTTTAGATCAATATCTCTACTTTGTGATGGTGGTTTCAGCGCGGATTTCCGTCAAATTCCCGAGGGACAGGAGCTCCAGGTATAAGGCATGGTCAAATTGTATTAAAAACAATAAATAAAAGAGTATTTGATAATAAGTAAAATCAAGTTGTTTTCTAGAAACTGTTTATTAAATTTTCAGAAAATATATACTTTGTAGGGGTTTTCTTGAAAATGCGCGCAATTAAAAGTTTCCGAGAAGCGCTCTTGAAGGGCTCCTGATACCTTAAGTTATATTTTGGACGACTTTTATAATCAGATATATCCTGAACGTAAACAGGAACATTTAAGTGTAGGTGCTTCATTATTTATAGCGTGTTTGAAATAGTTAAAACACAGGAAGTCATTACTAAGAGACTAAGTTTAGAATTGTTGCCAAATTTAGTAACGACGTCACGTGCTTACCCTTGCTTCGAACAACCGGGCCCAGGTCCAAGTAGTGTTTATAAAATAAATAAAATAATACATGGACGCTTGGAGATATGGAATTTATCTTCTCGTGTTCAACTCAAGACCTCACTCATTCGCTGTGCTCAACTCCTGAGATATCGAGTTGAGCACTCGAAGATAAATTCCATATCTCCATTTAATACACTTCCCTAATAACTGAGCGGCAGCATGCCTGTTATATAGGTATACTAGTTATAGCATAAATAGAGCTCAAAAATCTGTGAAAGTTCAGTAGTGTTCGGACAATAAAGACTCAGTAAAAACCAAAGTGTGCAAATTCATCTTGGGAGGCAGATAGTTCGCGATACAAGGTCCTGCCATGCCGAAAATCTATCAGACATTTTTGCGAAATGATCGGTTATAGTCCACTGTCTGACGACAATGTGAATCGGCTGAAGATGTGATATCACGGTTTGTCATATCAGTTTTAGACACCAGGGGCTAATTCTATAAAACATTTCAGTACACGGTGTATTTTACAAGGATGGCCATTGCTTCTTCGCCTCAAAATGATGCGAGACTTGTGAAATACAAATGTAAATGTTTTATTAAATTGGCCTCAGGAGCAGCCATCTCATTTCCTTCCAAATGAATTTTCCATAAGCAAAATGATTTTAAAAGGTCACACGATGGAATACTTGAAAACCACACCGGCGAAACAAATGAACAAGGAATTCTAAATCATTTTTTTAGCCGAGGGCCTGGTTTAATAACTTTGTAAAGGTAATTTCATTTTATGTGAAAGTGGTATATAGAGAAGATATGAATTAGGAAGTTTATCCTCGATCGAGAGTCTTCAAACTACCGTGTAGTTTTATTTTTATTATATGGACAATTAACTGCTCTAAGGACTCTTATTACTTAGTAATACTGTCAGTACTAACTTCTTCGTCATCTTTGTAAGCTGTTCTAGGGCCGAGTTTCATCGGGTTTTCTTGTCTCTTCGTTGCAGTGGAGGAAATCTTTAAAGCATTTTAGATCGTTTTGGCTTTTTGTGCTCGGAATATTCATTGTCATGCAGCTCATTTAAGCTGTTTCATCTTCCTCTGTGATTTTCACAAACCTGCCGCCATCTTTGTAGTTCAAAAGGCGGCGAACGTGACGTCATCGATATTTTCACTAGTGAGGATATGGAAAATACGCCACTCAGTACCCGGATGTAGTTTCGTATGAAATACTATCGTCCATATAATAATAAAATATATTCTACAGTAAGTAAATAGTTGAATCGGTAACATATTTCTTGATTTGCGTCTGTCATTTCTTCCTCCTTGTGAATGAGACTATTTTCTGATTTAGACAAAATATTTGGTAAGATCACTGCTGCCGATATAAGCTTCAATTATGACATGGATATTTATAGGTCGTTTATCTGTACCTCTACTATCTCTTCCTCTAGGGCTAGCGCTCGAAACGTCACTCCGCACGGCAGTTAGCATACCTTAATCGACGTTTAGTTGATCATACCATTATTAATCTCTACCAGCACGTTTGTGTATTATAATAAATTTCCTGTTTTACCTTAACAGATTTTGCATAAAATTGAACGCCAATGAAAGAAAAAAAGAGGGTTATTTTGCATGGGTTAAAAGGGGCCGGCTGTCGATCGAATTGAACCTATAGGTTTCTTTACAATAAAACTACAAAAATAACAGACGGCTATAGGATCGAATAGAAGTACCATGTGAATGTCTTGATATCCCGGGGGGTTTACTCCTGTTTGTGACGTATTATGTATGTGCCGCGTGGGTGGGTCAGGGTTTTGGGAAGGTAGGGTCAGGGTTTTGACCTGATTTGGGCATATCAGGGTCAGGATTTGAGTTTAATTTGGGTGCAGTCAGGGTCGGGGTTCAGTATTTTTTAGGCAGGAACAGGCGAACAATTTATTTCACAGGGCCTATTTGTTTTTATTTAAAGCCGGGGCAATCGAGATTTCTTTCCCAAAAAAGGGGGAAATCAGGGTTTCGGAGCTCGGATTTTGGGTCAAACAGGGTCAGGGTTTGAGCCTCTTTGCCTCACATACATACCCATTTTTCATGTAAGTGTAAGGCCTCTCCGGGCCTGATATGCTTTTCAGACTTTGTCGATAGAGGATGGCAAAGATTAAAGTGTATTACCGAAAAGCTTATTCTAGAAACTTGATTTCGGTTACAGTGAACCGATTTCAAGTTGCTCCAAATCTCGCTTCTTAAAAAGCAATATGTTTCATCCACTCGAATCTTTAATTGCCATCCTTCTTCAAAATAATCTCAGATATTTCCCCGGTATATGCCTAGAAAGCCTATGCTAATCTGAATATCTATTTTTGTCTTCAGTAATGAGAAAGTTTATCATTTGGGGATGTCTGGTCAGTGTCGACCCTATCAGTAAAAGGCATTGTAATCCCGTTTTGGTTCTCGTAAACATTTTGTATATAAGCTGCAGATACGGCAGATCTGTACCACTCATTAGTGCATAACGCAGCCGCGAATATGAGTTGACTCAGGAGCCCTGACTGTAGACGCTCCACAACATGCTCATCAGTGTCAATATCCTACTGAAGTTTAACTCTTTGACAACGGACCTAACTCAACCCTCCCCCTCAGTTCCAGTTTGGCTAGCCCGGGGTAATTAAATACTGCTGACTTGTTAAGACAAGGGCTCAAACTTTCCCCACAATACCATTCGGGAGAATTCTACGTACTCGTCGACGGTAGGTATTGCAACTTCTGTAGGGTTTCCAATGAAATGTGCTCTAATTTTCGACAAAAAAGCCATCATTAAGTCTGTGGACGGATGAAAAGTACTTGGTTTGCTTTTAGTAGGCCTTGTGAGGGGATTTCACATGTTTTTTCCGTTGTGTTTCTGCTTTGAGACACATGAAAAAATTATTCAGTGAAATCCTTGCATGGTGATCTTTTACCCCTGCTAAACTTATTAGGATGTGTTTTTGTCACTTTAAAGCAACGGCTTGAGTCCAAATCACCGCTCTTGGTTGTAGGACTCTCCTACAGGAGTCCCAGAGGGGGGACCCCTTGTGAATTTGTTGTCCATTACCCAGCATGCAATTGGAGGAAAACGTGGTGGAGAGAAATGCAGCGTTAAGAATAGCGTGGTTCACAGTCTCTTGTCGTGTGTTTTGTGCAAACAAACCTGGTGGTTGGAAAGATTAAAGAAGGTACTGTCACGACTGAGTGCTGATTTTGTGTTTGCTTTTGATTTCAAGTGCGAATGGGAAGGATTTTTTTAGCCGATTTTCAGCTTCTCAAAATTCGTAAAATCGAAGAAACGAAAAACGATCCCCAAAACAAATTAGCTTTTCTCCAAAGTAGAAGAGCCAAGCGATCCCTGTTATAGCTCTAACTTTGAAGTCATTCATCCCTTCAAATAATATCGCAACATCGTCTTTCCAGCATGTATACATAGATGTGATGCAATAATCAGTTTGTCCAGGTACATGCTTCATATCGGTCACATTGGACCGATATTTGCAGGGTCCGTCGGTAAAACAGTCGCTAGCCTGACAAATTCTCAGTCTGTTTCCTTCTGCAAAGATTTCCTGCAATATTTACCTCTATCAAATCTGCTGTTTGGTAAACGTGTTCCATTAACAATTCCGCTGCAAACTAATTGTAAACCAAAAGCGTCAGTCAAAATGTGCAGAGTTTGGTATTAAATTATACTTAGCATATTTGACAAAGCTGTCAAGTTTGTCGCCTGAAAACAATCGTCGAGTTGGTCGTTTCAAAATTAGCTTTTGCACTGTTGTAAAAAGTTACTGCTGACTTATCTTTTTGCTGTTCAAATAGAACTTCGTCTAGTGCGAAGCTGGGTCGAACGAGAAATTAAGTGTGAAAGTAACATAGTTTCATCGAGAGGGCATGGAAAAGCAATTTAAAACCCTTTTCTAAAGCCCATTTAACATTATACTCTAACATTGATATGTCTTAAGGTAAAGATCATATATGCATTATACGATAAGCCTTTGAAAACAGCAATCGCAGGCTATGAGAATGGAGAAGTTGTTTTAGAATCGACACTCATGAACGAGTTTTGACGACCTCAAGATAATTTTGAAGGTCGTTTAGTTTTCTTTAGACTAGCAGCTGGAATCACATTTGATGGCCTGTCGTTTTTAAATGTGACTGTATCCACCTTGTCAGTTTCTTTGAAGGGTAAAATGAATCGAAAAACGTTTAGTTTAGTTTTATGGCTCAAAATATACATATGAATATAATTTCACATGCAGATAAAATGGCATCTAAATTCATCGTAAAACATACGTTTTTCCTATTTTCAAATATATGTCTACATACTATGTACATATATATGTATATAGTATATATTTTTGCTTGTTGATGTTTACTAATGAGAAACATCGAGCGCGATTGTTTACCAACTTTCATTTCGCGGCCTTCATTCGAGAAAGCCTTTCTACCTGACTGTATTTATCACTTTAGTGAATCAACTGAAAAAAACACTATTTACTTTACAGTGGCGTCCTTATCGACCAAAAGCAGTCAAAAATATGTGATTTTAAAAGGGAATACTAAAGTACAAAATTATTCAAAATACCTCTGCTCCTGACAAATGAAGGAATCGTCAAAGTTTGGTTCTCGTTTTCAAGTATCCATATCCGCGATGTATAAATACAGATGAAGTTCTACCTCTCCATGAATGAACAAGTTGGTCGCTGTGCGTGTTTTGCGAAGTGCTTTTAGGCAAACTAGCACTGTCCTTAAGTACAAGTATACTTAATATCCAGACATTTTCTTAATTAACTCCATGCTGTAATTAGCACATCTTATCGAGCAAGGCACTACAATGGCTTTCTGATACCACGTTTCTCCGAACAACCCGAACTCAATAACCGGTTATTCATTGTTCGTCTCAGTCGCCTCCCGATCCCATATTAATGTCATTTGCTAAGTTGTCGCAGGAAATTGGACCCAAAGATCTGCATCTATTGACGTTTTCAGAGTGTTACAGCAAATTGAGCAAAACGAAGTTGATTGCTAAGGGTCGGATTTCTGGGTCATATGTCTTCAAAAAAACAATTACGAAAATACACTTTTGGGCTTTTGGATATCAAGTTTATTGAAAACGATCTGTCTTTGAATTTAAAAAAATAATCATTTCAAGCCTAATCAATCTTCCGAACCAGTTTTGTCTAAGGAGAAATCGCAGTTAATATATCAGAATCAATTTCGACAACCGATATGAAATTCCTTACGGAACTATCTAAAATCCAAACCCAGAAAACCAAACATGCGATGCAAATGAGTTCTTTTTCCTGATACTGATATCGAATCCTCACATTAATTTGAAGAGCTGGGCTTCTACCTTCTCTTCTCCTTCGAAATGAAAGACAGAAATTCAACTTCTTTAATTAGAGAAAAAATATAATGAATAATGTACACACGGTGATAACGAAATAAATATATTCCCCGGTGTTTCATCAAGTTGTTTACAATAATCAGGCGAATATACAAATAATTCTCATTAAAAATGAAATAACTATTGTAGGTGTAAGTCTTTCATAAACTTTTTCAGGTGTTGAAGTGAAAGTTTTCCTACGATAGGGTGGTGTCATAATTCTGTCAGCCTTAGAATTATTTAAGGATGATAGACTGACGTGCATGTTTTATTGACAAATACAGGTACGGGCTGACTGTACGATGAACGAAAAATTATGAATACTGCATGAGGCTGAAGGCCGTCGAAACAGTGCAGTATGAAGAATCGTTGAGCCTGTATTTTTCAGGCAACTGAAACACAAACGTAAATGTCTAACCCTATTAATATTTCAACTGAGCGTACATCGTGCTGTGGTCACCAATAATGCACTGTCATTAGCCAATCACCTGCTTGGATTTTGTAATGTGCACGAAGCCTAGAATATTATTAAATATATATATCATTAGTGTTTTTATAGCATCTAGCCTGATAAAATCTAGGAATAAATAGGAGAGAGAAGATTGTAATAGGATATTGTAGGTTAAAGTATATGGAAAATTGCTGTGAGATCATTAGACCAAATTCACGCACAAAGGTTTCAATAACGCCCGGGGTGAATAAATTAAATTAATTATTTTCTCGGAGAGTAAAATATATACATTTGATTTACCCTAGAGCCTCATATTGAAAGCTATTTGAGTAATAAGTGAAGCATATGTCTAAAGTAGGCTATGTATTTAACCAAAAAAAACATTGCTGGAAGTCAAGAAGACATCCCCTCCTCTTGCGCAATCGTTTATTAATTCGTAATAATCTGTTTTCTGATTTATTTAAAACATTTTGGCGTTTTTGTTTTATAAAAATAACATACTGGTTTGATAATACTAGAGCAGAGACAAACTGTGGCAAAGACTACGGCATGGTACATGCCGTGACATTGAAAGGGTTTCCCATTGTTTTTGTCCTTCTGATCCAATCAAATTACAGAGTTACGGTACAGTACGTTACACTACGGTTACTATATATAGTCATATATATATAGTAGAACAGATTATGAGTGCGAGACAAACTATATATTAAACGTTAACTACTGTATATCCGTACCCTTACCGTAACCGTAGTGTAACGTACTGTACCGTAACTCTGTAATTTGATTGGATCAGAAGGACAAAAACAATGGGAAACCCTTTCAATGTAAACTGTTTGAAATACTTACATCTCATCTCCCTAATGCTCAAGCTTATGCTGACGATAACCCAGCTCTATCTTTCATTCAGTCCTAGGCCTAATGATAGAGCTGGTCAAAAGAGCGCCATCGCCGCCATGGAGAGTTGCATAAAGAACATCAGGGCGTGGATGCTTAAGGATAAGTTGATGATGAACGATGACAAGGCCGAGTTCATACTGGTTGGCACCAGCTGGCCAAGCTAAATGCTGAATGATTCGAAGTGAGCGACTCTCACATATCCCCCGCATGCGCAGTGAGGAATTTAGGTACATGGTTCTAAATTAACCATGAAGACTCGCACCACAAAGACGTGCAGCTCTGCTTTTTATTATATTTATAACATTAAGTACATAATAGGAAGTAGCCTGCGTAGCAGTCGTTTCGTGTTTTTTTTCGGAAGATCAGAAAAAAAAACGCCTGAGAATGGGGCGAGCCTCACGCGTTTTTCTGATCTTAAGAAAAAAACACCGAAGGCTAGAGAGATTACAGAAACAATAGTTCACGCTTTTATTACAAACAGATTATATTACTGTAATAGCCTCTTATATGGCCTGCCTGACTGCCAAATCCGAAAGCTGCAGCGAGTTCAGAATGCGTGTGCGCGGTTAACACCTTTTTCACATGAGTTACACTGGTACCTGTCAGGCTACGAATAGAATTTAAGATCCGTTTAAACGCTTTTAAGATTTTACACGGAATGGCACCTATATATTTAAGCGATTTAATATCAGTAATGCCGCCATCGGCATACATGCTTCGTGGCTCCGTTAATGGTATTTTACTTGACATTCCTAGTTTTAAATCTAAAAAGACTCTTGGCGAACGTTCATTTATGATGGCTTCGCCTAAGCTGTGGAACATCCTTCCGCTTGATGTAAGATTCACGAACAATCTAGGAACTTTTAAATGCAAATTGAAGACGCATTTGTTTAAAAGGGCGATTCAATCATGTTTTTAATAATTCAATTCTAATAATTTCAATATTATCAATACTCACTAGGGGGACTTTAGTATTTATTTGCCTTAGTATTTTATTTTGATATTTTTAAGATCGTTATTTATAGATCATTGATTGTATATTTTACAGTTTTAGTCTTGTCTATATAATAATTATATTAATTTGAATTCTAATGCGCATTTGAACATTTTATTAAATTTGTGCAATATATATAAGTTATAAAGTTATAATATTACTGGAGCTGTGATTCTATGCCAGAGGGTATACTTTTCGGAGACTGCATGAAAACCTGGCCATCGCTCAGTAATTTTAAATAAAATTACTTTGCAATCAGGACATAATTGAATGAGTATCGTAGCTTCGTTGGGACACGCTGTCTACTATATACTTCGAAAGCATTCTTCTTAAAGTCAAACATTTAAGTAATGGCCCAGATAAGAACTGTAGTGCTCTGCGGTACGGAATGTTAAAAGGTGTTAATTTTATATTATTCTTTCTCGTAATTTCATTGGTTGATAATTATAAATTCAATAGAAACCCATCGAAATAATGCATTTTCGTTCGATATTTTTTTGTGGTTTGAATTTATTTTGATCAAAGTAATATGGTTTAATTTCGAAGAATATCGTGTGCAGGGAAAGGTCTCAAATTTGCGATTGAAAAATCTTTTGTTTTCTCTATATCCGATTGGCTGAATGGTGGCTTCTCTGCATGAGTTTTCACAGAAAAAAGAGCCAATACCATAAAAAAATACTTTATTTTCGAGATGTAGTTTGGACTGTAGACACCTCCTAAAGCACTTAACTTTGACGGAGAAAGGAAGTAGAACCTCTCAGTGGTATCCAGGGTAAACTGCTCGTACAGAGTTTGTGAATCATATTCGGGAAATACACACAATGACAATCTCAAGTACGTTAAGGCCTGGGTCAACACAAAAACACGCCTAACATTGATTATTTCTGCAATTCTGTTATGAAATTGGTTTTAAGCGAATCTTTACCAAATTGCACATACTAACATAATTCGGGAACCTTAACACTTTAAAGTGAAAACTGCAGTCATGTGACATGTCACGTGACCCTTCCTCGTAATGAGGACAATCCCTTAAAAATATTGTGGACTTGGAGAGACTCATCAATCTGCCCTCACACCATGACTTTTATTTATTGGTAAGGAGAAAACCGCTGATCAATAAATCGAGTACAAGGTTACATGACCTGTTTTGCTCAGATTTCTTTATTTTAAAAACACTATTTAATACAAAGCCTACACAGAAATTAAGTAAATATTACTGTTATAAAAGTGGCTAGTTTGATTATATATAGTTGATAGTGATAGAGGAAAAGTGTGCAATGGTTAAAGGAGCTAAGCTTTCGAGTTAACCACTGCCACGTAGGAAGTAAAGACTAAGTCCACAATAAATTATAAAATACAATATATAAAAAACTGTGTAAATACAGGCTGGAATGAAAAGTGCATTATATGATAACAAGAGACCATCACTAAAAGAACTGATCTCGTACCCTATGATAGTCTGCGCCAATCTATATTTGGCTCAGTGGACGTCACGATGCTATTTTAAGATTCGGTTCCAGCTCCTCACGGATTTTCATCATTCCATCTCATGAATTCAACCTTGATTTCAACAAAGAAAGAGGGGCGATGGATGGGAAGCTTCAAAACTCTGAATTATGGCTCTGAATTATGTGTTGCTCCATAAACTTACTACCCGGACTGGTATGGGACGGATCTGACCTGATCTGACTTGAAGACTCGAGAAAATGAACTTTGAATTTAATTAATATAAGCTACGAAGTGTAATTTGAAAACCCGTTAAAAATATTGCCGTTTGGATTTGACTGGGAAGCTGTAGGCTGTATTAAGCCAGACCCGTAAGAAATTCGGATGTGACCTAAAAGTCCTGTCAGCCCTAGAATAACTGAACATATTGTTATTTCAGTCGAAGAAACCTTTGGTTTCAGCAAAATAATGGTTAAAGAATGGCTCAAATCTTCGCTCCCGTTCCTGGAAATTACAAATATCTTTGAGAATCAAGATCCCGCTAGCCTGGGAAACCAGCCGACTCTTATCGCTCCCTACTGTGGGGAGCGATAAGAGTCGGCTGGTTTCCCAGGCTAAGATCCCGCGTGTGTCGAATCTGATTGGTTGATCCTGTCACGTGTCGAGTTATCCATCGAACAATGGGCGACTGCGTAATCTGATTGGTTAACGGTGAAATAGCTCGACTTGGAAAATAAAAAAAAACATTTGCGATTTCTGACTCGTGCCGGCCACAGGCCTGGCCCGAGTAATAAACATTCCTTGTAGTGAAGTGTCATTACCGTCTCAGGAATCGAAGTCGACTTTGGTTTCAGAAAAAAATTATTACCGCCGTGATCTTTCATCGGATATTTTCTCTCTGTTAATTTCTGTTTCTCGGGAAATTGTTTGCCGATATGTTCGTTCGCCCTGAAGTTATATTTGCGCTCTGCGACTCGCTGCAAATATCAGTCAGTTTTCCGTAATTTCCGGAAATTCCGATGTTTGACGTTACGAAGTTGCGACCTCAGGGAACCCAAGCGTGCCAAAATAAAAATGGTTGAACGACTTGAGCGAAGCAGAAATTTAAAATTTACTCGAAAACACGACACCCCAAAACAGGAAAAGGCAACTAAGTAGGCATGAAAATGTTAGATAGTAAAATACAGTAAATATGAACGGAGTTTCAATTAAGTTTTCTAACAATTTCACAAATGACGGTTCAGTGAATTCTGAAACGCCGGTGCCAGAATATTCTCTTTCGGTTAACTTCCAAACCCGAAAGCAAGTCAACCTTCTCTACACGCATGGCATAAGTTACCTCAAAATCGATCACTAAAAGCGAGCCAAAAATATATAAACCAGCACATCTTGTTTAATTCGCTGTCAAATTTAACGAAATTTTCGTATGTTAATATTAAAATGTAATAACATCTTTAGGATCAAACACATTTGTATATTGACGTTAGTGTGATGTCATAACGAACGACTCCTTTTAAGGTCAAATTGTGCGTTACCTATACGTTTGAAATAAAGCATGTTATCACAACAACATAAATGTGTGTTTTTGATTGCCGCAGTTTTAAAGTCTCTACGATAAATATTTGCTGAGTTATTAAGAACTGAAGTTTCCTGTGACGTCACATTTTCTGACGTCATGGGTCTGACATCAGTCATGCTTTCTAAATTGAAGAAACATAAAAAAGACCATATTGCGGCGATTCAGTGTACAGTAAGTACAGTTCCTCTTTAAAACCCGAAAAATACTTGAATAGTTACACGGTTAGTGTGGTGGCTGGGGTTTAAAGCAGCTTTCGAGCTCGCCGTTAGAGTAACCAGATTCTGAGGCCTATGATCTAAAGTGAGGCTGACGGTCTTGGGGGCTATGCCATGCTGATGAGTCCTAACAAGGATGAAACAGCTGTACATGGTTGCCACTCTACCGGTAATAAGATGTGAGCATGCGTATTAGACGCTAGCTACGTCATAGCGTGTGTTGGGTAGTGCCATGCAACGTGTTTGGTTTATTATTAAAAGACATTTTCAAAAAAAATATGACGTCATAATGACGTTTCCTCTTTTTCACTGTGAATTTTAAAGTATTTCTTCTCAAAAATTGAAAATTCTAAAAACATACGGTTGTGGGTACCGATTTACTCTTTTGATTGCTAGATTGTCGTTACCCTGCGAGCAGAGGTTTCTCATCTCCTTGCCTTTTCTGTCGCCGAAAGAAACCTCTCTGCCACGAAACGATTGCTTTTCGCGTTGAGCATGCGCCACGGTATCTGGATTGCCATTGGCCGAAAAAAAAACCGAGACGGTAAACATTGTAGATTCATTGTATGTAGATTTCAAATTGTCCATTTCCTATTGTTATAAACTGCAGTGGAGAAAATAAAAATAATGTCCTTCTTCGAAGGTATAAATCAAAGCTTTCTTTAGGATAAATTAAGGTAGATTTATTGAACGGTCTTCTGTGCAGTTCAGTAAAGTAAGAAGAAGACAAAGCCGGAGTTTGAAGCCCGTTCGTATCAATCGTCGGCAAACAACAAACGCGTGACGACATAAATAACGGCTGCGAAGGATACTATGGGCTCTTTCAAAACCAGCGAAGATCACCAAAAAGTCGGCGTGCCTAAATCGCAGGTAACGGGTAGCGGGTAACGGGTAGCGGGTAGCGGGTAGCGGGTAGCGGGTAGCGGGTAGCGGGTAGCGGGTAGCGGGTAGCGGGTAACGGGTAACGGGTAGCGGGTAACAGGTAACGGTTAGATGAAAGTTTTTTTGAAATTATATAAGTACAAAAATATTATCTGGCACCCGTTTACGGTGTGTATGGAAATAAGAGACAAATGTCTGCTTAGGTACACCATTATCAGCGTAGACTGATTATGTGTAAACGAAACGAAATACCAGCCAGGACGTAAGAAATAGCTCCATGTATAATCCAATGCGCAATCAGTTGACAACTGTGTATCTTACGCGCTGCACCAGCAACCACGGTTACTCGTCAGTATACGTACGGTTTAGTTTGGAACATACACTTTTTTAAATACACTGGAAAACTCGAACCGGCCCAGTTACATGCAGACTTTGAAGAACTATGTAAACTGTCAGTTGTAAAATATGAGCAATATACAGCCTTTACTTTTACAAAATGTCTGTGAATGTATAAATTGATTTTTTTACAAACACTCCATTTACAGAGTAATACATTTAGAGAAATGTTCTACTCTAAAATGTTTGCATCAAAAAGGACGTAAATGGTTCGATTTTTCCAGTAATATATTATGATCAGTGATTGGACGAGTTTTACTCAAATAGATAAGGCAGATTTGAACTGTTGACTTCAGAATAAAGTTTACTTATTGTATTGATCAGTCTCTGTGTCTTTATGTTGTCCGATGCATTTTAAAGCGATCCAATTTTATTAAAAAGATCACCAAAACGTCTCCCAAAATTTTATCATTAAATTAATCGCTTGCTTAATATCTACTTCGGGAATATGGAAGATAGATTATCCATACACGACTTTCATAATGGCCGCCTCCTAATTTGCATAATTTGTAAGATAAATATGTAGGGGAAAACCAATGCTACTACATGAAAGATCACATTAAAACTAGTAATTGTTTTGAGTTTTAGAGGAAATAATGTGGAAAATTGCTGTTGAGCTATGAGCATTTGTAATGCAGAAAAATATGAAAGCGAGGCTATAAAGGCCTCCGTCGTTTTTCTCATACAAATCTCTCTAATTTCAACTGGATGTAACTTCATTGCTTTATAAGCTACAGCACTCAACTTTCATAAGTTCGCTTATGTCGACATGCTCTTTCACATGGCAATGTTCATATGTTCTATACATGTGGATAAACTACCGAAACGGGAAATCACATATGCAAATTAGGAGGCGGCCATTATGAAAGTCGTGTATGAACATTGTGCCCAAGTATATGGTTAATCGATGCAAGAATTGGTTATAACAATCTACGTCGAAATCCGTATCTTAGCTTTCTTATGGCCTGTACACAGACCTCCGTACTTTCTTACTGTGCCGCCATGAAACTACAAACTTGGACAATGATTGTGGACTCTGGTCGCTTTAATAGACTGTCCATTCATTTAACTCCCACTCCGGCCCCCCTTTGAACACCTTCAATCTGAAAATTGCTTCACTGGTTTGGGAAGCTGCAGCTGTGTTAACTTTGCGTTAGATATTAATGTTTATTTTCATATAATAGTAATTTTTGTTGACTGTCCAAACATTTTTTATCCATGATTGTAACTCCTTCAGAGCTGTTCTTAGCCTGGGTCGTCGCGTAACGCTAGCCGCCCCACTAACAGCTGCTTACCTCAGCCACACATCGATTATCACTGGTCAGGATAACGGTGTATATCAAAGCGAGTATTTTTCTTCTTTTTAAAAAAATAACACCGGACAATTTTTGTATTGTTCTACTGAACAAATAAATTTAACCTAGCCGTTACCCGTTACCCGCTACCCGTTACCCGTTACCCGTTACCTGCTACCCGCTACCCGCTACCCGCTACCCGTTACCCGCTACCCGTTACCCGCTACCCGTTACCTGCTACTCGCTACCCGTTACCTGCGTTTTAGACACGCCGCCAAAAAGTCATGCCCGAGTGATATCAAACAGATAAAACCGGTTTGGTAACTGGTTTATCACGTGGTTTACCTCCAAGATTTTGGAGGTTGCAAGTGCGCATGTTCAACGGCAAAAGCAATCGTTTCGTGGCAGAGGTTTCTTTCGGCGACAGGAAAGGCAAAGAGATGAGAAACCTCTGCTCGCAGGGTAGATTGTCGTAAACAAGTATTTTAAACTCTTAAAGATGAATGAAGAAGTTATTTTGTAAATGGTTCTGTATTGAATATTTCCCGCCAAAATTTGGCGGAAAAATTGCCAAAATTCAAAATTTCATAACTTTTCTCCCTCTTAACCAATCGAACTCGGGTTTTCGGTTTCTTTGTTGTCGACATGATGGAAAATCGAAAATATAAAATTTACTGATGTTTAAGGTAATTGAAAACATCGAGAAACCTATTATAAATGGATATATGACGTAACTGTGACGTCATCAAGATGGCTACGGTAGTTCAAAGCATCGGATTTCGTTTAGGTCATCGGTCTTCATCCTCCCACAAAAAAATCAATCTTCTACGTTGGAAACTTTTGAAAATATATCAAAGTGATCGAATTTAGGGTCATTTGTGCCAAGCGTGCTAATACATACATTTTCCAGACTGACTCAAAAGTTGAAATAGATATGACAGGCATATATAACTAAAATGTCCAAAACTGAACTTAATTCATGATTTATGAGTCGTAATGTCCACCAAACAACAATGAGTTTTCAATAATAACTGGGATGACTGTGAAAGACCTGCGAAGGTCATGGAAAATATCCGGTGTCATGCAGAAAAACCGCCATGCACATTTTGCAGACGCCCATGATTCAGTTAAGACCTTACACGGAATTTCAGGTACGATTTGCTTAAAGTGCCCCTCAACCCTTTTGCAATTTTTATATATATGAAACTTTGAAAGGTTTTGAGTACTTCTGCGAAGAAATGTTTGGCTTACAGAGGATACTCTATGATCTAGGCTTGTTTGAAATGGTGAAATTCGAATTAATTGGATGACGTAAGATAGGGAATCGACCCAGGCTTTTTCTTACACGGTAATGGGTCAGGAGAGGTCGCCCGTAACTCTGAAACGAAATGCTCTTCTTCTTCAAAATGTGACCCAGAGATGTAGTTTTGATCTCTTGATCTATTCAAACTTTTATTTCATTTCGGAAATCAAAAACGTTTTGTGTGACGTCATTGCAAACCAAGAATAGACGACGAAACACGCTGAACATAGAAACGACTGATGAACTTTTCTGCAAGTCCAACTTTAAATTTCCATAAATGTAACGTTAAAAAATTACATTACAGCTAACTTTTCCTTTGACTTTTAGAGGATTTCCTCTAACCTTTTTAAGGACTTTTTCGACTTTGTGAAAACATTTCTGAAGCACTGACACCGTTTAGTTCAGATTTGCTTGCATTGGTTTTTGGCTTTTCGCCACACGTAATGACGTGTGACCCGATAACCAAGCCTTTCTGTGAGCTCGTAACTAGATGCTTCTTAGCGCAGTCCGGGTCGGTAGTGCATTGGCACCGAAGCCCGCGTACTGTTTGCTATGCCATATACTGACGAGTTCTAATAAGAACGAAACAGCTGTCTATGGCTGCAATCTAGTCCGAGCGCTTTTCGTGTCAGGCCTAGCTAACCGTAGTGCTTTGTGTTAGAATTTTACGTTGTATATCAGCTTTGCTGTAGTCTTCGGACTTTTCATTCTTAATTGTATATATTTGGCTGCATAGGTCCTCACTTCGGATCCAACGTATTTCTGCAGGATTTTTGTTCACGGTATTTGCTGATTTATTTTCTATTTCTGAAGTACATTTTGAAGTTCCTTGCATACTAAATGAGAGTTCAGATTCGCTGATTTTCTCACATGACCTGTTCCACGTGATCACTCGTGAAAGTTTTCCAGTCGGAAATGTTTCATGATAATAAGGGTCAAAGAATGTTTTGAGGGTCTGATTTTGAGCAGCGAACAGAGCCACCAGTCATTTATGTGCGCGTCACAAGGGCCGGCAATTGTGACGTGGAACCTACACACTTTACGTCAGACATTTAAAGTGCCTCTAACATTTATTTAGTTATCATAAATATCGATTCTACATCAAGTGAATACTAGCTGAATTTTAAAATATTTATTGATTTGAATGTTGCGTTAATGAGTTATGGAGGTTTATATCTCGAAAATGGTAATAAATGTAATGTCAACTCAGGAACATTTATTATACAAAAACATGGGGGTAAATATAAATGACCTTTGTAAACATCTATGATGTAATTGTAGTTTGCAATTGTATTAGTGAATTCAGCAAACATTTCATAAAAATAAAATAACAGTTTCATTCACAAGTAGAAATAAATTATAGAAAATTCCTGGGTTGACGTCACATTCATTCGCATTTTGGAAATATAAACCATTAGTATATACCACACAAGTGAATAGTATTTTTCACGCGCTCTGATTGGCTACTCCGGAGGTGAACATCCTTTGCTATTCTCCGAGTGAAGCAGCGATCACCTCGCGCGCGTTTTTGTCTATTTGACAGAAAATAAAATAACTGTTTGGTTATTGGTATATACTAATTAAAAAGCAATTGTTCACCTCAGTGCCGGTGAAAAGTGGTAAATATCCACCACTACTCACCGACACTGAGGTGAATAATTGTTCACTATACAAGGGCACCCAACGAGTATTTTTTGAAATTCGTTTGAAACCAGTTGTCTGCAGCTTATCTAGCCATTTTAAGGCGCCTACTATGTCTTTTGACGTATTCTAGAAAGCTATTAGCTGTTCGGATTTTCTAGGTGGAAATCGCGTCAACCGAAAATACTATGGCAAAATGTTCCCGGCCTACGAATTTGTTAGTAGTCTCGAACAGAAACAAGAATTTTCTAGCCCAAGTAACTTCATGTTGCAAAGTTTTGTGGAGGTACGAATTTTTTAGGGATTCTTTTTCCTTGAGGCAATTATGTGCTGTTCTGACTCTATTGATCGGACGAATTGGGACGTACGAATATTTTAGGGGAAACCTTTTAGTCTCCCCTTTCTTCTATAATTTTCTAGGGATTGAAAACAAATTTTCTAGCCAGTATTTCAGAAAACAATTTTCTAGGGACAATTTTTTCAAATCCGAAAGTTTTAGGCTAACTTACTCTCCCGAACAGCTTTTTAACCGAAAACTTCGTTGGGTGCCCTTGACTATAACTCATAGATCTAGATGCAACACTCAAATCAAGAAATATCTACCATTCAACAATTTCCCTGATGTAGAATATATATATATATTTGCGACAACAGAATAAACGTTACAGGCACTTTAACTTGAATATTTACTATAACAGGTAGATAACAATTATGTCGACTTATAGTGATTTAATCATCTCTCGAAATGTGTTCTCAGGGCCGGAGTGTGGCATCAGCCAGTGAGACCGAGTGAGTTCATCTCTGAAGAGGTGGTCGGATAATCCGGATTTCAATTTTGCTAGGCACGCGGTCAATAGTTCAATTCGGATTGACATTATAAACATCTTTCTATATACTCTTAATTAATAGTTTATTTAGCAATAATGGACATCGCCAAACTAACAAGAGCCCATCTGGGCTTTCACTCGGGCCACATGAGATTGAAGATGAAATACACTTTCATTTGAAATCCTCTTAGTAACAAGAAGCTGCACGCAGCTTGAACTCCGGCGTATCTTTTGTAACGCGGATGATCTCATATACCTAAGAAGTTTGGCACATTCAACGCACAATCAGATGCGAAAGTACGCACACACAGTCGATCTCATATAAAACTCCACACGAGTCAGAACACGAGTGAACACAAGTAGAACACGAGCGACTTCAAGTAAGCCAGGCTACCCTAGGATAACACTCCGATCCAAATACTATGATCATCTGATCTAAAACTCCACATGAGTCAAGACACGAGTCAACACGAGTGCACAGCGGTTCATAATTTAATTAACAAAAAAATATTATAATAAAACATAAGAATTTAATTGTTTTATCGTCTTAGTTGTTTCGGGTTACCTGTGTAGCAGTGCGGTACCAGCCGAAAACAAATTGCATGAAATTACTACGAGGATCTGATTTAAAACTCCACCTGAGCGAATACGACTACACTAGCAAGCATTTCATCATTTAATTAACCAACATTTACAATTAAAAACAAATTCTGTTATCGTCTTAGTTGTTTTGGGTTACCTGTGTAAATACCGCGTGAAGCTGCAAAAGCAGCCGATTGCGTTACTACCTGTGACCCCGTGTGCGCCCATGAATCGTTGCAGGTGAGCAATATTAATGTTTTGATTAGTCTGATATTGTGGTCATTAAAAATATTTGTTTGTAGAAGTTCCCTCGTACAGTCACATCGCTATTTGGTAGTACGCACACAGCTAATGTCTGCTGGTAGGATTTTTTTTCAATCAAAAATTTTGAGATTACCTATTTTTGTTTTACAATTCAACTCAGTTTTTATTTTACACTGTTTAACAAAGAATTACAAATTAAGTGTCAAATTAAGCAATAGTTATAGTAGAATAGTTTTGTTACAAGAAAAATAAAAGTTATCGAACAAGTAACGGCAGTCAAAGGAGCACAAGCTTTCGAGTTGACTGCCGTAAATGGTTGGATAGCAAGTTGATTTGGTTACATACATGTATAGAACTTAAGAGCAATAGAGCCTGATTTCTACGAAATCTAATAGAACAAAAACAGTATGTAGACTTATGATTATAGAGTTACAAAGTGAATATACAAGAAAAGAAAAAAGATTATTGGAATAAAATATAATAAGTATAATAAATATATACATATAAATATATTAACACATAGTACACATACAGAGAATATACAAGTCATATAAAAATATTAAATAGATAAATGATGAAGGCTTAAAGTTAAGTTAAGACTTAAGTAACGATAAGTGCAAAATATATGCCCTCTGTTATTTTCGGGCTACCTGTGGTATACTTGTGCTAACAAAACAACTATGCTAGGGTACCTTATTTGAAGCATAGCTTCGAACTAAACTGTTGATCGCTGAAGAGTTCGAGTGCAACAACATGGCAAATAAAAACAGCACATTGCCAGTTGAGAAAACCTTACGAGTTTGCTTAACCGTTATGAGTTTGTTTATCAACGGCCGCATAACTATAACCTCATATATAATTATAATAATCAATTTATGTAGCGCTATGCCCTAAAGTCCCATAGTTGCATAGCGCTTTACAATACAACAAGTATTAAAAATGTTATGCAATAATGCAGATACTGTAACGTATCGTTTTACAAGTAATTCCCTATTCTATACCAAAAGAAAAATTGAATAATAATAATAATTTTAACACTAGAATTAAAAGAACTAAGAGAAACAATAGACCTCATTTCCAGTAGTAACGAGTTCCATAAAATAGGAGCAGATACCAAAAAAGTCCGGAGTCCAGATTTCATATGTTTTGCAATTTGTCTTACAACTTAATTCGCTCACACTCAGTTTCCACTTGAACACCTAAACTATTGAACTAAATATACGATATAGTTAGATGACAAGTCTCAAACTAGATCTCGGACCGAAGTAGTTTTACTGGCAAGTTTAGCTCGACGGAACTATGTACCCTGCGAGCAGAGGTTTCTCAAACGCAAAGAGATGAGAAACCTCTGCTCGCAGGGTAAACTATGTGAAGTTTTCGCACACTAGACACGGCACAAACTTCTCTGTTAACGCCGAGTACTATTTATCGTATGTTTTGCAATTTGTCTTCCAACTTAATTCGCTCACAATTTCCACTAGAACACCTAAACTAAACTAAATATACGATATAGTCAGATGACCAAGACTCAAACTACATCTCGGATTCGGATAAGGGAAAACTTAGCTGATGCAGTACTATAGTTTAAAAAGCTAAAGTTCCTGTTTGTTCGACGCAGTTCGGTTCAATTCAGTATCATTGACACAATGCATGTAATAAATTATTACGAGTCGATCAACTTCTTTAAAGTGGTCCCCTTTAGTTTATTTCTTCAGCCTGAAAACGAGCACAGCATACGGGTATACTAAAAACATCTGCTTAACTAAATTTTGTAAAATTCTTACCGTAAGAATTGTTCTTGTGACATGGTTATAAAGTTCAATGAGGGTTTCTTCAGTTTTCCCCATATTAACAGACATGTATAAGGTAGCCAGAGAGTCTTTATACTGGATTGAGAGAAGTTATTCTGTCGTATTGAAACATGCCTTAGCTGGTAGTTGCCTGACCCTCCCTCGCAGCTGTTATTTGTGTCATCACGCAACGCTTCTCCCGTGCCGCCCACGATGGAATAGTTCTCTGAGAATGACTCTTCGATCGATATCTCCTTGTCTCGCATTGTCTGAGAGCTTTGCCCTTTCTTATCTGAGCCTAACCTGAGATTATAATTCGATACCTTTTATATCTAAGTAGTATAGAGGGTGAGGGTACCGGACCATTTTCCATCATATGGTTTCTGATCTCATACCCCCACCCTATTATTTATCGATCGTATTTTTTATTCTTCTCAAGGTCAAGGTCAAGGTCGAATTCTCCATAACCGGTTTAACCAGTTCAATCTTTGGATGTCAAATTCTTGGAAATCTCCATAACTGGTTTCAATCTTTGGATGTCTAAAGGCTTGATCTATAGTGATGTGTACGTATATTTTCGAAATGTGTTTGAACCAGCCGATCGATGGTTCTTCTCTTCGTTCTTCTCATACTATAGTATTCAACTTTTCATAGTTGCATTCTAGGCTATCCATTCTAATGGATTCATTGCCTTGCCTGCTATCCGCTATTGCCATATTTTGACTTCTGCGAGTTTCTTCATTCTTCTCTTGCGTCTTCTCTTCATTCTTCTCTTACTATAGTATTCAACTTTTCATAGTTGCATTCTAGGCTATCCATTCTAATGGCTTCATTGCCTTGCCTGCTATCCGCTATTGCCATATATTGGCTTCTGCGAGTTTCTTCTATAGTATTTTCCTTTCTTTCTATTTCATAGTGCGTTCGAGGTATCATGCATCTTCTCTATGTAATGGATGCTGGTGCATGGTACTCTATATTTAATATCTAATATAGTAGTATAGGATGAACTGCAATTCAGAAATCCATGATGAGATGAAAGACTTTGGAGAGTTGTGTCCTTTCTGCAATGAGCGATTGATAGATTACGTACGCAAGAAAGAGAGTGAGTCGTGTTGTGGCAATACAGAGATAATTAATGATAATGGTATGTATGTTTGCCAAAGCTGTGGTGTAGTTCATTCATATCGTTTGGTGAATGGATATATCGATTACTACGAAAATAGGTACCGAATGAGACGTAAGTCTATCTACTGATAGGAAATACCATATTGACAATATATTCATTGCGAAATTTGATTTACGATATGGTGAGTGCATTGATATTCGTAGGATGTTCGATGAATTCGAAAGTGCTATTGATGTTATATTGAAACGGAAGAGGTATCCAATACTAGATTTTGTGTTCTATAAGTTGTTCGAAATGAAGTTTCGCGAATCTGGAATCGATAACTATCGCATCCATATGCAAAAGTGTACTAGGTACATATCGAAGATTACTGTTAAACGATATGTTAGGATATGGAAGAAGATCTGTGATATGAATGAATGGTTATACATAGAGACTCATAATGGTGTTTTTGCAAGAAGTGAAGATAATTGATATGGCAATGATCAACTAGTTGCGTACTTCTTGTTGTATCTCTCTCTGAATCTATCAACTAGTGGACATAGGTCACTAACTTGATCGTCCAACCAGTTCAACTCTAATGTAAATCTTTCGATGTCGAGTTCTTCTCCACGCAGATATGCCCTTATTTTATTCAAGATCTTCTGATATGATGTGTACGCAAATTTGCTCATTTCCGTCTTCCTATTGTAGTTTTTAATTTTTAGTAGTCCTTGAAGCAATAGTCCTGATCCCGATATTGTACCGAGAATGATTGGATTTAGTGTTATAGACCCAATGATTACGCCTGTACTTGTGAGACCAATTGACGATAAGTGTAGAATTGTATTAACCTTCTTGAATCGTTTGTATGCTTGCTTGTGGTAGAAGCATTTTTTGTGGTAGTGAGAATACAGGTTTTTTAGCATTTCGACATCTGCTTCACTCAAGTCCTTGTCTATATGATTGAAGTTGAATATGTCTACTTTCAACGTCTTTGCCATATAGCTATACGTTACATAAATTGTTGATACATCTGTTTGTATTCGTCGTCGTCAATCAAGCCATCGTTAGAAAGCTTATTGAGTATCTCGACGGCTTCGTTAGAAAGTTCGATACTATTGTTTCCAGCGTTTTTCGATGCTATTATTAACTCTAGTCTTTCACATAGCTCATTCGGGTTGTTGTAGTACTTTATTCGACTTTTGTTACAACCACCTGATGTTTTCGTTCCTAAGTCGATCTTACCACTTTTAGACGTATATGGAGAGATTCCCGAGAGCTTAATCAGCTTGTTGAATATCCTTTGAGCATCATCAGTGTACAGTCTTCTAGGATTGTAGCGTTTCGTTAGCAACTCCATAAATGAATTATCGACCTTATGGTTTAGTATCTTCTTACCACTACCATTGTAAGCCTCTAATCTCATCTCTAATAATTTAGCTGGATCGATATACAAATTTCCAAACGTATAATCGGACCCTATTTTTAGACCTGTGCCAGTCGTTTTCTTAGATGACTTTGGCGTTTCTATGACGTCCTCATCTGGTACGAATACGACTTCCTTCTCTGGTGTCTTTAGTTTTCGCACTTCCTTCAAGTACTTGCTTGCTGCTAATTTTTGATTGCCTAGTATCTTTATTGTCGTGGGTGATTTAGATGATTTGATTTGCTTGTTCAGTATCGTTATGGCATTCTGTATTAAGTATTCTGAAGGTATGTCTTTTAAGCTTGGATCGAACCCTAGTTTTTCTAGTCGTTTAGATTCTTGTGCTCCAAAAATTGGTTTTGTACCATCAATGGCTCCTTTGTCGTTCTCTTCGTCTTCATCTTCGTCTTCCTCGTAATGCGATGGCAGTTTACCAATCCACGATTCTAAGCCTTTAGTAGATCCTTGTGTTGAGATGGCTTCACTAAGTGTATCGATTGCTCCAGTGATGTTCTCTTGGTTTTCTTGTAGCTGTTCAATCATCTCATCTTGTTTCTTATCAGCCGATTTCTGCGCCTTTTCGACTGAAGCTGTTACGGGTTGGTATAGCTTTTCGCCAGCTTCTCGTAATGATTGATCACCTAGCTTTTTATTGAGTAATCGTTTCTTTAAGATTTGCCTATTTTTCAAGAATTCGTTAATTAAGCTTGCTCTTTCTTCTACTGTCTTAATAGTTCTGAACGACATACGTATACATATTAGTTACATAATTCGTTACTCTAAGTTAGCGTAACTTTTTGAAATCGTATGTAAATCACACGAAAACCCTCGAATTCTCATTCTCTAACTACGTATTATGCACGTATAAACCGTCGAAGTTCTTTCGATACATCTCGGGAATATGCTTAGAAGTCTTATCCAACACCATGAAATCGAATGGTTCTATCGTAGCTTCTCGATATATGTCTTCGAATTGTTTCCGACTGATGTTTTTACAGTTATCATCAGCAATGTGTCTGATGTCCTTGTTATCTAATCCGCCAAATAGAACGAAGCACTTAGTATTGCGTCGAATGTATTTTGGCACATCGTAATAGCTTTGACACAAGTAAATGCAGTTACAGTTCTTATTTCTAGATAGCGAAAAGTATTCCTTAACGTTGTTCATATTTTTATTGTCGATCTTAATATCATCGAATACGATAACCTTATTAGCGTCATCATCTAAATCTTCAACTGGTATGATGTCTTCTGGATTGCATAATTCGACATTACACGCATCATCGTCGTCATCTAATTCCTCGTTAATGATATCATGGAATTCTTTTATTAGACTGTACTTATCCTGATGAGGATTTAGAGTATGTATCTTACAAGAATCGTACTTCATCCATTTTAAAAGCATATTGATAAGCAGATTCGTTTTACCTTGACCCGTACTACCAACTAGCATAAAATGGCAATCAGGAAGCAAGAAGTGATGTTTTGGTTTCTGACTTATTTTTTCAGTATCGTCAAAGTTGATTATATTCATCTACTATAATGTACGTATACAATATAGATGAGTTTTACGAAATTTGGAACGATTCGAACTGGAAGCCGCAATGAGTGCATGCATGAGCAAACACCAGTAAGAATAGTTAGTATTAATGCGAAAGAGATTTCACTCTTATGGCTTCAACGCGATACAGATTGGATGGATATACCCAATTACGAAATACAGCTAACACCAAAAGGTACGAATATGATGAGACTATCATGCCGCCTATACATCTCAAACAACACTGGAGGAGGTAATTTTTGGTTCCGATGGGTCCTATTAACGCCAACGCCAGTTCCAGGGCACCATTTACAAACGATTATTGGTGTAAGTAATTTACCAGATGCAGCAATTGGCTTGAGAACCAGATGTGCATTTGCGGCACAACCGCCAAGAGATCCAGAGACAGTCGTTTGTATTTCAGACGTCTCTTTTCATGAGAATTTCGGTAACGGCATCCTACACACGTATAAGCTGCAGTGTAAGATCACTGATACAGGAACGATGGTATTGAATAGACTGTATAATGGCGCTAATGCGGCATGGAATGGATACGTGAAATCATCAATAATGGTTGAGGAAATCACAGGGATTACTAAAAAAGTTGCTCAAAATGGGATCAACGAATACGCATCAAACTAATGTAATCATATAATATAAGAGATGAGTTACTCAATATTTGGAACGCTTTACAATGGTACGATAGAGCAAAAGGAAGGTAAGCGTGGACCAAAAGGCGATCAAGGAAGCCAAGGAAGCCAAGGGATTCGAGGAATGAAGGGCGATCAAGGAAGCCAAGGAATGAAAGGCGATCAAGGAGGCCAAGGGATTCGAGGAATGAAAGGCGATCAAGGAAGCCAAGGAATGAAAGGCGATCAAGGAGGCCAAGGGATTCGAGGAATGAAAGGCGATCAAGGAAGCCAAGGAATGAAAGGCGATCAAGGAGGCCAAGGGATTCGAGGAATGAAAGGCGATCAAGGAAGCCAAGGAATGAAAGGCGATCAAGGCGATCAAGGAAGCCAAGGAATGAAAGGCGATCAAGGAGGCCAAGGGATTCGAGGAATGAAAGGCGATCAAGGAAGCCAAGGAATGAAAGGCGATCAAGGAGGCCAAGGGATTCGAGGAATGAAAGGCGATCAAGGAAGCCAAGGGATTCGAGGAATGAAAGGCGATCAAGGAAGCCAAGGAATGAAAGGCGATCAAGGAAGCCAAGGAATGAAAGGCGATCGAGGAAGCCAAGGGATTCGAGGGTCTGGGCCTGGGTCAAGTGTTATGCATAGTAGTTTAACATTCAATTGTGGTAATTTCCTTATGGATCCTGGTAATTGGGCATCATCAAGTAGTGTAAGCTCATTTGTGATCATTAAAGATGCATACTCTATGAATAATATCACTCCAGAACATCAAGGTTTTAGGATCCTAGAGACCTTTAAACCAAACTCAACAGAAACGTTGACTATGAATATACCAAAAAATGATAATACGACTTTAGGGTTAAAAGGCAACGGCACCTATACAGTTCGGGTCGAAGCTTATGCAAACAACATTGGATCCATAATACTAAGCTCTTTATCAATTGAAGAGAATTTGACTTTCATATCAAACACGATAAAAAGTGGAAGGATAGGATCTACAAACACTGCTTTCCAAGAGCTAAGCATAACAACATCTGCCAATAGCACAGGTAAACTATCATTTACTTTGAGTCATAATCAGTCAACCAATCAGCTAATAACTATCTATGTTGCAATCATTGCTGGAGCATTAGATGCAAACACTTTTGTGAATCCTACTGTCTTCGATGATAATGAGTACATTATTGAACAAAGAGTGCAAGAAGTGGTTCCTATTAGGACAGTCGCTTATATAGCAAAGGAAATTTCGAATTTATGGAGTCATGCAGACATGGAGTGGGGAGACATACCACATTTCTCCATCACGATATCTCCCAAGGAAGCAACGAATTTAATTCGATTATCGTGTACGATTTACCTTGGATGTGACGCTGGAGGAGCTAATGTGTGGTTTCGATGGGTCGTAACTACAGGTCAAGGATTACTGGCTTATGTCAGTACGAATTCATTACCAAATAATATCCTTCAAACCCGTAACAGAGCTAGCTTTGGCTCGCAATTAGCCATCAATCCAGAAACTCTTGCCTGCGTGTCCCATACTGGGTTCCACGTCCCATTTGATAAAACCCCACATACATATAAATTACAGATAAAAGTGAAAGACACAGGAACCGTTACAATCAATAGAATATACAACAATGGAAACGCTAAGTGGAATAGTTACGTTACCTCAAGTATGATTTTAGAAGAAGTCTCAGGGATCGCGAGGAGTTTCTCTAGTAATGGGGATGTGATATGTTCATCAGAATAATCTAACCAAACTGTATAATGCAAACTACGTTATTCTTTGATAGTAAGAAAGGATCTGGTTCATCTGAAAACTTCACGACATACTTCAATCCTCCATTGGAGCTAGATATTACGAAAAACTATCAAATCTCGTTAATCAATGCATCTATGTGGTACTCTTGGTACAACATAACGAGTGCAAATAACAAGTTCAAATACTACAATGGTACAGCTTGGAAGACGATAACATTATCGCCAGGAGCATACAACGTAATCGACATAAATGACACTATGAAGCACCATATGAAGCAAAATAGCGATTGGGATGCTGCTAACAGTAAGTATTATGTCGATATTAAACCTAATTACAATACGCTGAAGTCTATGATTGAGATACGAAATGGTTATAAAGTAGATTTCACTATTGATGAAAGTTTTAGAACGATACTTGGTTTTGAATCTAAGATAGTTCAAGGCAACGGCTTTCACGATAGCGATAAGATCGTGCAAATCACGGAGGTTGATACGATTCAAGTACACTGCGATCTAGTGACTGATTCTTACATAAATGGCAGTACAAGTTCGGTCATCTACTCATTCGTTCCATCAGTTCCGCCAGGTTACTTGATCAACATCCATCCTAACCAACGATTTGATATGAACATATCGAAAAGATCGATCAACAGTATATCATTCTCGCTTAGAGATCAAAGTGGTAATTCGATAAAAATGAATAATGAACGAGTGACGTATTACATCCATCTTAGTGAGATTGTGTAACCAATATGTATATGCTATTAACAAGAGAACGATATACCAAAAGAAAAGTCATTGGTGGAAACCTCATTGGGAACGTATTCGACAAAGCAAAGAGTACGCTTTCGACAGCTAGCAAGATAATAACGAGACCCATTACTGCCTTAAAAAATAGATTGCTAAAACCTGTCATTACTAAGGCTCTTCCATACGTTAAACAGAAAGCCATTGATGTTGGCACTAAAGCGATCCTTCAAAAGGTAAAGCAGGGCGTTAGAGACGTTTCATCGAATCCAGAAGTTAGGAAAGTCTTGAATGACAGGTCGAGAGCTATCTTATCGAATCTTATTGCTGGAAGTGGCATGAAACGATTATATTAACTTTTGTATAACCATACAATATATATGACTGAAGTAATTAGCCAATATTTCCAATTCGACGAATCGAACATTATCGATAACTCAACTACGAAGTTCGAATACATCGAGTACCTTCCAAGAGATTCCAACAACATGAACAAAGACGGTCAACGAATCATTGAAACAAGAGATGAAGACGTATACTTGCTCCCACACAAGGCTATGCTGGAGGTACGTGGTAAGTTGCAAACAGATGCTAATGCTGATTATGCTGCAACAGATATCGTATCGCTTGTTAATAATGCGTGGAGTTTATTTTCAAGTGCTCAATATCAGATCAACAACCAAATAGTAGAAAGTGTGAATGACTATCTACCAGAAGCAAGTACGATTCTGAACACAGTCATGTTTTCTGACGACTATAGCCGTAGCACTGCTAGTAATATGCTTTGGTTTAGAGATACATCAACGGGTACACCAACTTTGAAGTATATAACTGCAATTGATGCAATCGATGATGCTGGTAATGCAGCTGCCGTTCGAACAGGAACGCAAGCCTTAGTCGTTGCATACACACAAGACCAAACAGCTAATCTAGGTTTCACTGCTCGACAGGCTATCACGACAGGAGCTAAACAAGTATCTCTGCTTCTACCACTATCGCAAGTCTTTGGGTTTTGCAAGGATGTAGATACTGTGTTTCGGAGTGTCAAACATACGCTTATCCTAAACAGAGCAACACCAAACCAGTATATCATGAAAGCTAATGCTGCGGGCATTGGTAAGTTTAAGATTACCCACCTATCACTATGGATGCCTAAAGTCGTTCCTTCACTAGAAATTCAATCATACATTGATGCCAAACTAGTAAGTGGTTACATAAAGGACCTATATTTTGAGCAGGTACGTGTATACAGAACGATGTTCCAAGCTGTTGAAACTAATCCTACATGGAGGATTACAACACAACCAGGATCGGAGCTACCTAGACATGTTTTCATTGCGCTACAGTCTAGTGATCGTCATCCAGCAGCTAATGCACAGAATGTCAATAATATGATCTTTGACAATGGGAATCTAACAAGAATCAGCGTCCGAATCAATAGTGTACAACACCCAGAACGCGAAGTAGAATGTAACTTCACTCCAGCGAATCGTAACTATAACAGATCGTATATGATGTTCATGGATGCAGTCAACAAATACCAAGATACCGACACTGGTAGTCAGCTTAGTGCTGAGGATTGGGCTTCTTTGTATCCCATCCATCATTTCGATGTTAGCAAGCATTCAGAGCAGTTGAAAACGAGCATGGCTGATATTGAAGTCCGATTTACCCTAGGTGGGAACTTCAGAAACATAGCTGATAATGCTGATGTGCCATATTACGTGTATGCCGTAATCCTATCCGATAGGCACTTACAACTGCAAGGCTTGTCTGGTAGAATGAATGTAATCGTGTGAATTTTATCTAATTATACTACATATACGAAATGAGCTATATTAGAACGGGATTGAGTCTAAGCGAATCTCAAAAAGGATCAATTAAGAATGCTTACATCAATAAGAAAACAGTTAGCTTGAGATTGAACAACGATCAACTAACAGGAAGCGACTTTCTAGGACTGACCAAAGCGCAACGCAAGAAGGTGGTTGAAGCTAAAAGAGGAATGTCTGGAGTCCAACTAAAACTTAGTAAGACGCAAGTCTCAAAACAAGGTGGATTTCTCGGTGGATTGGGTAATTTGGTGAAAATGATTGCTCCTATGTTCCTAAAGAAGATACTGCCAGCTCTTGGAATGGCTGCTGCTACTGGAGCAATATCTGGTTCTGTCTCTAAGGCTGTGCAAGGAAAAGGCATTAAGAGGAGAAAACGAAGACCAAAGAAGAAGGGCAAAGGACTCATACTTGGACCGAATTCACCTTTTAAGGGCATACCATTACTTGGAGCAATTCTCTAATCATATTCAAATTATTGTCTAACGATATCATATATAGAATGCCAACGAATTATGTAGAAACGTCATTAAAGCTATCTGAGGCACAGAAACGTAAAATCGCTTCAGCTGTTCAAAACAAGACATCAACTACCATTAGACTATCATCTAGCGACTATCATGGTAACGATAAAATTAAATTGACTAAGCAGCAAATCGATAAGATCCATAAGGCTCAGTCGAAAAATGTGGGAGTAGATATCAAACTCAGTAAAACGCAGTTGAGTAGACAAGGCGGATTCATTGGAACAATGTTAGCTGGCTTAGCAGCCAGCTTGCTTCCTAATCTCTTAGGCGGTATTTTTGGTGGTAAGGGAATCGCTCTACCAGGTACTAATCCCAAAGCTGGAGGAACCATTACGCCTAATATGATCATGGCAAGATCTCCACCGTTTTTCGGTCATTGGAAACGAGACGGTACGATCGGTTATGGAGCAAAAAAAAAGATCTCAAAGAAAACAGCCAAAGGCCTCGTACTTCCAGGAACGATCCTAAAGCATCCATATTACGGAACGCGCTAAGACCATTGAGCAATATTGACATTGACAGCATAATGAAAAAACTAAAGATCGCTAACTACATTGGTACTTACAGTAAAGATATGCTACCTGATAGGATCAATAATGACGGATGTGTAGTCATCAACATTCAAGATTACTTTAAAGGCGACGGTACTCACTGGATTGCTGTATATAACAATTATGATAATAACTACGTTGAACACTTCGATTCATTTGGCCTATTGCCAGCAGAAGAGGTAATAGAGCTTATGGAAACGAGTAACAAACGAATAGAATACAATAGCTCGCAGATTCAAGATATGGATAGCATTATGTGTGGATATTACTGTATCTTCTACATTCTAGAACGCTCAAAGGGTAGAAAACCTATCGACATCTTGTTAGACTTTCAGTTCAAACCATCTTTGTTCAATGAGTTGGCTATACAGCACTTCGCTTACGATATTATGTAAAGATATTGTATACGAAATGACTAAGATATATTGCCTAAGACAAAAGAAGCAAACTGAGACACAAGATGAGCATATCATGAAGACTCGAAATGGAAGGACTCGTCTGGTAGGCGTCTGTGTAGAATGCGGAAGTCAAAAGTCGAAATTCGTGAAATCTACACAAGGCGGTAGCATGTTGCCAGGAGCACTAGCTATTTCAGCTGGAATACCACTTCTTGCTGGAGCCGCAGCATTGTCAATGGTTCCAGGTAGTGGAAAGCTATTTTCGACACTTGCTAAGGGTGCTACACAGGCAATAGGTAAGAAGATAAGAAGCAAAGCTGCCGATTTCATCCAAAGAGAAGGTCGAACCCTATTAAATCAAGCATCTAAGAAGGTTCGTGGAGGTAAGCTAGATATTCATAAAGCGATATTAAAGGTTGCACCAAAAAAGGGATTCACGCTACCAGGCCATCATTATACTGGACCAGGTAATCCCTTAGAAAATCAATTGACTTATGATAAGACAGGTCGAATATTTGAGATTTACGATAAGCCAACTGGCAAAACTGATGCTGTGAGTATGCAACACGATGTCGATTATTCTATCTGTGATGATGACGTCAAATGCAAAAATGAAGCTGATCGAAAAATGGTCAAATCATTAGACGAAATTCCATGGAAGGATCGCCAATGGGGTCATGCCTTAGCAAGGAATGCTATCGCGACTAAAGCAAAGCTTGGAATGGGTGCTAAGAAGCCAAAAAACGGAAAAAGCCGTCGAGTGAAGAAAACTGGCAAGTAAAACTAGCAGATGAATTGCATAGACCAATAAGACGCAAATTCACTCGGCGGCGTGTTATAGCTAATCACGTCGATGAAATATGGTGTTCAGATCTTGTCGAAATGCAACAGTTTAGCAAATGGAATAAGGGCTATCGATATCTTCTCATGGTTCTAGACGTCTTTAGCAAGCATGGATGGATCTTACCATTAAAAGAAAAGAAAGGCGAAACAGTCATGAAAGCTCTCCAAACTATCTTCAAGGAAGGAAGAATACCACAGTACTTTTGGGTCGATAAAGGCAAAGAGTACTATAATAAACATGTGAAAGAGCTATTGGACAAGCATAGTATACGAATGTATTCAACTGAGAATGAAGAAAAGTCTTCTGTTTGCGAGAGATGGAATAGAACAATCAAAACCAAAATGTGGAAGCAATTCACTGTCCAAGGTAACACGCAGTACCTAGATATGCTACCTAAAATATTGAAACAGTACAATAGTACGAAACATAGTTCCATTAAAATGACTCCTATTGAAGCATCTAAGAAGAAGAACGAAGGAACTGTGTACTTCAATCTATATGGCAATATGGAGTCATTACAATCGAAACCAAAATTTAAGGTTAGCGATAAGGTTCGAATAAGTAAGTACAAGCGTATAGTGTTTGACAAAGGCTATACTCCGAATTGGACTGAAGAAGTGTTTACAGTTGATAGAATCCAATATACGAACCCTATTACATACAAATTGAAGGACTCGAATGGTGAAGAAATACAAGGTTCTTTCTACGAACCTGAACTATCGAAAGCGACTCAAGAAATCTTCAGAATCGATAAAGTCATTAGAAGGAACTACAAGAAAAAACAAGCTCTAGTATCGTGGAAAGGGTATAGCGATGAATTCAATAGTTGGATACCATTTAAGAATCTAGATTCGATATAGATGCATGCTAAATTAATCAATTAACCACGTTTGAACGCACATATTAAATTGACAATAATTTATATATATAGTTGTTATATACATGAACGATAACAATACCATAGAACCAATCAAAAGACTAAGAGGTCGACCACGAATGTATGACGACATTGAAAGGAAGCATCGAAAAACTAAGTACATGCTAAGTAAATCATGGTTCTGCTTAACATGCGAAATCTATAAAGACTACACGATGGCTGGTAAATCAAGTCATATTAAGACCAAGAAGCACAAACGCAGCCAAACGCACCGAGTTTCAAAAAAATATTTTTTATCTATAGTTAATATATAGAACGATGAACGAATCGAATCTTCAGAAATTGTCCAAATCGAAACTTATCGAATTAATCTTGAAACAAAATACTATAAGACGTCCAAAAATCGATGAAAATATCCTCTTACCACCAGCTCAATTCAGAGACAATCAACCAGTTCCTACTCCACGAAGAAGCGTTAAGGACATGATCAAACGCTATGAGGAAAACATCATCCTACCACCAAATCAATTCAGAGATGACTACAAACCGATCCCAGCTCAGAGGACCATTAAGAATACAACCAAAAGACCGGTTCATGCTCCAAGAACTAAGATAATACAACTAGATAGAGCTATGAAAGGTTCAATCAGATCATTCGAAGTCGCCATTAAGAACAATAAAGACCCACTAGTACAACTAACCACTACGAGAAAAGGCATTCAGACTCAATTTGAAAATCTACTGATTGAGACTAAAGGCTATAAATTCGTTGAAACGATAAAGGTCACATTCGAAAAACGGTTAGACGAAGACAAAACGACCATTAAAACGGCCTATTTCAATAGTAAAGCCTTTACGATTATAAATGTAAATGATATCATGGAAGGACTACAATCATCTGAGCAACTGATAATAAACAAAATAGCTCAATGGATATCCGAAGGTTCTGGATGGACCATAGAGACAATCGACAAACACTACATCAACATAGTCAAATATGAGCCTATGAAAGGAAGCAGCTACATCGAACTACCAACAGAGCTCAGAAATTCATCTAAAGGCTTGGTAAACATGCAGAACGTAGACAATGAATGCTTCAGATGGTGCCACGTAAGACATTTGAATCCACAGGTAAAGTACCCTCAAAGAATCAAGAAGAGCGATAGAATATCCATGAAGGATTTAGACTACTCAAACGTTGAATTTCCAGTAGCTACTAAGCATTACAATAGAATCGAAAAGCAAAACAGCCTTAGTATCAGCGTATTTGGATACGAAGAACGTAAGCCATATCCCATATTCGTATCGAAGGAAGAGTTTGACGACCATATGGATCTACTACTAATCACTGAAGGTACTAATAAGCACTACGTTTTAATTAAGGACTTCAACAAGTTCATGTTCAACCAAACGAAACACAAGAATAGAAAGCACTTCTGTAGACATTGCTTACAATGCTTTGGATCCGAAAGAGTGCTGACTGCTCACAAAGAGAATTGCATCCAGGTAAATGGTACACAAGCAATCAAGATGCCAACTCAGGAAAACAATATATTGAAATTCAAGAACTTCCATAAACAGTTAGCAGTACCATTCGTGATATATGCCGACTTCGAAGCTATAACTGAGAAGATCGACGGCTGCAAACCTAACAACGACAAGTCGTACACTGAAGCCTACCAAAAGCATACAGACTGCGGTTACGGCTACAAAGTAGTATGCTGCTACGACGACAAATATAGCAAACCAGTGCAAATCTATAGAGGTGAGAAATCCGTCTACAAATTCATGGAAAGAATGCTCGAAGAAGTCAAATGGTGCCAAAAGACAATCAAGAAAAATTTCAACGAAGACATGGTAATGACGAAAGATGATAGGAATGACTTCAAAACCGCTGATGAATGCCATATATGCAATGTCCAATATACTGAAACTGATATAAGAGTTAGAGACCATTGCCACATAACTAGCAAGTATCGTGGTAGTGCGCATCAAGATTGTAACCTCAACTTCAAAATAAAGGCTGAAGAAATCAAGATACCAGTTATCTTCCATAACCTACGTGGATACGACAGCCATCTTATCATGCAAGAAATAGGTAAAGTCGTCAAAAACAATACATACATCGATAAAAATGGCAATGAAAAACAGCATCAAATCAACGTGATTCCAAACAATATGGAGAAATACATGGCTTTCATGCTAGGCAGCAATTTAGTCTTCCTCGATAGCTTTCAATTCATGTCTCAATCACTTAGCAATCTAGCAAATAACCTACCAAAAGATTGTTTCAAATACACGTCAGAAGAATTTCATGATGAGAAACTCGAATTAGTGAAACAAAAAGGAGTGTACCCTTACGACTATATGGATAGCTTCGAGAAATTCGATAAGACACAACTACCAACGAAAGAAGAATTCTATAGCATCTTGAATGACGAACACGTTACGGATGACCAATACCGACATGCCCAAAACGTATGGAATACATTCAAATTGAAAAATATGGGTGAGTACCACGATCTATATCTCAAAACCGATATCTCGTTGTTGGCAGATGTATTCGAAAACTTTAGAAAAACATGCATGCAATACTATAAGCTAGATCCATGCCAATACTTCACTAGCCCTGGTTTAAGCTGGGATGCTATGCTTAAGATGACTAACATCAAACTAGAGCTTATGACTGATATCGATATGTTCCAGTTCATTGAAAAAGGAATGCGTGGAGGTATCTCGTATATCGCAAACAGATATGGAAAAGCAAACAATAAGTACATGAAGAACTACGACGAGAAGGCACCATCAAAACACATCATGTATCTAGATGCAAACAACTTGTATGGTTGGGCTATGAGCCAATACCTACCAAATAGTGGTTTTAGATGGATGACAGAAAAGGAGATCAATAAAACCAACCTAGCTAAGTACAATGAAGACAGCAAGAAAGGATTGATCCTAGAGGTCGACATGAAGTACCCAGAAGAAATACATGACAATCACAACGACTATCCACTAGCTGCCGAAAAAGTTAAGGTAACTGAAGACATGCTATCGGATTATTGCAAAGAGATCCAGAAGAAATACAACATCTCGATTGGACAAGTCCATAAGTTGATTCCAAACCTGAATGACAAAACCAAGTACGTAATCCATTATAGAAATCTTCAACTATACCTCGATCTCGGATTGAAAATAAAGAAAGTCCATAGGGTATTAGAATTCAATCAATCTCCATGGTTGAAGCAATACATCGATTTCAATACTCAGAAAAGGACTAATGCAAAAAACTCATTCGAGAAGGACTTTTTCAAGCTCATGAACAATTCCGTATTTGGGAAGACGATGGAAAATCTGAGAAAGCGAGTAGATGTTAGATTAGTAACCAACGAAAAGAAGTTACTACAAATGACTTCTAAACCAACTTACATGTCATCAAAAATATTCAACAAAGATCTAGTAGCAGTACACAAAATCAAAGAAACGCTTACACTCAACAGACCTGCATACGTAGGTATGTGCATCCTCGACATTTCTAAGACACTAATGTATGATTTCCATTACAACTACATCAAAAAGAAGTATAGCCAAGCTAAGTTGTTGTTCACAGACACCGACAGCCTAATGTATGAAATCGAAACTGAAAACGCTTATCAAGATTTCTGGTACGATAAAGATAAATTCGATAACAGTGACTATCCAATAGACAACCAATTCCATGATACAACGAATAAGAAAGTCATAGGCAAATTCAAAGATGAGGCTGCTGGAATTCCTATCACAGAGTTCGTAGGTCTCCGTTCGAAAATGTACAGCTATATGAAAGACAACAACATAGGTGCTAAGACGGCTAAAGGCATCAAGAAGAATGTCATCAAGAAGAACGTCAAGCATGAAAACTACAAAGACGTGCTAATGAACAACAAACAGATGTCACACACCATGAAAACTATTAGAAGCCAAAACCATCAATTAGGAAGTTACGAAATCAACAAGATCTCACTATCATGCTTCGACGACAAACGGTATCTATTGGAAGACGGGATTACAAGCTACGCTTATGGACACCATAAAATACGATAAACTAACAATCCATTACACAGAGAAGACGCAAGAGAAGAATGAAGAAACTCGCAGAAGTCAAAATATGGCAATAGCGGATAGCAGGCAAGGCAATGAATCCATTAGAATGGATAGCCTAGAATGCAACTATGAAAAGTTGAATACTATAGTATGAGAAGAACGAAGAGAAGAACCATCGATCGGCTGGTTCAAACACATTTCGAAAATATACGTACACATCACTATAGATCAAGCCTTTAGACATCCAAAGATTGAAACCAGTTATGGAGATTTCCAAGAATTTGACATCCAAAGATTGAACTGGTTAAACCGGTTATGGAGAATTCGACCTTGACCTTGACCTTGAGAAGAATAAAAAATACGATCGATAAATAATAGGGTGGGGGTATGAGATCAGAAACCATATGATGGAAAATGGTCCGGTACCCTCACCCTCTATACTACTTATCTAAACGTCTTTGGATCCACTTAAGCTGAGATTGTATTTCACTCACGTTTTTAGATCTGTTCTGACAACACAGATCGAATGTATTACGTTTTCGTGTATTTTTAGGTCTATAACAGTTCTTTTACAAGAATCGTAAGATTAACAAGAGCCCATCTGGGCTTTCACTCGGGCCACATGAGATTGAAGATGAAATACACTTTCATTTGAAATCCTCTTAGTAACAAGTTGTGCTTTAATTCGCCAGTGAGAACGTCATAAAAACAGACTGGTCTATTAATCGCTTTTATGACATGACTATGATAACGCAGGATTCGAACAACAGAATACTGGCAATTCAAGTGTATAAATGCAATACAATGACATATTCAGACTTCGAATTTGATTGAAAATAGATCAAAAACTCGGGGAAATGTCCGGCTAAAACTGTATGAATAAATGTGAAATGAAACATAAATTTCATAGCAAGAAAAAAAATTGTAATTCCTAATGAGAAAGCTCTTCTATTAAGCCGCTTCTCAAATTCACAGACTGTTTCACAAAAAACATTTTCGCTTAAATATCGACACGACAAGAGTTCAGTTGACCTTTCAAATAATTTATTCTGAGGTACGCATACTCTAAATCACAGATGTTAAATAAAGCGATAATTAGAAGAAAAAGTACATTAACAGACAAACTGAGAGGAAATTTATTCAAATCAAAAAGAGTTTACTTACAGTACTTACGTAACTGAACTTTCGTTTTGGATCTTTTGGTAGTGTTGTTGACAGCATCCCACCTTCGTGCACATATGCACTGAATCGGAATGAAAGTCGAAGCCTACCTCGAACTTAACTTTCAGCTAACCTGTTTCCTTTCACTCCACAATGAAAATAATCTCATAAAGTAAGCCCGTAGCTTTCAATAAATTTGCCAGTGTCTGAATGAAACAGCTAGATCTTTTCCAATTTCTCTCACGAGTCACGGCAGAAGACAGTCTCAAGCTACAAAACTTGAATTGTGACCCTCTTCACAGTAACGTAATTTAACGTCTCAGATATTATATATATGCCCTACTTTTCCCTGCTAGCAGAGGTCTCTCTGTCTTGGTCTAGCGCTGTGCATTTCAAGTACTTTTTCCTCTCTCTTTGCTGGCAGTTCATGCTTCTTGTTCGTGTAGTTGCCGCATTTCAGTTGGCATACACTGAAAACATCTGCTTAACTAAGATTTGTAAATATTCCGCTTGGCTCAATTGAGGGTTTCTGCCGTCAAAGTTCATTTTTTGTTTCAGTTTTCCCCATATTAGCCGACATGTATAATGTCTCGAGCTCTCAATCCAGTAGAAAGACTCTGGTTATTCTGTCGTAAAACATGCCTTAGCTGTACAAGTTAGGTTGTATTGCATATTAATTGCCCACGATGGAATAGATTTCTGACAATGACTCATTGAAAGTGATATCTCCTTGTCTCGCCTAGTCTGAGAGCTTTGAACTTTCTTATCTGAGCGCGCCTGACGAGATCTAACCTTTGATTATAATTCGATACCCGTTGATATCCAAACGTGTTTGGATATTGTATTTCGCTTACGTTTCTAAATGTACATTGGATCTGTCCAAACAGCGCTGATCGAATGTATTACGGCTCCTGGTTGTTCATGTATTTTTATTGTCAACAAGAGCGCCAGTTGAAATATCCTGAGCCTGTTGGAAGGCTTTCGCCCTCGCGGGTCGACCATTTGATTTAATGTATTAAATTCTGTAAATAAATTAACCTGGCGAGTGTTACGTGACCAGCACAGTGCGATCTGATTGGTGGTGAACTTGACCTTTAACGCATGCGCAGAAATTTTGCGACACCCAACAAAAAAATAAAAAAAATAACGACTTGCATTTTAAGACTCGGTGCTGCCACAGGCAGCCCGAGTAAAAAGTAGTTAAAAAGAACTGATAGCGCCTCGAAGTCTCACGCGTTGCTCAGTTCAATAAATCTAAAACATTTAATGCGCATGCCTCTTTCTTTATCGCTCGATCACAGCATCTCCGACCCACATTGTTAGCGGCAAAGGCAACAAACACACGGCATTCATGGAAAGCAGGCATCTCTATTTTATTCATTTGTTTTTTTATTCATAGTTAATATTAGTTAGATAATTATAGTCAGTTATTGTATAGTTAGATATTACTTAGGTGCATGCATGCGTTATTCAAATTATTAGATATTACCATTGTATACGTACTGATTAGATATTTTAACTATTCCTACTTTTTATAATGTAATCGAAGGCCTGATGTTTTTAACTGTGTATAAATAAAGTTATTACTTACTTACTAGTTCAGATACGTTTTTTTTATGGGGGGGGGGGGGGGACCTCAAAACCCTGACCCTATCCCAGACCTAAAAATTTCCGTTTACCATACCCTATCCCAGACTTGAAGCAAAAAATACATACCCTATCCCAGACCCAAAACATGGATTCATACTCAATTACACTACGAAAGCCGTTGTTTTGTTTTAATATGGTATTTTAAGCTGTAGCGTGGTCGATAGAGCGCAAAGCATGGCGTCAACGACAAGTATATCAAAATCCATACCCTTTCCCACACCAAAACCGTAAAAAGGATACCCTATCCCAGACATCGGCAGCTCAAAAACCACCCGTATAGCCCATATAAGGGAGTTGAAAATGGAAGAAAATGGTTGAAAATGAGAGAGACAATTAGGCAAATCGTTTATGTAAAGTGTAAAAAGGAGAGGACCTAGGATAGTTCCCTGGGGAATGCCACAGGTTAGGGGTTGGGTGTCTGAGAGAGAACGAAGTATCTTTGTTTGCGACTATCCAAATATGATTTGAACCAGTCAAGTGAGGCGCTTCTAACACCATAAACATTTAATTTAGATAATAAGACAGTGTCGAAAGCCTTCTTAAGATCAAGGAATACCACTGCATTAACATTGCCTTTGTCAATATTGAAAGCCCAGTTGTCAGTGGCTTCGAGTAAGGCCGTAACAGTGGAGTGAAGTGATCGAAATCCCGACTGATTGCTTGAGATTAAATTATTTTCAGTTAAATAGCTATAAAACTGATCGTAAACGATTCTCTCAAAAACTTTTGCCACGACGGGGATGATAGAGATAGGTCGATAATTATTTAAGTCCGAACGTTCTCCCTGTTTGAATAATGGAATTACTTTAGAACATTTCCATTCACTGGGAAAAAACACTTCTAGCTAAAAACAATGACCTTTATAAAGATATATCATGACAGTTTGAAGGCGAAGAATGACTGAAGGGGGTCAAGTGGATTCCAGGGTGCCAGTGTTATAACATTTATTCAAAATTAAGACTCGGAATGTCTCACTTTGCATTCTTAGCTAACCGAGATCTCCCAGTCACTCAAAAAAATTCGCCTTTCAGCATCTTTAGAATACATTTACCAATCATATAAACTCTTGAAAAGAAAACAGAAATGAAATCCCAGAACGTTCTAAAGCTCGCCCAAGGAAAACATACAAGTTACTCTGTATTTCCCCGTCATTCAAAACAGGTGCCATTAATCCTTGACTAGCAACCGATAAAAAAAATGTCTACTTACTAGATAGATGTAGTGGATATCCGTCATAAAAGCTGTGTTGAAGAACCCAGTCAAGTGCTGTCTTGATTGACAGCAGTCTATGCAAACCTTCCGATGAAGTGTTGTTTGACCTGGTCACGAAATAACGAAAAAGGTAATACTATTAAAAGGAAAAGTTAAGAACGGAAGGGTTAATAATTAATACAATTCTCAATTTTGAAATACCGGTGGATGTTTTATCAGGCGGTTGGCATAATTACACCGAAAGGCGACGAGAATAACCGGCTTAGCAAATTACTAAAACGTTTGTATATTACTATTTTTAAAGTATTTCGTGACTAAAAACTAAGTATGAAATTCTTAGAACTTGAAAAACACAGCAGAGAACAGCTGCCAAAGCAAACTATGGGCTTGTGGCGTGGTGTATCTTTTAATCTTTTTTGTTTTGAGTAAAATTAAAGTTAATCGTGTCAGATGTTAAAATTTGTTAAATGTTATTAAATAAGTCACTTTGAGGGTTGGGGGAAACGTTAGGCATTGGCTAGCTAGGCCTGAGTAAAACAAAAAATAATTATTATTAAGTATGAGTGCTGGCCAAATCTCACGGTTATAGACACATGTATAATTATGCATGCAGAGAAGTTATAGCCGGACGTACACGAATACTGAGTTGGAACACGTCTCCCGCACCCACTCATTTTAACGGCTGGATTAATTTCGTCCTGGTTTGGTAACTTTTCTCCCCATCATTGAACGGAGACGGAAGTTGGGGGAACTTCACTTGCTCGCTCATATAGTTAAACATATCAATTTTTAAAAACAAATAAGGGATTGTTTTCCAAGATTCAGGTCCAAAGCTGTTCGCCGTAAGGAAATGTGTTGACGGAACCTTACTTCCGACCCAGGCATAAACTAAATTGGGGTCTCTTCCGTCTTTCCCAGCGTAAAAAGATCCATTTGTAAGTGCAAAAATCTTTTTTCGCACGTCGTACAAATTCATGCTTATGCATGTCGTGCCGCCGAACTCAACTGAAATTAGGAGCGCTGATCATTTGCACAGAAAACCGGTTGGGATGGCACATGCCAAATGGAACGGTAAATACGGTATATCCGCCGCCAATTTGGTTTAAGTCATTTTTGAAACTATATGCATTTATGCAAAATAGCTTCTATGTCATCGGTTTCATCTGGCTGACTTTATCGTACGGCATTTATTTGTGGTCAAAATATTACTTACAGGGGGTAGAGTGGTTTGGCCAAGTGATAACAATACAGTAAGTAGCTGCATCAATACTTTTGTTTTAAGCTAACATGGTAAAAGCGCAAGCAGTTGATAGCTTCTGTCAATTCAAAAGTAAGGCTTTTAAAGAATATTTTTCAAACGTTTCGATAAGTGATTATAGGGTTTGTTAGTAGTATTGTTGTACCGTGGGGTACCCTGCACGAGGAAAACTATATCATATTTCACCAGCCGAGATCTGAAGCAACATCGAGGGATTGGTCTCCCTACAACTCGCCACTTCTCTTTGCTGATATTTCATATGTGTGCTCCCTTGACACATTACTGTAACTACATGGTAATATGGGCAATCGACAAACTTTGGAGCAAAATTTGACTCAACTGTTTTAAATAGATAACACGTTACATAAATAATAGGTTCACAAAAAACGGGTGGACGGTCAACGTGAGCGAAAACCAGCGAACTCAAACGCGCAGATCTCGCCGATAACGTAATTTGGTGTATTGATATTTAAACAGGCTATTGAATAATGAATAGACTACACGCACAGTGGGTTTATTTAGCAGCAACATAACTTTATTGACCATTTTTGGGCCCTTTCTCAGTGTAAGCATGTCCTCAAACTGGGTGTGGCACATGTCCTTGTAATTCCTCAAACTAACACCTGTTAAAGGGTGTAATATAAAATATATACAAACAGAAACAAATACCAGAACTGCATGCATGTAGATGTAAAACGTGATCTAGATCGGTGGGATCCCTGGATCGGTGGATCGCCAGATCGATGGGTCGGTGGATCCCTGGATCGCTGGATCGATAGATCGCTGGATCGGTAGATCGGTAGATCGATAGAGCGGTGGATCGGTGGATCTTTGGATCGATGGATCTTTGGATCGTTGGATCGATATAAAATCGGTGGATCCGCGATGGATCGCTGGATCGGTAGATCGCTGGATTGGTGGATCGATAGATCGTTGGATAGCCTGATATTCATGCTAATTGATGGATCGGTAGATCACTGGATCGGTAGATCGAAATGATCCGAGTGTTGATCTATTATGCGTAAAATTATGAACATGTACTGCGTGTTATTTAAGCTTTTTATTTTCAGATGAAACATTAATGGCTGCTTATGTCAGGGCATTTTGGTTTTGTCTCTCTCGTATTCAGCTAGCTTGTGCATCGTTATGGTGTCTTGCTGAATTAATATAGATGGAGAAACCAAATAGTGTATTTGCATGTAGTGAGGAGACCGGAAATTTATGACAATCAGCGGCAACAATAACTGTCATCGGGGCCTTATTAAAGTTGCGGGAGGTGAGCCGAAACATCATTTAAACTTAACGCATAGAAACCAGCCAGCCTCTGAAAAGATCACCGGCTACGTACAATTGTGAAAGAGCCATGTTAGAACTCTTGCCAAATTGTTATATACTACAAACCGTCCACCAAAACGATGCTTCCACTTTTGATATGTGTGGATGGGGCTTAAACGATTGATTAAAAAAATTGTTAGTTAAGTTGCCCTTAACTACCCCTTAAAGTGCATATGAAGTGAAAAAATCGACCATGTTTTTATTTGGTTTTATTAAATTTTAGATTTCTCTTAGTCATTTTGTGCAATTAAAAATAAATTCGGAGAGCGCGAACGCTATTTTTCTTCGTGTTAAAGTGAGGCATAATGGTCAAAATAGTGCGACAAATTTTATGCCGTTAATGATATGCTGTGATGTGCAAACCACCTGACGTCACGCATGTAATTAGCATGTCATTAACGGCATAAAATTGACAATTATGCCTGACTTCAACACGAAGAAAAATAGCGTTCGCGCTCTCCGAAATAATTTTTAATTGGACAAAATGACTAAGAGAAATCCAAAATTTAATAATATCAAATAAAAATGGGGTCGATTTGTTCACTTTATTGGCACTTTAAAGGAATAGATTAGCCAATCGACAAGGTATTCGGCATCAATAAATTAAAATTATACGAAAGGTAACATACCTTGAAGTATAATTGTAGTTCTCTGAAGATATGTGGAGCATTATGGGATAATTATGCATACCTCCTAATTAACTTTCTGGTCAGTGTTTAAAGCGGCTTTCATGTGCAAATGAGTACCATATAAAACCGAAGGCGCAATGAATAATAATCAGTTCTTTCTGGAGTGCAATTAATAAGCTGGCGAAGGTCTCATGTGGATGAGAGGTGGGATGATCATGTTAGTATAGGGAGGGTACATTATCCCATAATGCTCCACATATCTTCAGAGAACTACAATTATACTTCAAGGTAGGTTACCTTTCGTCTAATTTTAATTTCTCTTTCGATATGCTCCACGCATTATGGGATAATTATGCTATTTTACAGTACCGAAGCCAGTATGCAACATCTTCACAACACAAGGTGAATTGCAGATCGTGGAAGCAGAGCAAGTGACGTTAAGGAGTCGCACAAACTTTGGTGGCAAGGACCAGATTGGTTATCGAAACCATAGAACTGGCCACCAGACATTATTACCACACCAACCGCAGAGACATTGGCGGAAGCCAAAACAGTGAAAGAATTGTTTGCGGTGGCGATTGCGGAGGAGGATGAGTTTGATCGGCTCATCAATAAGTGGAGCTACTGGAAAGTTATGAGGGTGTGTGGGTGGATCTCGCGGTTCACCCACAATGCCAGAGCCAGCAAAGAAGACGAAGTTGCAGGACCTCTCACCACAGAAGAGATCTATCAACAAACGTTATTCTGGGTGAGAAGGGTTCAGAGTCGTAATCGACAATATGACACATTCAAAGAGGACCAGCTGCAGTTGAACCTACAGCTGAACAGTGAGGGTGTCTATGAGTGTCGCGGGAGAATTCGGGGAGATTACCCAATTTATTTTCACAGAGAAGTTGGTGGAACACGCCCACGAGATTTCTCTCCACGGAGGACAAGGGCTCACTATGGCAAAGATAAGAGAGCCGATACTGGATACCGAGGCTGAGAAGACTAACGAAGCGTCTAATCAAACGATGTCATGGATGCAAACGCTTTCAAGTGACAGCGTTTGCTAGTCCACCCACGGGAAAGCTACTCAGAGATAGAACAGAGGGAACAACGCCCTTCCAAGTTGTGGGAGTTGATTATGCGGGTCCCATCAGATACAGGACAAAGAAGGAAGGGATGGCGTAAATTATTTTGATTATGCGGGTCCCATCAGATACAGGACAAAGAAGGAAGGGATGGCGTACATTATTTTGATTATGCGGGTCCCATCAGATACAGGACAAAGAAGGAAGGGATGGCGTACATTATTTTGATTATGCGGGTCCCATCAGATACAGGACAAAGAAGGAAGGGATGGCGTACATTATTTTGTATGCCTGCAGCTTGACTCGAGGGTTGTACCTCGAACTACTACCTGAGCAGCCTGAAACGACTGATCGCCAGGAGGGGTCGACCCACCAAGATTTATTCAGATAACGCGAAAACCTTTGTGGCTGTGGCAAAGTGGCTTAGACAAGTCACTACTGACGAGCAACTCAACAATTTTTACATTTGCTTGGTTTTTGGCTATTTGCCACACGTAATGACGTGTGACCCGATAACCAAGCCTTTCTGTGAGCTCGTAACTAGATGCTTCTTAGCGCAGTCCGGATCGGTAGTGCAGTGGCACCGAAGCCCGCGTACTGTTTGCTATGCCATACTGACGAGTTCTAATAAGAACGAAACAGCTGTCTATGGCTGCAGTCTAGTCCGAGCGCTTTACGTGTCAGGCCTAGCTAACCGTAGTGCTTTGTGTTATAATTTTATGTTGTATATCAGCTTTGCTGTAGTCTTCGGACTTTTCATTCTTAATATTTTAAGGACCATGATATCAACATACTAGGCAAGTTTGGTTTACATGGCATGTTTAATAGAGACATTATAGTCAAAACACCACTTTCCTGAATATCCTACCCAAAACTATAAGTTTTCTTTGCAAATCAAAAAGAAACTACAATTCCCCTCAGCAGAATTGGTGATGCTACTGAGGTATCTGAAAATATAATTACCATTTATTTATTGAGTATATTATATTCTGTACAATGAACTAAAATTGAGAAATGTGACCAATATCAGTTATGTCAAGACACGTTACTGCGCTATAACAACAATTCAACATCGAACTGATGACTTTTAGGGTTACTGCACACCTTATTACAAGGCTTTACATAGCAAATTTGCTCTAATACACTTACAGTTATTTTAGAGAACTACAAAATAACTGCTCCTGTGTCTAAAATGTGACAAATGTAAAGAGCTCACAATTGAAATGTTTTAAAGCTTATACGTACCACTTAATTCCTAACTTCACATTACCGACTTAAACGGGCATGACAGAAAAGGCATGATTAAGTTGGGTGTCTAGATAACGAAGACCTAGAAAACGAAGATCGAAGATCGAAGACCCTAGATAACGAAGACCCAAAACGAAGAACCTAGATAACGGAAACCCCCCTAGAAAACGAAGATCTAGAAACGAAGACCCTAGATAACGAAGACCAGATAACGAAATCGCCCCTAGATAACGAAGACCCGAAAAACGAAAACCCTAGATAACAAAGACCCGAAAAACGAAGACCATAGATAACGAATACTGGAAAACGAAGACCCCCTAGATCTAAACACGAAGACCCTATAGCTATTAGTGGAGTGGAGTGCTTTGCGATCAGAGTGGATAACACAGTGAACATCTCTGTTCAAAGCTCTCAGAGTTTTAATAAGCTGGAATAATTAAAGTGCAACTAACCCCTTTTTCAATTTTTATATATATAATTATATGAATCTTTGAAAGGTTTTGAGTACTTCTGCGAAGAATTTTTTGGCTTACAGAGGATACTCTATGTTCTAGGCTTGTTTGAAATGGTGAAAATTTGACCTTTCCTGACCCATGACCGCGTAAGGAAAAGCCTGGGTCGATTCTTGATCTTACGTCATCCAACTCATTCGACTTTGCAGTAATTTGAAGAAATATTTAGCATTTTGTCTAAAATAACTGTTTTCTTTACTAACAACTCACAGACTGTGTATATTCTCTATATATCGATGTTGTTGTGATGGAAAGGCGCCATGGAGAATAATGCATTAATGAGGTGACGTAAGATCAAGAATCGACCCAGGCTTTTTCTTGCGCGGTCATGGGTCAGGAAAGGTCAACTTTTCACCATTTCAAACAAGCCTAGAACATAGCTCGTATTCTCTGTAAGTCAAACATTTCTTCACAGAAGTACTCAAAACCTTTCAAAGATTCATATGTATAAAAATTGCAAAAGGGGTTAGTTGCACTTTAAGCTGAAATGGCAATTAATTTAACTTCAGAGTCATTTAAAGAATTATGGAAAAGGGAGTTACTTCCTAGCATACAGAAACAAATCCAAGCAGAGATTGCATCAATTGTACAAGATATCAAGGCAGTTAAGGCCAAGTGCGATTTTCAAAGTTCCTTTCGTCGAAATACGACAACATAATAGAAGCGCTTCAATCTACAAAAAAAAAAGGTAAATGAAGTTGGACAAGAAACCAAGCAACACGGCTTAAAGATGACAGAGCTGGAGAAGACAGCGAATGGAACTGCAGTTGAGTTGGATGAAATGCAGCAATATAGTAGGAGACAGCATTGAAATCACCGGCGTTCCTATTCCACCAGAAGACGACCCTAAATTAAAAGAATAGCCGTGGAGTTGGGCCAGTTAATGGGAATCGAACTAACTGAGCACCATATTTCAATCGCTCATAGACTACCACCTACTAAGAAGGTGAAGGATAGAATTATTGTTAAATTCGTACACAGAGAGATGAAAGATGAGTTCTACAAGAGGAAAGGAAAACTTGCCACTAAAACAACAAGGGACCTCCCATTAATCGCCGAAGAATTGGGGAAAAGCATAACGGAAGCGGCGGATATTCATATCAACGAATCGCTCACAGCCTATCGAAAGCGTCTCTTTGGACGGATCAACTCCTTCAGAAGAGAACACCATTTCAAGTATTTGTGGACCGTAAATGGTGAGATATTACTTAGAGAATCAGATACTTCTAAGATATACGGATTTACAAGAGTCGAGGAATTTGAAGATTTTGTAGAAAACAACTAGAGCGGATCTGCAATGCAAATGACTGAAAGTTTTGTTATTTTAACCAAGATAAACATTTACAAGAACAATGTCAAGTATTAGTGAATTAGAATATTTGCCTTATTTTAACTTAACTGATAAGAACTCAGTGCCGTACTTGGAACTTGGTCGCGTGAACTGGATATTAATACAGATTTTAATGAATTATTGTTAAATCCTGATAAATTTGATGAGATTGATTCAGATATTATGCTTAATACTCCCGTATCTAATTATTGTACAATAGATAAAATAAATAGTGTTTTAGACAAAGTAGGAGCAAATTCTCTTGCGTTATTTCACTGCAATATAAGGAGCTTATCGAAAAACTTAGTGTTTTTAAATGACATGCTATATAGTCTCTCCAAAAAACTGATATTGTGGCTGTCACTGAAACTAGATTGAATATTAATTCCGTTTCAAATACTGATATATTGGGATATACTTTTTTTTCATACGGATTCGTCAACAGCAGCAGGTGGTGCTGGAATATATGTAGCTAATGATATTAAAACTATTCCTAGGCCTGATATTAAAATTTATATAGACCTTCTCGAATCCTGCTGGGTCGAAATAGACCGTGGCCACAATAAAAACAATTTAATAATTGGTTGTATATATAGGCACCCGAAAGCAAATATAGAGCGGTTTACGGAAACATTGGAAGAGTTGCTTAGACATTTAAATCAATGTAAATACGAAGTATATATATTAGGTGACATAAATATTGATTTCTTTAAATTTACCAGCCATTTACCAACAGAAAAATATTTAGATATGCTTTATGCGAATAATTTTCTACCTATTATAACAAAACCAACAAGATTAACAGACCACACTAGAACATTGATTGATCACATATATATACACAAATCATTCTATCGAACAGGTTTCTTCAGAGATAGGCCTTTTCGATATATCAGATCGTTTACCTATTTTCTGCAAAATTAATACCTCAATAAGAAGAGACAAAGAAAAACGTTATTTTAGAGATTTCAGCAAAATTTAACAAAGAGGCCTATATAAGTGATATTAAAATAATAGATTGGAAAAATATTATCGATAATAGCAAAGATCTTAATGAAATAACACTTATCACAATAAATACAATAAAAGCAATTGTTAATAAACATACTCCATATAAAGTGACACCAAAAAGTAAACTTAAACAGTTTAAAAAACCATGGATAACAAATGGAATATTTAAATCAATAAAAACTAAACAAAAAATGTATTATACACACTTTCACTCTAATGATATAAAAAAGGTAAATCAATATAAAATGTATGCTAATAAATTAAATCAGATAAGAATACAGAGTAAAAAAGAATATTATAATATAAATTTCGAAAGGTGTAAAAGGGATTTAAAAGCCACCTGGAAATTAATCGGAACTTTAATTAAGCGAAAAACAAAAGGACAGATATCCAACAAGACTATTAAGAAATAACAAGACCTATACTAATGAATTGGATATAGCAAATCAATTTAATAATCATTTTGTTAATGTTGGCCAAAGTTTAGCTAGTGTCATTGAACATTCGGATGAAGATCCAACTACCTATATTCACAATTCCCCAGTGTCAAGCTTCGTCATGTCTCCTGTTTACTCATCACAGGTCTGTGAATTATTCTCAGGTTTAAAGGAAAATAAAGCTTCAATCGATATACCTAACAAATTAATAAAATTAGCATGTGAACCACTTTCAATTCCTTTTACTTATATCTATAATGAATCAATAAAAACAGGTGTCGTACCCGAGATCTTGAAAATATCTAGAGTCACTCCTATTTATAAAAGTGGCTTAACTACTGATCCCTTTAATTACAGACCTATATCAACCCTATCACCTTTCAGTAAAATCCTCGAACGACTAGTGTATGATCAGCTGATAGCATTTTTGGAAAAATACAATATTTTGTTTAATTATCAATTTGGTTTTAGAAAAGGGCATTCAACCGAACAGGCAATTCTTGAGATAACAGATAATTTAAAAAGTGCTATTGATAATAAGCAAATAACGTGTGGACTTTTTCTAGATTTTTCTAAAGCCTTTGATACCGTCAACCACCAGATCCTAGTTGCTAAATTAAGTAGATACGGAATTCGGGGAACCCAATTGTCATGGTTCAGTAATTTTCTAAGTAATCGAAAGCAATATGTTAAAATAGGGAATACTGAATCTTCAGTGCTTGATATGGCATGTGGAGTACCACAAGGATCGACACTGGGGCCATTACTTTTTGCTCTATATAAATGACATGCCAAATTGCTCAAAAAACTGTCCTTTCGCATTTTTGCAGATGATACGAATGTTTTCTATTCATGTAACAGCATACTAGAACTAGAAACTGTAATGAATGAAGAGTTTAAACTTATCCTCCAATACTGTGCCGTTAATAAATTATCAGTTAATTTAAGTAAAACAAATTATATGATTATAGCCCCATCAAAGAAGAAAGTCTCTAAAATTGAAATTGCTAATATTGAAATTGCTAATATCTCAAATACTTAGGAGTATAAATAATATATAGATGAACACCTTAACTGGGAACATCAAATTAAACATGTAAATAGCAAAATGGCAAAAAATATTGGAATAATAAATAAATTAAGATATTACGTACTGTTTAAAACACGAACAGCAGTGTTTTATCATGTTTAAAAATTCGAGGGCGAAGCCCGAGAATTTTTAGACTTGATAAAACACGTGCTGTGAGTGTTTTAAACGGCTTCAAAAACGCTTTAAGAATGCAATGAAAGAAAGACGCACATCTCAAGGGAATGGTTACTTAATGAACCATTGAACCTTTGTATTCACAACGCCATGCAAAATATTCGAGTAATCACCGCCTGCAATTACAAACATCTCAAGGGAATGACATGAAGAAATTACCATACTATGTTGTTTGAAGCGCCGTTTCGCAATGCAAGAGGAATCTGCACTTGAAGGATTTGGTGTCGTGGTTTACCTCGATAAAGTTCAAGACTTGGAAAGCGATGTGACTGACATGACGGCAGACTCTAAATTTTTGACTCCGGCACAAAATATGTAAGTTTAATGCACGTTTTTATAATATTACGGCTTTGAGTTTGGCTTAATAATTGGAACTAAACAGTGGCTCGGTAAACAATTAATGGTAGTTGGATAACTTCATTTTAAAAATATCATCTGTGTATCTCGGTAGTCTGCTGATATTAGTAAATTTAGTGCAAAAATTATTATCTAGGTACCTTATGTTCCGTGTACTTTTTGCTATCTTTGGGTCTTTATCAGTGAATTCTTAATTAGGATGAAACTTTATATAATATTTCATGTTCATTAATATTCTTTATATAAAACGTTCATCCTAATTAGCAATTCAGTGAGAAAGCTGAAACATCAATAGAAATTCCATTGTCTCAATCATTAACCCCGTTTCCCTCTGGGACAGAATTCAAATCCCTCCGCGGGCCTTTTAGAATGATGAGATTTTATCAGGTATAAAGGAGCATGCACGTGACTGATTTGCTTCATCTGATTGGACAAAATGCTCATTAATTATTCATGAGTTTTTGAACTTGATTTAAATATGTTAAAGCAACTCTATCATACATTGGTATACCCATATCTAAATTACGGTCTTATGAGCTGGGGGAATACTTATGCAAATAAGTTAGCAAAGCTCCGCACTAAACAAAATAAATGTATTAGAAATATTTTTTTTGCTTATAGCAGAGAAAGTGCTACCCCATACTTCAATATTCTAGGTGTATTGGAACTCGATAACGTATTTAAATTAAGAATTGCAGAATTTAGTTTTAACATTTCGAATGGTAAAGATATTCCAACATTTTTTTTCAGAATTTGTCACACCAGCAATAAAACGCCACAAATATAATACAAGATTTGCTGCAAAGTTAAATTTTGTGACCGAAAGCGAGAACGAATTATGGAATTCATACATTTAAATTTATTTCATCAAAAATTTGGGAAACAGTTGATGTAGATATCAAACGATCAAGCTCTATTAATTTATTTAAAAAACGACATAAAGCCGTTCTTCTCGAACAACAAAAATAAGTGACTATACCTTTTTCAAATATTTATCAGCTTAATCATTAACATATACAAACGTTGCAGTGATCAACTGGAAAGCTTTTGCTCCTTTGGTCACTGCGCACTACCAACTATTTGAAATATAATCTGTATTTACTTCTTCACTTTTCTTCTTCTTCAAAATGTACTGTTATGTAAATAGTGCGAAATATAACTTGAAACTTGAAATAAAACTTGAAATAAAACTTGAAACTTGAAACTACATGTAGATAACGAAGATCCCCTCGATAACGAAGACCATAAAACGAAGACCCCTAGATCTAAAAAAGGAGACCCTAGATAACGAAGACCCAAACAACTACCATTTTCTAGCATTGCATTTACTCCTGCGTGACTTTTGGCAACAGCTGAGATGGTCACGTGACTTGTTGGCCCATAGCAACGCCATACTGGGTTGACCCGTGGTATTGTAGCTGGACTCTTTCGGCTTTCTTACTAAATTATTTTCGAAATAAGTCCGATACAGAACAATAGTAAAGGTTTTTCTTTACTTTTCATCCAGTATTTCGACAAATATACTGAGCAAAATAGAGCTTGCGCTTGGACGCTCAAACGAACTCAAACGAACCCACTCTCACTCTGCTGTCTGCATGGCATTTCATAATTGCCAAACATGGCGGCCGCTCAACAAGGTAAAGTACATGTAGTCATAATTAAACGAAAAGTATTGTAATAGTTGAGCAGATTCCTTCTTTCTTTTATACTATATTATATAAACCAGTAATTACGGGGTTAATACTTCGGATATAGTACACGAAACATTGACGAACGGCACCATGAGTGATGCAATGGTCGATATGACCACAGGAAGGCCAAGCTTAGCCTGCTTTCAGGCGGTAGATGGTGTTAACGGATCATCGAAGCGGCCGCCATATTGCCGAGCGTGATTGAGACTTGGGATCGAATGACAAATGGAGGGGGGGGGGGGGGGGGTGGGGTAGAAGAGACAGAAAGGAAAGACCGCTTGCCCGAAAACCCCTAGCAGTTTCTGAATATCCGCCCACCACGCACATGACTTCCGTTAACTTGTAACCCATTCTTAATTGACCAATAGGAGTCGACGTGTGACAGCCTGTCAATTTTGATTTGGTTTGATTGAAATGAAGCGTGCAATTCAAAACAAATTCCACTCGCTGTCAAATGCAATGCAAAATGTTGGTAAAATTGTCAATTGGTTCTCAGATACGAAAATTTCAATAAAACCAGCTATTTTTGTTCAAAGTTCTCCATGGAAAGGACTGCGACAGTAACACTTTAGAATATATATGTAGACAGTTCGGTTTTAGCTTGTTGCGTTCGCCCCATCAGTCTCTCAAAGAGTTTGCAAATCCTCCGAAATCACATTAGATAGAGAGCAGTCCAGCACCGCAGCAGCACAATCTGGCGAACCAGAAGAGATGCGATACAAGCGGCTGCTTCCTTCCTTAAGAGAATTAAGCTCGCATAAAAAAAAAGTTCAGATGACAAATACAGGATCGAAAAAATCTCTAAAACTTCAAAGAAAAAACTCCGATGGAGACAATGTTTTGTCAGAACTCGATATTGAAGAACTCATGGACAAACAAACTACGAGTGCAAAGTACACAGGTAAATGTTGTGATCGTCAACCCTAACGAGAGAGTAGAAACGAGAAGTTCTTTTTCTGAGAAGTCGAAGTCCATCTTAGTGAGTGTTTGCCGAAAGAAATGGACGACCGTTGCATAAATGTATTGAGGCGGATTTCCGATTATTTCCTAGTTCAACGGCCGTAAAGTCAATAGCCGGATTGCATCTCTGCAATTTGGCCAACTATAATACTTTTCAGTGGCGAATTAAATCACGGTTTGTTGTCAAGTTCTCTTTCCAAAGCCTGTCGAAAGCACAGCCAGAACATCTTTACCTAGAAGCCTAGGCTCTGTATAGCTTCCTCCCGCTCCGTTTTCGAAGTACCTTTACCCAGCCGCGGTGAAAGAACATTGAAAGAAGCGAGCAGCTGTGTTCTCTCTAGAAAGCCTCTGGAACCAGAGTAAAGGCGACGGAGCAGGAGGAAGCTATATACAGAGCCTACTTCTAAGTAAAGATCTTCTGGCGCTTTGGAAAAAGTATGATATTTACGGTTTACGAACTTGCGAAAAGAGAACTCGACAACAAACCTCTCGCAGTTCGCCGATCGCCGCTTTCGCGGCTCTTTCTCCGTGGCTGCTCTCTCAGAAAACCTCTGGAACCAGGGTACTTCACCTTAGTATAAAAAAAAAAGCTTTTTGTATTACTCGCCATATTTTATCAACTGCAAGCTCAGTACACAACACTTATTCTAGTTACGCCGCTTCGCAGGCTAAACTTATTCCTTTCAGTTCTTGCTTTCAACACTTGCCGCGATAAGCTTTGATTGACACCGTTTCAGCCAATCATATACCCCGTCCGTTTTCGGGCAGGCGGTCTTTCCTTTCTGTTTCTCCCTCTCCCCCCTCCATTTGTCATTCGATCCCAGGTCTCAATCACGCTCGGCCAATATGGCGGCCGCTTTGCGCGAAAGAAACACCATCTACCGCCTGAAAGCAGGGTAGGCCAAGCTCTGTATTTGAAAGTTTTCTCATTCTAGAAGAAGAAAATGAAAAATAAATAAAATATTTAACTTTGAAGAACTTGTCTTGTGTTATCGTGTTATCTTAGTGCTCTGGCATCTGTAATAGTATGTTTTCTAGTTAGCTCTTTCTCTTTAATAAAGAGGCAATCAGTTTTTCTCAACTATATTTTTCCAGGAGTATATTACAGAGGAGTGTACCTCTTCCCAAGTGTTATTTTTAGCATAGAGTTTCCCGCGAGAAGAAACAAAAGCCGTCACTTTTAACCAATCAGGATACACTGAAAATTGTAATTAACACGGTTCAAACTGCTAAAAATACTAAAGAGCAAGAGAACGAAAGACAATGTAATCGCATACCAGAACTTCGCGACTATAAATAATAATAATAATAATAACAACTTTATTTAACGAGGGTAGCACGTGACAGTTAACACTGATGAACTAGTGGCCCTCAATTTAAATTACAATAAATTACAATAAGTTAAATAAGCTACAATAAAACTACTTAAAACTATTTACAATTCATATCTAAGTTAAAAAGATAAGAAAATTTAAAAGCTTAATATATAATTATTTACAAGTCAAGTTCAATACGATAAAATCTAGTAAAATATGACATAAATTTATGACAATAAATATCGTTTTAAAGCGGATTTAAAAGAGCCAATGGTGTCTTTTTTTCTTATGTTAACAGGTATGCTATTCGACACCATCTACTGTGTTAGGGGCCAACACAAGGGCCCAGGAACACTCCTGTGTAATATTAATACTCCTAATTTTCTTATGGCTATGTTTGATGTGGTAACATGAAATATTAAGAACGTATTAAATACATTGTAAGCTTTCTGCAGCAAATACATCAACTCCAAAAAAAGTGAGATGCTAGAAAATGATAAAGAACTTAAGAATTTAATTTAATTTAGTATTTATTTTATTTAATCTAATTAAGCTTATAATATGCTTCCTCTTATTACTGACTGGAATACTTAGACCTAGTGTTTTTCTTTAAGTGCAAATCAGGCATCGTTACTCTGGATATCAATCATTATTATACGACTTGGCGTTTTCGAGTGCAAATACGGGCTAAAACGAGTGCAAATATGAGACGGTATTACACGGGTCACAAACCGGTTTGCACAGGTTTATTCAACACTTAAAAGGTTTTGTAAGCGCGCGAGCCAATCGAAATGGGGCTGTTTGAGTAACAGCCAATCAGCTTTTAGCGCGCGAAAAAAAACTTTTCAGTGCGCGCCCGCCCCCGACATTGGGCTGAGAGATTTCTTCTCTCGAGATTTCTTCTCTCAAGATTTTCTTCAAACAGAGCAGTAAGGTAAGCGAAAACAAACATGTTTTGTTCGTGTTAGCTGTCGTATAATAAACAATTTATTACACGAAGAGTTGTGTAATACGGCTGGGAATTTTTACTCGTCAATTTTATTTTTTCTCGCCTTTCAGGCTCGAAAAAATAAAACTGACTCGTAAAAATACCCAGCCGTATTACACAACTTTCCGTGTAATAAGCTCTTTTTATACTTCATACAGCCAGGAGCGTTCCAGCCGTGGCCAAACTGAACTTATCTTAATACTAAGTACGCAAGAACCTCCCTTTTTCGTGACCCTTTTTTCAATAAGTCTCTCTAAACAACCATTGATGATATGGAGCGGTTTTGGAATGGAAAGTGCACTTTATTTTGAGTACGGAGAGAAATACAGATCAAGAACGCATTCTGCGTGACAAATAAATCTGTCACATCGAAGACTGGTTCAGTTTCAATCAACGCCGCTACAAGACGGAAAACAGCAAAGGAAAGTTTGGAGTTATATTTGACCTAAGTTTTGGAGACAAACACCAAAGTAGACAAGAGAAACTTCAAGTTTATCAGTCGACATTGACTGGGTACCGACAGAAAGGTGAATTTAGCATCACAATAGACAGCGAAATGCTAAATGAGAGCTACACCACTTCATACGAATTGTGGAATTCGCAGACTAACACTATTGGTGTTGCGGGAGCCCCTCACTACCTGATAACAACACTCGCATTAACATATTCCGCCGATCCAAAGTGAAAAGAGCCAAACGCCCGTGTTTGTACTACTCAAACTCAAGTGCTTGTCAACAAATTCTACTCTCTGGAGGAGATATTTCATCAAATCCAGGGCCTGCTTCAAAATGCCAACAGTGTGAGAAACCAATGAAAAAGAATCAGGCTAGCTTGACTTGTGAAGTTTGCTACAATAAATATCACTCTAAATGCATTGACAGTCACAACCTACATGCTGCCAATTGGACTTGTACTACTTGCCTCTTCTCATCACTCCCCTTTTTCAATGAAATGGAGCACAGCTGGGATACTGAGACTCAAGATTGTTCTACATCAAATGATGTCAATGTGTGCGACATCTCCCTCAAGACTCTGAGGTTTCGGGATTTTAGAACTAAGGAAAAATAACGTGAATGAAGTTCTGACAACTCACTTAAATATTATAATTAACAGCATTCAAAATAAATTTGATTAATTTAAAATACTCAACAGCCAACTAAAAGCACACGTGATTTTCCTGTCAGAAACTAAAATAAACGCTTCATATCAAAACGATCAATTTAATTTACAAGGCTATCATATGTACAGGAAGGACAGAAAGAAGGGAGGAGGGGGACTGATAGCATTTGTCTCACCTCAGATTAGAAGATGAGCTACATGCGTTGTGCATGTGGGCTGCACTTGATAATTACTAACTCAGATTAGAAGATGAGCTACATGTATTGTGCATCTGGGCTGCACTGGATAATTACTACCTCAGATTAGAAGATGAGCTACATGCATTGTGCATGTGGGCTACACTGGATAATTACTACCTCAGATTAGAAGATGAGCTACATGCATTGTGCACGTGGGCTGCACTGGATAATTACTACCTCAGATTAGAAGATGAGCTACATGTATTGTGCATGTGGGCTGCACTGGATAATTACTACCTCAGGTTAGAAGATGAGCTACATGCATTGTGCATGTGGGCTGCACTGGATAATTACTACCTCAGATTAGAAGATGAGCTACATGCATTGTGCATGTGGGCTGCACTGGATAATTACTACCTCAGGTTAGAAGATGAGCTACATGCATTGTGCATGTGGGCTGCACTGGATAATTACTACCTCAGATTAGAAGATGAGCTACATGCATTGTGCACGTGGGCTGCACTGGATAATTACTACCTCAGATTAGAAGATGAGCTACATGCATTGTGCATGTGGGCTACACTGGATAATTACTACCTCAGATTAGAAGATGAGCTACATGCATTGTGCACGTGGGCTGCACTGGATAATTACTACCTCAGATTAGAAGATGAGCTACATGTATTGTGCATGTGGGCTGCACTGGATAATTACTACCTCAGGTTAGAAGATGAGCTACATGCATTGTGCATGTGGGCTGCACTGGATAATTACTACCTCAGATTAGAAGATGAGCTACATGCATTGTGCATGTGGGCTGCACTGGATAATTACTACCTCAGATTAGAAGATGAGCTACATGCATTGTGCATGTGGGCTGCACTGGATAATTACTACCTCAGATTAGAAGATGAGCTACATGCATTGTGCATGTGGGCTGCACTGGATAATTACTACCTCAGATTAGAAGATGAGCTACATGCATTGTGCATGTGGGCTGCACTGGAAAAACAGACAGTAATCCTCATGGATGATCTAAATCTTGACAGGATAAAACTGGAACAGAGAGAAGGGAAAATTCTGAAAGATCTCGAAGAAGTACACGGATTAGAATGCCTAATCAAGGAACCGACAAGGATTACGAGTTCAACGGCAACCTTACTTGATATCATACTTACCAATAAGACTAATTTATTTAAACAATCTGGGGTATTAAATCCCGAAATCAGTGATCATCATTTAATATACGGCCTTATGAAAGAAAAGGTTCACCGACATCAGAGTAAAATCATCACATTCAGGAGTACAAAAAACATAGACGTTGAAAAGCTTAATGAAGACCTCACGATGGCCCCTTGGCATGTCGAACATATGTTTGATGAACATATGTTTGATATTGATAATAAATACTGGTACTGGGAATCACTATTTAAGATGATCTTAGATGACCACATGCCACTGAGACAAATGAAAGTAAGATCCACCGACGTTCCATATAATGACAAAAGAATTGGAAAATGCAATCAAAGAAAAAAGAAAGTACGCAAAAAGTTTGCAAGGAATAGGTCGGAGGAGAACTGGGAAATGAAAACTAAATGGAGGAATATAGCAACATCTTACAGACACAAAGCTATAAAAGAGTACTGGTCAAAAAAATCAGAGGAACTGACAACGAACCCAAGAAATTTTTACACCACCTTTAAGCCATTCTTAGGGAAAGATAAGAGTAATTCATCAGACAGGAATATTAACATCAAAATAAACGATGACAACTACATAGAACATGACCAAAAGGAAGAAGCAGAACATATGGCTCAATATTTTTCTACCATCGCAGACGAAATTGGAGAAGGAAACACAAAGGACTTAACTGAAAATAAGTTTGAAAACCATGCAAGCGTGAGCGCGATAAATAAAACAATGGAAGGGAAACGCCAATAATTCCAATTTAGACGAATACATATTGATGAAGTACAGAAAGCACTGGAACAGTTAAAGACTAACAAAGCATCAGGATGGGACTCGTTATCACCGAAAGTAATAAAATTAGCAGCAAACGGAATCGCTCACTCCTTGACGGAGCTGTATAATAAAAGTATACAGCTGAGTCAATGGCCAACTGCATGGAAAAAGGGAGAGTGGATTCCTATCGTCAAAAAGGATGATCAACTGGATAAGAAGAACTATAGACCTGTGACAGTGGAAAAAGTATACGAACGACTAATCAGCGAGCAAATTAACAATCACTATAATGCAAATCTTTCACAGTACCTAACGGCCTATCGGAAGCTACACAGTTGCGAGACATCAATTCTCAGGTTAGTAGAGGAATGGAAACAAGCACTGGATCAGAAGGAAGATGTTGGTGTATTATCAACCGACATGTCAAAAGCTTTTGACTCCCTACATCAGGCACTTCTACTAAGAAAACTATCTGCATATGGTTTCTCTAGCAACGCTCTTAGCTTCATGAGATCCTATTTTCACGGACGACAAAACAGAGTTAGGCTAGGATCGGTAGTAAGTGACTGGAAGAACAATGGAAGGGGACGTCCACAGGTTCTTCTTTCGGGCCGTTGTTATCAGTGGAACTTATACCAAAACGACTTGACATAGTTTATGAAAGACACAAACTTCTCGATGTACGCAGATGACCACCAGTTATATGCGGCAGACAAATCTATGAGAAGAGTGGAGGAAACGCTTAACGCCAATGGTGCTGTGGTATCTAACTGGTACAAGGAAAACTTTCTTCAAGGCACAATAGAGACAAATATTATGCCTTGGTACTCTCACATTAGAAACAAAGCCAACTAATGATAGTTCATGATCAACTAGATGGAAACGGTATAACACCCTGCGAAAAGCTTAAATTACTGGGTGTCACTATAGACAGTCTACCAGATAACTAGATATAATACCATCAAATATGGTAAGCATTCTCTGAGGTACCTGGGACCCTATCTTTGGTCTAAACTAAATCAGGACGTCAAAGGTAGTGAAAACCTCAAGTCATTCAAAAGAAAAGTAAGACAAAAGGACTTAGCAAGTTTAATAAATGAAAATTGTAAGGACTGTCATCTCTGTCAATCTTAATATTTTAAATTTATGAAATCATCTTAACACAGATTTTATTACATTCCTGTATATAAATGTTTTTAGTCTCAGATAGACATACAGATACAGATATATGTATTTACAACTTAGTTAGAATTAGGTCACAGAAGAATGTGTACATCGATCAGTTTTACCTCTTTAATCACAGATAGATACATAGATATATTTGTTTTAATTTATTCTTTAATTTGTGTTCCCAATTAGCATTCTTTTGCTAAATACCTTTAGACACGTTAATAAAGTTATTATTATTATTAATAGAATAGCTAACTTGTGGAATTGTATTCCTGATACTATTAAAGCTGCTCAGTCTCTCACTTCCTTCAAATGGCAACTAAAATAATTTTATGTTATGCGCTTACAGAATGTTTTTGATGGAAATAATATTAGATCATATAAAGTAATTTGTCCCAAATGTTGCTGCATCAACCTTATGTTGGCACGTCCATGTTGAGTAAATAAAAATGTAATTAATGATAAGTAATACTATTCCCTAAGTTACTGTTCTTCTTTCCTAGTAACATTTGGGAGATGTCTACTTTGTCGTATTTTAAACTTAAGGCTAGAGACTCTATTTTTAATTAGCTTTTAAATCTTAATGTATTTTTAACTTCCCTTTCGTGCATTTTTATTTGTATTTCACATTTTTATCATATTTGTGTTTTTCATTAATTGTAACATCTTTATTTTCTCAGACCACTCTAGTGATGCTTCCTGAATAAAAAATATAATAATTCCTAACGATAATCATAGAAATAATACGATCATTAAATAATTAATTAATGTTTGGTATGTAGCGAATAGTTAACGGCTAAATAAAAACCAGGCTATCTTATGTAGTTTTGCCCAACTAGAATTTTATTTGGATGTATTACTCGCGGAAATGAAGTTCAGGGGGGTTAAGGCGGTTTTTCTCGCTTTTTGCTTTACCGAGCCGGGCCTGGGCAACGGTTTAACGTCAATTCTGTCGTTCGGTATTGAACTTGAAAACTTAGGAACCCATCAGTTTTGTCATGAATGACATTCCCGAGACATGTTGCCAAAACAAATGGGTATACCATTTCCAGGAGGATGGGGTAAGGAATATTTGTAATTCATGGTTTAATATTTGGTATGTTGCACATAGCTAGGGGAAATAAAAGCAAGCCTAGCTGATGTAATTTCATCCAGAGAGATTATTTTTTTATGTAACACTCGCGCAAATGAAGTTCAGGGGGGTTAAGGCGTTTTGAAATTTTCTATGTGTAACAATTTGGTGAAACCCCATGCCTCTACGACATTGTTTTCTACCCGTAAAAATCCATAGCCCTTTTCGTTTTAGCCGCAAAGCATCCTAGGACAGTTTCATTTTCTATTTCGCAGTCCAGAACAGGATTTAATAAAGTTGCAGCATTAAAATCATAGTTTTGGTACTAAGCACGTTGAACACGACCTATTTTTTTCCAATTTTGGGTAAGATCTGCGAATCTTGCAAAACTGAGGGGGGAGGGGTGAAAAAGCGTATGCATTTCCTGTTAATAGTAGTACTCTCCCCCATTAGAAAGGGATTAAATAAAGTTGCAGCATCAAAATCATAGTCTTGATACTAAACATGATTAATACAACATATCGTATGCGAATTTTGTGTAAGATCTGCAAAGTTTACAAAAATAAGGGGGGAGGGGTGTAACCAATCACAAGCATGATTATTCTTAGCGGTACCCACTTGTGTAATATAATAGATATAATAAAATGAATAACAATAGGAGATAAAGAAACACAATTTATGTTATCTGAAGTAGATTTTGCTAGAATTTTAACATTTTGTTGAAAAGTCAGATCCAGGGCAATGCGGCGACATATTTTCTTGCCACAATTTCATTAAATGATCTTAAATTTTCACCATATCAGACAAATTAATGCACACCAAATTATTTTGATATCCACTCCCATTTCAGCTATATACACGCAGTTGACCTAAATTATGTTAAATTTGGATATCCACTTGAGATCATATCGGACCGATATATAGCAAACAGATGACTATACGCAGGCAATTTATTCAGTCGATATCCACTTGAGATCATATCGGATTAATAGCAAACAAAGTACTACGCACTCAATTTCTTTGATGTCCACTTGATCGGCGCCCGTGAGGGGGTAGGAGGAGCAGATTTTATATGTTCTTCTATTTTTCAGTTCTTTAGACCGTCATCTCATTGTCCTAAGGTGTATTTAGTTCGGTAAAGCATCTAATCTTTTCCTATATTTCATTTCTTTAGACCATGATCTCACGGTTCTAAAGAGTGTTTAGTGCAGTAGAACATATTTCATTTCTTTAAATCATGTTTTCACAGTATAAGGTGTATTTAGTGCGATAGAGCCTGTACTTTGCCTGCCAAACAAAGTTCGGCATTTTAATTCTCGATAAAACAGGACACAAATAGGAAGGGTACATTTTGGGCTTATATATATTCTAGGAAAGTAGTCGTCGTCTTAAGATAACGTTCCGTAAATTTTGTATTCTCAAGCAAGGATGTTTTAAAGCACCCAACCACAGGTTCCTTTGAAATCGCTTTCAAAACTAAATATGTGTTCTAATTCGATAATCAGTTCACTTTAGTGATTCTAGTATTCCAACTCGTCGAGAAATGTTAACTAAATGAGGCCTCGTCCTTTCCACATACTGGCAAAAATGGTATACTTAGAAATTTCAATACAGTTTTTAAATCGATCTCCTAGCGAACATTTTAGTGATATAGAGGTAACGCAGACAGAATACGACGTCATGCATGGAAAATAGATAATATGCCGTCTAGAACACTGGCTTGTCTTAGGACTGAAAAACAACCAGTTCTTCGAATCCTATTAACGATATACATGTATTTACTTCTGAAGTATTTGATGCAATAATTATGTTGACTCAATTCACCTTTAGCTTGTCCTTTTCTTCGTTATTCTTGAGAAGCTTAATTCTTGAAGTGAAATGTCCTGAACTGTCCCTATTTATGCCCTTAATTTATTAATGACATTCCCTTGCCATGGTTATCCAATGCTTTGTCTGGAATGTCATTCAAGTGACTTGAACAATCGAGGCCATAGACACGAAAGCTTTTTCTAACACTTGCATGTATCATTTTCTCTCACGATCAACTTGAAACAAGCAGAGTATCTTTAATCTGTATAAATATCGACCAGCTTTGAGGCAGACTAGACTGCATATCTCGAAAAGATGTATCTGGCTTCTAGCCTGCTGAAAGTAAGTGAATTCGCAAAATATTGCAAGAATATATATTTCTTTTTATCTTTCATATTTCAAATAAATTTATGAAAAATATTAAAAGCGGCCCTGATCTCTCCCATCGGTTAGCTTTTTTAACATTTGTCCACTTTTATATTAACATGAACGCGAGAAAAGCAGAGTATCATTAAATTGAAAAATTAAACGACAGTGGTCGTTGTGAACCCTGAAAGATTGTAATGGAAAAACAACAATTTACATAGACTCTTGTTTGTTCTTCGGTAAGCCGGGCAGACGGCCCGTATGTCACAAGTAAAAACAAGAATAAAACGTGTTTTACGTACTTTTTGTGAACTATAACGGATAGTTTGAATTTGAATTGAGCAGTCTTAAAAGTAGGGGTGAGGGGAGCATATCAAAGTCATTCCTTACAAAGTGGAACATTTGCTATTTCGTGAGCGTAACACGAGTTCCTAACAATACTTCTAAGTCCGCATGCGCAGTGAAATCAAATTCCAAGATGGCGGAAAGATTAAAGAGAGTCTCGGCCACCGAAACGTTTTCTAAATGAATTTTACACAGAAGTAACTGAGCTAAAGCAAATAATTCCAAATGAGCTGATTTGATTACCACCGGCTTAGTCATACTATGCCTTTTAATGCTTTTATGAAATCTACAAATTAACACAAGCGCCTCTATATAGATGGTAAATCAGTTCGAAGCGGGCTGTATTCATATTTAAACGCATTCTAAACTATTTTGTCATTTTCTAAACTATTTTATCTCTGCAAATTCAATAAAGAAATTACTTACTTGAGGGGACTTTCAACTGCTCTGCAATATGCATAGTTTTGAGTCGTTAAAAAGATAAAGCAACGCTATACATGCAACGCGAAGGGAAAATACAACCTTTTAGACTTTAGTTTAATACCCAACTTGCCTGCTCTGAAATTCAGAGTATCCAACTTGCCTGCTCTGAAATTCAGAGTACGCAACTTGACTGTTCTGAAATTCAGAGTACACAACTTGACTGCTCTGAAATTCAGAGTATCCAACTTGCCTGCTCTGAAATTCAGAGTACCCAACTTGCCCAAATATGCACTCTGAAATTCAGAGTATCCAACTTGCCTGCTCTGAAATTCAGAGTACCCAACTTGCCCACTCTGAAATTCAGAGTATCCAACTTGCCTGCTCTGAAATTCAGAGTACCCAACTTGCCTGCTCTGAAATTCAGAGTATCCAACTTGCCTGCTCTGAAATTCAGAGTACACAACTTGCATGCTCTGAAATTCAGAGTATCCAACTTGCCTGCTCTGAAATTCATAGTACACAACTTGTCCAATTCCAACCTATTCCAAATTATTTTCCGGTTTTTCGGAACAATAATCAATCGAAACTGCAAGAAAACGCTTTATTTGGGCAATACGAACCAAATGGCTTGTTTTAAAGATACTTGCAATAAGGTTTCATTTTTCTCACTGGAAAATTGACGTTTAATTGGACTGGTTAATCGTTTTCTGTACCTTTGTGCAGTTTAACGAAAACAACACTTTCTTAGATTCGTGAAATTCTACCTATTATCCTATTTTCATTTTATTGTTAAATGCTACAAAACTAACACTTTCACTTTGGCCCTCAAATCATGTATCATAAATTAAGGAAGACTGGACAAATTATTACGAAAAATGGTATTTTATTCCTGTTACCTTATCGTAAGGGTACGCAGTGTAACAAAATGACCGTTTCAGCTATGCCGTGAACCTTAAGTCTCAATTTTTTTGAGATACGGGTGACTCAATCTGTTACAAATTGACATTTCAAGCTATACCGTTGATGTTTGATATTCTCAAGGTGATTAACCTACAAAAATGAAACTGAGAGAATGTTCACTTTTATGCACTTTGTTTCAAGTTAGTTTCACGGCTACGCTTATAATACCATAGAGGACAAATTAGGAACTTCCTAATTTTAACTTGAACTTTCACGCGTAATTTATAATTTCACACTTAAAATATTTTTTTCTGCATCATAATTTGCCCTCCATCGTATTAATGCGTGATTCGTGAAATTAGACTAATTAGGGATACATTTCACTTGTGTTTGTCAAAAATCTAAGTAATTTCCCTCCCCGGCCGAAGCGGCTCAGGACACGAGTGATATTTTTTTCTCTGCTAGCGACCGGACCGTGGTGGCAGTTAGTTTCACGGCTTAATTGGAGTATTTGTCGTTTCTCAGATTAAGCGAATGCTTTCTTTAACCAATCACTGCGGATTTTTGCAGGAATAAAGTCAGTAAATTGCGGCTTATGAGCAATATCGACATTTTGAACTTCTTCAGTTGATATCGGAGACCAGACGAAACAGTTCTACAGGCAACGCCATTTGGAGACTGAGCACTGGGTCCTCGTTCATCTCCCGATTGACTATTATTTTGAAAGCCATAACATAAGTGCGTTCTTTTTGAATCGGTCAGTGTTTGAAGCATGTCGTGACTCAGATAAAACAGGTCCAGATACGAATGAAAAGCAACTCAGACTGCCAAGCCGCTTTGGAAGTAGTATAATCTTTATCTAAATTATATACGCATATTTCTCAGTATATAAATTACAAGTAATTTGCAATCCGTGATTTATATGTTATGTTTTTCACTGCTACGAATACTTACCTCCCGAATGAGCGTGGAATACTGAAGTTCCTACGATGAACAAGGCTTGTGTGGATATCAAGTAATCAGAGCGCTAAAACGAAGCAGCATGACCCCAAATTAAACGACGTCGTTGCAACCGACAATTCTAAAATTATTATTCAGTTTTGTGCCAATATTCAAATTTCGTGTGCCTTTAATTTGTGATCCGATTGGTTAAAATTGACACTTCGCGCGTAGTCGGAGATACATGTACGTGTTAGGCGGCGACAGAAAGTCTCAAGCAAACTTTTAATTCAAATGTTAATCCATTCGAAATCCGATGATAGTTTAATACAAGATAGTCAAACAACCAGAACCAGAAAATACGTTCTACGGCGAATAATATTTCTGTTGTCTGGACGCGACTAATCACATCTTATACGAAATGAAATTCCGAAGAGAATCCGCTGTAATATAGCGGGCTCAGTTTTATCACGTGATGAGATAGCGTTGAGAAGCACGTGTTGTTGGTGTACACTGAAGTATGGCATTCCAAAACGTCAAAAATACCTTACGACGTGTAGCTGAACAGCTTCTTTCGATTGCAAATTAAGCTTATATTTACACTATTTTAAATCAAAACATGCTAGTATTTGAAGGAGCACGGACGCTCAAAATAGTCACCTGCAGAACAGTTCTGCAGGCTATTTCGAAACTCGTTTAAATTCTTGGTGTGTTTTGTATATATCGGTGTTATAAAGCCGTGAATAATTTCGTGACAATTAATGATCCTGTTTATAAACCATACCTGAAACTTCAGCATTTCCTAGCAGTACTATTCAAGGTAGCCTAGTGACCTTGATCGGTGACTATTTTGAGCGTCCGTGCTCCTTCAAATACTAGCATGTTTTGATTTAAAATAGTGTAAATATAAGCTTCATTTGCAATCGAAAGAAGCTGTTCAGCTACATGTCGTAAGGTATTTTTGGCGTTTTGGAATGCCATACTTCAGTGTATACCAACAACACGTGCTTATCAACGCTATCTCCTCACGTGATAAAACTGAGCCCGCTATATTACAGCGGATTCTCTTGAGAAAGTTGAACCACTCGTGCGTGTCGGAAGTTGAAATGTAAAACTTGCATAAAATGGTCAAACTAGCATGTCGGATGACAGCCTTTGAATCGCGTGTGGAAAATGAATGTCGCATTGTGAAACTTCAATGCTGCATCGTAAAAATCCAATCTCGCACTGTGAAACTTTAATGTCGAATAGTGGACAACAAGGGTAAAATGTAAACCGAACATCGCAAGCGAAAGTCGAATTTTGGCGGGGATATAACGCCATAGGGCGCTAATGCAAAGTACAATGGCAAATGAATATCCTGCTACCGGCGAAGTGTCAACTTTAACCAATCAGAGTATGTGTTAAAAGGCACGTACAAGCCGAGTAATAATTACTTACGACTTGCCGTTTCGACTCCATTTGCATGTGAAAACATCTTACAATTGGATTGAATATCCCGCTAAGCGCGAAGTGTCAAATTTAACCAATCGGATCACGAACTAGAAGGCACACGAAATTTGACGCAAAACTGAATAATAATTTTAGAAGTGTCGTTTGCAACGGCGTCGTTTGGAGTCCTATTGCTTCATTTTAGCGCCCCTATTTATAAAATTCACACAAGCCTTGTTCGTCGAAGGAATCTTCAGAATTACATGCTCGTTGAAGGTATGACAGTGATATACACATCATTTGTATAATTCATATTTCAAATTACTTATAAGAATGCATGTATAATTTAGATCAAGATTACTTCCACTGTGCCATATGGTTGGATGGAAAATGGGAGTGCGGGGTGCGAAGTGCGGAGTGCGGAATATGCGGAGTGTGGAAAATCCGGAGTGTGAAAAATCCGGAGTGTGGAAAAGGGGAGTGTGAAAAGACGGAGTGTGGAAAAGACGGAGTGTGGAAAAGGAGGAGTGTGGAAAAGGAGGAGTGTGGAAAAGGCGGAGTGTGGAAAAGGAGGAGTGTGGAAAACGCGTATTTGCATATAGAAAAAGTTATAGGCGTAAAGTTTGAAAATTTATGCAGAAACCTTTTATGGTAGGCACAGTATAGGTTTCTGCTTAAATTTTCAAATTTTGCACACACAAAAAAAAATTAGTTTTTGCCTCGAGTTTTTATTTACTCCTCTGAAAACCCCTCATACGTACAGTTCAGTGTCTTCAGTTATCTCGGTACTTTGTCGAACACATGAGTAGCGAGGATTTTTTTGTAGGCAAGGCTTTGCCTGCCATTAAAGGTTTCTGCATAAATTTTGAAACTTTACGCCTATAACCTTTTCGATATGCAAGAAGGTAAAACTTTGCATACCGTAATTTCCGGCCTATTACCCGGACAGCGTATTACCCGCACCCGCTGATTTTAAAGTCTCAAAGAAATATATATTAACAGATTACCCGCACTTCTCAATGTAAATTTAGGTAACAATACCGGCACCTCATAGTAGGTTTTAATTGTTGTCTTTGCGGGAGGCGGGATTTTTTTTCGGAGCCTCTGAAATCAGCTTAAAACCACCCAACAAGGGAGAAACACGACAGAAGACATCACAGTGGCAAGGTAAGTCATTTTATTCAAATATTTTACAGTATTTCTGGCTAGTAAACGGAGTTCGCTACGCTCCCATACAAACCCTTATATTTTCGTAACTTGAGCTTGGGCTGCCTGTGGTCTTTGTAGACGTAGGAACATCAACATGTTTACGTTCTTGATAGATAGAAGTCGTAAATCCATTCGTATACAGTGCGATTTCACAGCAATTTAGAAACTAATCGACTCACCACGGCATTTTAGTGTTCGACTCAAAGCATTTCCGGCATCAGGCGAAATTGTTCAGACACGAAACGAATATAAAAGAAAAACTTTCAAAACATTCGATTCGGAAAGTATATCAATTTCTAAACGAAAATTTGTCTTTAGGAAATGTTTGGTGCATGTATCAAAAAGCAAAACAAACACTGCCGACTAATTGATTATTCAAATCAGTTCGTGGAAAAATTCACGCTTCTTCTGTGAATTCGAGAGACTCGAACCTCCTCACCTTTCAAAATGGATCCCCACATTAACAAAAAAGAACTCCAGAATATTTTCTTTGGTGGACCTTTTCCATTTTCACAAAAAAGTTGAGAAGCTGTGTGGTAAATAAGTCACACTTTATGTATCAGTCAATTCCAAACCCGTGCATGCCCCTCCCCCGGGCCTTTGAACATTTTGAAAAAAAATCGATCAAATGCCCCACTACCAAGGAAGAAAAACTGTTCAAATGCCCCACCAGTTTTTCATCCAGGCTGTTCAAATGCCCCACCATCGGGGTCCGGATTGGATAATTTTTTCAAAAAAAATCGACAAAGAGAAGGCAAAGACTATTGACAAATAAATGAAATCATTGTTTTATTGACAATCTCTAACTCAAGCAATTCACATATGTAGTAACGCAATTCTTGTTTCTCGTTACGGCACTGATTTCCTCAGTGTTTGTTAGATCAGAAACGGTTTCAGTTAATATAATGTTTTGGTTTTATACAAAACTAAGAAGATTTGGACGAAATAAACACTGACACTAACGGCGATCATTGTTATCATTGCGAAAAAATCGTCGGCGGCTTTTCAGTTTGGCAACAATTTTTCAAGAGACAACAGCGATTTTTTTTCACAAGTGAGGCGAAATTTTCGCCAGCGAAAGGCGATCGCTTTTCGTTGTTTTCGACAATGTGACAAAGTTTTAGTCTTTAGAATTTAACACATTACCCGCACCACCCTATTACCCGCAGCAGCAGCGCCTAGTTGGTGAAAAATTAACAGATAACCCGCGGGTAATAGGCCGGAAATTACGGGTATTTGCCCATGTCAATACGCTTTTTCGAGTCGTGGAATTAGTTTTTGCTTATGGTGAGTTTTCATATCCTGATACACCCTCATTCTTTCATTCGATTGTTTACTCAACTGTGTTCGTGTTGATTCATGATAATTATTTGATTATTTCTCCTCATTTTCTCTCCACTCCTCATTTTCCACACTCGCATTTTCCACACTCGCATTTTTCACACTCGCATTTTTCACACTCCGCACCCTCATTTTTCATCCAACCGTGCCATATCGTATACACGCCGGCCGTTACAGGAGGCTAACTACAGCTAATCTTGACCGGTTTTATAGTTATCTCAAAAACTAAACCAAAGCAAAACCAAAAGTCTCGATATATTTCGAGTACCCGATAGCAGTCAATCGGGATGTGAACATAAGAAGTTCAAATGTAATTCTATGACTATGAGTCTCAAATATGTCAACATTATTAACCACGGCTAGAGTATAGAATACCCCGCCACTCCAGCTAGGTTGTAGAAAGCACTGCTACTGCGACCGCAGTCAGCTAGAATAATATAGCATCGAGAGAATTTGTAGAAAACAATGAAATACCTTGCGCTTCCAGCGGTCAAGGGCATAGCAAAAACATGTGGAATTTTGTCGGCGTTCAAAAATGTTTGAATTTAAAGTGAGTTTCATGCCTTAGCAAAATTATTATTCAAGTCACTTCGGGACGTTCATTTTCGTGTGTTATCTCTTGGACACATTTAACTCGGTAGTGAAATACAGTAAAAGTAAACGTGTTCTCATTTATGCTCATATGAAAGGAACTGCTGGTAGTTTAAACACCGAAAATATGCTTATTGTCCAGGCAAATCACATAATTGCATAGGCCTGTGTGAGTAATTATTTTATCAAGCATTTCGCAAACACTTTTAAAATTTACATTTAATTCCTTCGGCTAGGGAGGTGTTTCACGTCAATGCTGTCGTTGGTTTCCTGTCGGAAGTGTATTAACTGCAGTTTCTGTCGTCTTCTGGCTCGATTAAATGCCTAGTATTAATGTATAAAGTGTATAAACGTATATATTCTCTTTTAAGAAAGCTTGAATTGTTGCTGTATCATGTAAAGCAGAGAAGTAGAATACGAGAGCAAGCTAACATGCAAATTTAAGCTCTCGAAGAGTTCACGCTGCAGTACATGTAAAATAATCAGCGTCTTATATTACACAGAAAATTTGAAGTTCACAGGTCTAGCTAAAACGGTCATTTTTAGCTTAAGAATCTCAAAAATGTTGAGCGGATTTCAAGTAAACGGACAGCTAGAATGATCACTTTCTAGGTATATAGTCACCTGAATGTAAAAAAAGATTCGAGATCAGCCTAGATAAAACCTGTTTAGGAAAACATTGGATACTCTGAATTTCAGAGCAGTCAAGTTAGGTACTCTGAATTTCAGAGCAGGCAAGTTGGATACTCTGAATTTCAGAGCAGGCAAATTTCAGAGCAGGCAAGTTGTATACTCTGAATTTCAGAGCAGGCAAATTTCAGAGCAGGCAAGTTGTATACTCTGAATTTCAGAGCAGGCAAGTTGGGTACTCTGAATTTCAGAGCAGGCAAGTTGGGTACTCTGAATTTCAGAGCAGGCAACTGAGTTGGGTACTCTGAACTTCAAAGCAGACAAGTACGATTTTAAAGGGATACCCGAGTGAAAAACACATTTTGGGCTCAAAAGTATCTTTCAGATGTACTTTGTTCAAAAATGTATTAAAATTTGATAAAACTCGAGAACGAGCCCCTCAAAGTTGGCCCCGCGAAGACCTGGGCGCCGCCATTTTGTTCACATTAATTCCTGTGATGTTTTTTACGTCACTTCGTCCCACCGGAGTCTTGCGGCTAACTTGTAGCGACTATATGGCAGAGCAATTTCGTACTAGAACAAAAATATGATGAAGACGATATTGTGAGAGAAGTTCAGAAGACTGGGAGGACGAAGAAAAGCATGTGGAAGGCGAGAATATCAACGAACAACAAAAGGCGACTACCGAGCTAGTGCAAAATTGGTGTTGTGCTATGATGTAAAGATTCGCTGTGTGTTTTTGTAAAGAATGAGAATGAAAGTCACCGCGCCACCGGCCACTCCTAAAGACTGCTAATATTCAGCTAATAATTCTTCCCTTTGGTTATTACTACGAGGATTTCAAATGAAAGCGGTGTATTCACCATCTTCAATCTCATTGGGTACACAGGGCACAATCAGAAATCCGAAGAAGGGTTGTCCAAAATAAAAAATAAAAATCCTGGAACGCAAAATATCAAAGAAAATAACCTGCCCTGCACAACCAAGGGGCCAAAAAATGTGCATCTTAAGGAAGTCCTACCTCCCCCATCCACATTTCTAATGGTGCTTCCCTTGGACACTGAAAACAATTTCTTTATGGGAGTACCCCTTCCTCCATAAAGGTGGGACATACTAGGGGACATGCAAAACGTCTGCTGGTGTGTGCTCACCTTAAAAGAGTGTCTGGCTGCATTGATGTATATATAGTGGCCCGAGTGAAAGCCCAGATGGGCTCTTGGTTGTACTTTATTCCGCACCATACAAAATTCACAACTTCTTTTCTCACTTTATTAATAAAATCCCTTGGAACACATAATTTAGAGCAAACTTATAGACTGAGCTGTGAAAGTGCCAATGATCTAATGATTTGTATTCTTCCAAACAGCGTGGCGCATTCTCCAAATTGAAAGGATTGCCTTAAATTTCTTAAAAACACGATCAAAATGTTGTGTAGGTCCTTGTTCAATGTGAAATAAATACCTAAAATTTTAATACACTCATTATTTATATTAATTATTTTCCCTTTAACCTTTTCCTTTGCAGCATTACCCCTTATCCAACATGCTTCAGATTTTTCTAGATTAATTTTCAAAGATGAAAATCGATTAAAGTCCTCCAAGAGCTTGACAACTGAGTTAAAAGAATTAAGATTTCTCAGGAAAAAGGTCGTATCATCCGCAAATAATAAAACCTTCTTTTCTACCCCTGCTACAGTTACGCCTTCTATAATTGCTGAAGAGCGCACCATTTGTGCCATTACTTCTATCACCAAAATAAATATATATGGCGAAATTGGGTCGCCCTGTCTAGTACCTCTTGGATGTTCTAAAATATGGAGTAGCCGTCCCATTCATTGATTCAACACACAGCTTTGGTTATCAGACAACAAAGTTCTTATACAATTAATAAAGAACGGGCCAAAACCAAATTTTTTCAAAGTCGTAAAGATAAAGTTATGCTCGATACTATCAAATGCTTTTTCAAAATCAGCTGCAAAAAGAAGAAGAGGAGAATTATTTTGTGAATAGAAATAAATTACATCCTCCAAAAATCGTATAGATCGTATAGCTTGATCAAGGTGTACGATTTTCGGTAGAATACTAATCAATCGGTTATTTAAAGCCTTACTACATATTTTAGCATCTACGTTGATCAGACTAATTGGGCGCCATGATTTCAAAAACCTACAATCTTTATCCTCCTTTTCCAGGAGAGTTGAATTTATAATAAGGCAGCTAACTAAGTGGCACCGTGGTCCGCAGTGCCGCAGTGAAGCGATTGAATTTATAATAAGGCAGCTAACTAAGTGGCACCGTGGTCCGCAATCCCGCAGTGAAGTTGTTGAATTTATAATAAGGCATATAACTAAGTGGCACCGTGGTCCGCAGTGCCGCAGTGAAGTGATTGAATTTATAATAAGGCAGCTAACTAAGTGGCACCGTGGTCCGCAGTCCCGCAGTGAAGTTGATAAATATGCTAATCAGTCGACTGCGTGACTGCGGACCACGGTGCCAGTCTTTTATGGTAGCTAAAAAAGTGACAGGGTATTCTAAAGTCTAGCCTAGCTTGTTTCTGCTTTGTTGTTAATGAACCATGATCAAAACAATCATTGATGCAAGCAACAAGCTCCTTACCCAAGAAGTGGCCAGAACGTAACATAGAATTCTTTACTGAAGCCATCATTTCCGGGAGTTTTCATATTACCCATCTGTTGTAGGCATTCATGAGCATTCGTTAACATTTAAATATTCTTCACAACTCTTTCTATCATCTTTGTCAATTATTGTCAATAAGTTTACTCCCGATAAAAATACTAAGCACTCTTCTTCAGTTTTGTCACTCTTCTTTTAACTCAGTTTTGTCACTCTATTTAGTGACTAAATAGGTTTTTATAGTAAGGTTCGATGTTCATGTTAATTTCTTTTGGATTAACAACTTCCGTTTCGTCCTCTAAAATAAGTTTTTACTTTGTTACGTTTTTTCCAAAGACAAAAAGTACTTGTTACTTTTCTCGCCAAATTAATACCATTTAACTTTAGACCGCACTATTTGTCCTTCAGTAATGTAATCAAAACCTTTTCAAGTTCCAATTTGGCCTCATTGTGTTTCTTAGCTAAATTTTCTTGATTTAACCAGTCTTCGGTAGTAAATCTGTTTTATTTCATTTTATAGACACTGCCATTTCATTCTAAATTGTTTTGCTTTTCTTTTCGAGCCTGATTGCAAAGTGAAATATCTCATTTCATACTTTAGCATTTCCCAGCGCACTTGAGGGTCTAAAACGTTCTGTACAGAAAATTCGTTGAGTATCTCTCTTATTTTTTCATTCATCTCTTTCACATAAGAGGGAGTTATTATATTTCCAAAATGATGGGCTCTTCCTACCTTCATCAAAAGCTGAAATTTTCATTTGCAGCCCCGAGTGATCCGTAGCTGGTGCCGGTGTACCAGCGATTTCCGCCCCCCGGGGGGCGAAATCGCTAGTGAATTCCCCCCCCCCCCCCTTCCTCGCCCCCCTCTAGCGATTTCGCCCCCCCCCCCTCCCCTTCAACCTCATATTCTAAATAAAAGGCTGCAGACTGTCAGAAACAAAAAGGTAATCTAATCTTCTATGCAGTATTTCATGTTTAAAACTTTTAGTACCTTGGGCTTTCCCTCTCCAGGTGAAGCGTTTGGATTCAGGGTTCCGTAATCTCCAAATGTCCACCATTTCCAACTTAATTGACTCAATCGCCTCTACTGATCCTAGTTTTATCGACGGATTCCCACCCGACGATTCTAATTCTATATCAAAAATAACATTAAAATCGCCGCCCCACAATACATTAGTATCTGGATCACATTCAAAAGTACTTAATTGTGAAAAGAGATGATTAAAATAGTTAATCTGCGCGTTTTCGGTATTCGCTGCATAAGAATTAATGAGAAGAAAACTCGATCCCTGAATCGTTGCTAAAATAATAATGAATCCCGTTGTCATCAATGCATTTCTGGATTATTTTATGTTCTAACCTTTTCCCAAAGAGAATTGCAACACCTCTGCTGTTTGAAGAACTTAGTTCAATATCAGGTGTAGAATGAGACTCCTGGAAAAATGTAACGCGATTATCACTACTTTCTCGTCCAATTCAAAACTTTCCTAAATTTCTATATTTCCCTTAGTCCCCCTTGCGTTCAATGACAATATATTAAATTTTAAATCACTAGAGACCCCCTTCGTTAATAATAATATTCAAATTGCGGACAAATTGCAACTTCTGCCAAGTGAATTCGTTATAAAAGCAAAACAATACAAATATACATAAAACACATACAATTGCAAACTCTAAGGAAACCATTATTTTACGAACCAATCCCATCAGTAGAAAAACTCATCTATCTATCCCTCGATCTATCTCTCTTTCTCTCCACTCGTTTTTAACAACATTGCTGGCAGAAACATATATATCCATTGTAAAACTTTCGTTTCTAAAACAATGGTTTTTTTTGCAAGCACTGATGCGATGTTTTTGAAAACGAGTGTATCCATAGATATATATATATATATTGGCGGGAATATTTGTATTTTATATGCATATGCGTAGTTTAAATATAAAACTTCACAACAGTGCAGCGCTTCGCCTACAGTATTAAGAATTCTTGGTTGGATGTCGAGGAAATAAAACAAATTGGAGAACCGGACTTACATTTAAATAAGACAAGACAAAAGCGGGATAAGAGAAATGTTTATACTTACAGCCAAGGGTGATTACTTTTAGTGAGATACTTGCTCGGCGATTCCGTGCTTGGGTAGACGCGGTATCACTCCAAACTGGACACTCGCTTCGAAATATAAAACAGTATCTTGTGGCGAGTATTGATAGTGTTGTAGTTGTTCACTTTAAATAATTTCACTCAGAAACCAGTAAGAAGTCTCGTCGCATTTTTAAGTCTCGTCTTTTAAAAGCGAAAGGAAAGTGGCTTTCGCCAAGGAATCAAAATTAACGTGAGACAAAGCTGAGCGCTGTTACAATTCATTAGTCTCACAGTGGGTGACAGTTCACATAATATAATTGCTTGTTTATGCAGGAAATGGGAAGATAGAAAGGACGATGTTTATAGAAGAGAAGTCGAGGGCGGTCTCACAAACGTTAAGCCACATATTCATGTTTGGTACTAATCTGATCTATTTTAACACAACAACCGAGACGCACGACCAATCCATCAAGATTCGTTTAAAAATATGTATTTTGCCAAAAGAACCGACAATTCATTATTAAACTAGATTACAATAACTTTGCAAATGTTCATTCTGTCAAATGATATATCGGTTATTTCTAAACGCCATTCATCAATGTTGACGATGGCAATAAGGCTGATTCACAAGTGTTTTGAATCGGCCAGCGAAATAGAAAGATGTACCCTAAACACGTAGCTGATATATTTTATTTTAAGATATTATATGATGAGAGGCTTGTGTTCTTACCATAAATTATGTTCCTTTGTGATGGCTCAATAATTATGATTCCGGTCAGTCGCTAAATTACAATAAACCTTCTGGACTTTTCTATTTATGAGGGGCTTATGAAATTAACCAGCCGCCTACAATAAAAAAAAAAGAGGGTGCTTGCTAATGAAATAGAATCTCGCATATATATTTGTCTGTCAGAGTTATACAAAGATGTTTTCGGCTATTGAAACATTTTTTTTATGAAATATATCCTTAGTTTTTTATTGTTTAATTACCGCTATTTAATGCTGTCCACCGTTACAATGACTACTCTCTATTACAATGCTAGGTACCGGCCTTTCGGTAAAGTGCCAACGAATATTGTTTTATTAGAATGGGTTTTTTGCTCCCTGTGCTCTGATTAATGCAACTGTAAATGTTAAGCTGTTGGAGAGAGCTTCATGTCTTAGCTTGTGGATTTGACAGGCGCAAAATGAGGTAAACCAATATCTATATTAATCAATAGGACGTTTGCATGATGGCGTTGATAAATTCGAATTAGAAAGAGAATTTGAAAAGGTTCTGGTAGTTGTAGTAAAATGACGCCATAATGAAAATGTCCTATTGAAATAAATACGAAATGGCCAGAGCTACGAAAGCCCTATAAAAGCCGTGCAAAACTCTTTCACCCATAGCACTACGGTTAGCTAAACCTCACACGAGAAGCGCTCAAAACTAGAATGCAGCTGTGAACAGCTGTTTCGCCTTATTGGGACTCGTCAGCACAGCGTAGCAAGCAGAATGAGCCTCTGGTGACACTTCACCTCAGCTCGCTTCTAGAATTCATAGCAGCTGGGCTGAGGTGAAGTGTCACCAGAGGCTCATTCTGCTTGCTACGCTGTGCTGACGAGACCTGAGCATGAGAGGGTAGTTCTTCCAACCATTTAAAATCAATTTGGATATCTTTGTAGACTTTGTTATTTCTTACTAACCAATATAATGCATCAGTAGCTTTTTCGAATTCTCGTGTAACTATCAAGTCTTTGGACGTGATATGTGCGTTCAAGGAAGAGTTAAATACCGAGAACCGAGGCTTTTAGCCAGATATCTGGATAAAAGCTGAGGTTCGAGGTATTTAACTGACTTATTTCATACTTGACGAGGTTTTCGCAAACTTTTCATTGATGTAGCTCTTTTTAGGTAGATTTTGGGCGAGTACCAAGACGGAGAAAAGGTTCTAAATCATTATAGGGATATTTAGTAAGTTTGGCTGAAGCCAAGGTGAATGAATTACTTGGAGAAAATAATAAGCTAGAAACAACAAAATATCGTTGAATTGTATTGAATTGCTCGTTATAAATGCAAGGGATGTATGAGAAAAGTTCCCGGGATGTATCTGGATACATCCCGGGAACTTTTCTCATACACCCTTGCATTTATAATGAGGTATATATGGAAAATAAAGCATCATGAATAACAAAGAAAACCGTGTCAAGTATGAAATAACACTAGTTATTCCCTAAGTCCCTTGGATACCGGGACAAAACATTCAGATTATTAGCGAGTTGTTGAATATCCTGTGGTATAGTGTCCTCTTGGCTTAGTGTAAACACTTATAATTGGAAAAGCACAGGATATAAACATTTCTTCAATTTGACTCATGGCTTGCAATTCCTTAGGAACAGGTGGAGAATCATGTTATTCAATTATGTTCAGAGAACTCGACTGGAGTGCAAAGACTGTACGAAAAGTTAGATAAAACCTTTCTTTACTGGCAATAGAACCTCATCATGAACTCAAACACGATAGCCTTGTGAGCAACCGACATACATATGAAGCTATAAAAGTTATTACCGACTGCATAAGAGCCCATAGAGCGAACTGCATGCTATGATCCCGCTAGTCACTTTACACACTGCCGTGACAAGCAAACTTTCCTAGTTTCGACATATCTTTGCTAAAATTGTACGAAATCTCCAAGAATAAATCCCTGATGTCCAATACAATCGGGGCCGGAACTAAAACGGAATAGCCTTGTGACCAATCGACATACATATGAAACGGCTGTAAACAAATTATTCAGTCCATGACAGCCGATAGTTCGAACTAAAATGGAACCTCTATATAACGGCCCTCTATTAAGCGGCCACCGCCCTCTATATAGTGGTCAATTTTCGAAGTTCCAAGTCGAATTTTGTAAATGAGACCTCTATTAGGCGGTCACCTCTATTAAGCGGTCACCTTTCAGCGGTCCCGTCTTTAACTATCTTCGTATCTTTAAGCGGCCAGTACAAGGGTAATATAAAACCGCGCGGCTAATTACTCGGGCTGCCTGTGGCAGGCCCGAGTTGATTTTTGTTCGGTGCAACAAAATTTCTGCGCATGTGTTAAATTATGCATTAATTGTTGGCGAGACGCCAGCTTCTGCTGACGCTATCAGCTTGTTTGAGGTACGTTTCGTAGGTTTTATGCCACATTTCATTTTACTCTCTCTAGATTTATCAAAAGCCTTCGACACTGTTAACCACAGCATTCTTTTTGACAAACTTGAACATTACGGGATTCGTGGCATAGCATTAGATTGGATTAAAAGTTACTTTTCCAACAGAACACAATTCGTTCAGTTTAATGAGCACTGCTCTTCTCCTAAAAGGATTTGCTGTGGGGTACCTCAAGGCTAAATTCTTGGTCCTTTATTTTTTTTATTGTATATCAATGACTTGAATAATGTTTCTAATGTATTAGAGCTTATTCTATTTGCTGATGACACAAATATATTTTTCTCTCACAAAGACCCTGTTTACCTGATCAATACTCTGAATGCTGAAATAAACAAATTATCAGATTGGTTCAAGGCAAATAAACTCTCATTGAATTTAACAAAGACAAAATTCATGATATTTAAACCCAGACAAAATAGACAATGTCATAATCTTCAGTTGGTTATAAACAACCAGATAATTGATCAAGTAAAAGAAACCATGTTTCTAGGGGTAATACTAGATGAACACTTATCTTGGAAACCATATATATCTCATATAGCCAACAAAATATCGAAATCTGTAGGAATCATTTTTAAATCTAGTTTTTACCTTTCCAAAACGTCTTTACGAACACTGTATTATGCAATGATTTATCCTTACCTTCAATATTGTAATTTAGTCTGGGCTTCTACTTACCCATCCAATCTTCGTCGTATAGTACTACTTCAAAAACGTGTCATTAGAATCCTAATGAAGACTAAATTTGATGCTCACACTGATCCTATTTTCAAAGAACTAAACATAATTAAATTCCATGACATTCTTTTGTTACAGATAGGTCAATTTATGTACTCCTACAAAAATGGTCTTTTGCCAATTAAATTTAACAACATGTTTTTAACAAATGATCAAGTCCATAATTACAACACTAGAAATGCTCCAGCTTTTCGCACTCCCTTATGTAAAACCAACATAAGGCAGTTTTCTGTATACTTTCAAGGTCCAAAGTTATTTAATTCACTTGATACTGAACTTATTAACTCCGCCTCCCTTTCTCTTTTCAAAGTAAATTTTAAATCCTATCTCTTTTGTAAATATTAATCATGATTAATTATTATTAAGAATACAGGTAACGCAAAAAATAACAAGGAAAAAACGCCAGTTCGTCATAGTTACTCGTTATGTCTATCCACTTGCTGTTATTTTAAGAGGAAGCCTAAATTCACATAAGCCCTTAATGGTTTCTTTTTAGGCTTCCTCGCCATTAACCTTTATATATATTTACTTTGTATTATCTACTTTGTAACTTCTATTAGTGGCGAATAAAATACAATACAATACAATACAATACAATAATACATACCAGCGCAAACACCGTGACCGGTAGGCGAACACTAAAATAATTTTGACGGCGTTTTTGGCTGGTTTACCGATCTCGTACGATCTCTCTGTGTACCGCGTTTATATACAAGTATACCGAATAGCTGATTTATAGAGAAATATAGCGATTTACTAGTAAATATATATACTGTGGTTGAGCAGTTATGGGTTACTATCCTCTATCGAAGTCTGAAGACATCTGAACTGTGAGAGCAGTTGTCGCTCGCCAGCACATACGATACACAGAATAATTTATGATGACCCAAGCAATATTCAACTCTCAAGGTCAACTTAAACAAGAAACCTCTCACGGCCGAGGTTTTGGTTCGAGAAATTAAAGGCTTCCAACAATTCCCTTTATAGTTCTTTGATATAATGAGCAGACTGAAGTTTTGGGAATGTGAGTAAAGCTTTTAAATATAGATAACCAACAGGCATTTCAGTTAATAATCTTTAATCCAACAACTACCAAGATGGACTCGTAATGGCAAGAATTAACAGCAGATAAAGTTACATAGAGGCACACAAATTGGCATAGCTAGCTCCATCACAGGATGGACAGGATACAACTTATAATATGGTACAAATATAAACATACAGTTGAGACAATCATCTATTAGAACCTGCAGTATAACAGAACAGCAGACTAAATTGTAAACTGATATGTGTTACATGAATAAGTAGTGTTTAAATTAAAAGGTCAACATACGAGAAAAACAAAAATATTAAATTACATATATGCTTCGGGCCGCAGAGAATGAAAGTCACCGCACTACCGGCCACTCCTAAAGACTGCTAAATTCAGCTAATAATTATTCTCTTTGGTTAATATTACTAAGAGGATTTCAAATGAAAGTGTATTTCATCTTCAACCTCATGCATGTGGCCCGAGTGAAAGCCCAGATGGGCTCTTGTTTTAGGTTAATTTTAGGTTTTTAGTTCTATATATCCGTCGGCACACCTTTCTATATTCAAGATAGCACCTAATATACTCAGTAATGCCATGATAAAATATCGCTTTTACCACACCCACCGATATAATTTTTCAGCTGATCTCTATTATTAAAAAGTGGTCTCAATTAAGGGTGACCGCTATATAGAGGTTCCGCTGTACTCCAAACCCGCTAGTCGCCGAACACGACTGCTGAACTTTCTAGCGTGAAGTGCGCTGCACTATGTCTTAGTTTTCGAAACTTTTAGACCAGAAATATTGATTGGAATTGTCTAATTTTTATACAGCAGTAAACAGGGATGCTGGCTATGCGAAAGAAAAAATATTGATAACATTTGGACGAATAGTTATGTTCTTATATGTGCAACATAAATGATGTTAACAATTTTGCGTAAAATCTGATATCGGCCAATCTCATCTCATCCAAACACTGTACGAAAAGTAAGTTAAAAATACTTTCTGATGATATGGTTAAAAAACCTCAGCATCACAAAAAGCATAGACTTCTGAACAATCGACATACACATGAAGCTGTAAAAGTAACTTTTCAGTCCATCGGCCAGCCGATAGTACGAAGTATTAGAAACCCGATAGTAACTTTACGGACCGGCTTCTTGAGTTCTCTCTCTTGAGTCAAGCGCGCTACACTATGCTTAAATACTGTTCGAAAACTACCGTTAAAAGATTCCTACAGTCCAAAGGACCACAGCAGCTTAAAGAGGATAGCCATCTGACCAATCGACATACATATAAATCTATAAAACAAATTATTCAGTCCATGAAGGCCCAATCACGTGTATCGAATCCTTGACCTACAGCCTCAATCCAAACGCATGCGCAAATGCAATTGTGGAATTACGCAGTGAGCGCAGATAGCAAAATCGAACATTTTCCTTCATGGCAAGACTATGCTCTGCTGCCTCGCCAACCTCGCCCTTGGGCTCAGGTGGCTCGTTGGCAGTAATATCCCTCTAAAGATCAACACCACAACCACAGGGAACCCAAATTGAGGTCCATTGGCATAAAGCTCACAATTATAACAGCAATCAGCACTTCACTTTCAATATGGAACCACTATATAGTATTTAATATTTATAGTCATCACAGATGAATAGCAATTTGTATACATTTTTAGAGTGGATATACTGTGAATAAACCATTACTTCTATTGTTGTTGTTTATTACTGTTATTATTATTATTATTAAAGTTGGGTTACAAAATTGGGGGCTCAGACGGGAAAGTTTAAACAAGAAAACCAAGATAAAAGCGTTTGTGTTTTGAATGGAATACACCGGAGTTCATCGAGGAAACCCACTCGTGTCGTCGTGAATGAGAAATAGGATGGTGTGGAAGTCAATTGTTTTGCCCTGTCTTGGTCGTTGTGAAGAGGTAAGCGACTAAATATATTAAGTTGAAAGGGGTATCCCGAGAACTGTCCTTATTGGGACTACAGTTATTCGTCGGAACCGAGTTTTAGTGGGTCTTATAATTAGCGATTTGTACACTGGAGAATCGATCGTGCAACACAAGATGGCTGAGGAATTTCAGCTTCGACTGCAGACAGAACTTTGTAAAGCGGGACTGGGAATAGTAAAGTTAGTGGCGAAATACCTTAAGATAAATGAGGCGGATATAGAGGGAAAGAAGCAGGTTACAGTGGTCAACATGATTGGTACTATAATTGAACAAGAACTGACTAAAGTGCCTGAAGAGGAAAAGGTTTCTTTCCTCCAAGAAATTATGGAGATTATCATCGATATCCCACCGCCCTTAGAGGAGGTAAAGGAGGATAAGAAAGAAGTTTTACTTCTAAAAAAGGAAATCGAAGAGCTTAAGTTGGTGCAAAACCAGAAAATTGAAGAAATTCCGACAAAGAGTAATGACACTAAGACAAAGCCAAAAGAAATAGAAGTAGTTCACACACCAACCCTTCATTCTCTCATTGGGTCCACAAGTGTTCTGCGACGCCAGTTAAAAATGATAGGCCAGATAGGCGAACCGGAACAAAAGGACAAATTAACCTTTAATTCCTTGATAAGGCAAATAGGTGCTGGGGTGGGACAAGGTTATAAGGAAAGTGAGATTGTTGATGGTGTTATCCGTGCAATTATACCAGGGCTTGTCCTTAGAAGTTATCTGGAATCTTATAAGGAACTCTCACTTGATCGCCTTAAGAAAATACTGCGTAGCCATTATGGAGTGAAGAATACTACAGAACTGTACCAAAGCTTAGCCTTTATGTGTCAGAGTGCAAAAGAAACTCCACAGGCATTTCTCATGCGTGCTCTTGACTTAAGACAAAAGATTATCTTTGCAAGTATAGAGGGTCAAGACTCGTTGCAGTATGAGACAGATCATATCCAGAGACTCTTCCTTAGAACCCTTGAGATCGGGCTCCTGGAGGAGAGTATAAGGACCAAGCTTCGTCCATATCTGGGTGAATATCCATATCTGGGTGAATAGAGGATGAAGAACTAATTCACCAGTTAAATACTGCAGTGTCATCAGAAGTAGAGAGAAACCGGAAGTTGAAATTCCAGGCAAGAACTAGACCAACTCAAGTTTCTCAGGTCAACACTGAACCGGAAGTGCATGTGAATAAGACACCCATGCAGGCTTCAAATAAAGAATCTACCCTGCAGAATGAGACTATGGCAGCAATTTAAGGGCTTAAGGCAGAAGTCGAAGCTTTGAGGATGGAGGTAAGGACCAGGCCATGGGTTGACCACCAGCCTGAGCCCAACCATGGAAACCAGGGGAGGTACCGAGGTGGAAGGGGTATCCCGGGGCAACGTCCGCTCAAATGCTCAGCCTGTTTGGAGAATGGGGAAGATAAATGCATCCTCTGCTTTAAGTGTGAAAGTGATAATCATTATGCTGTGGGGTGCCGCCAGCAAGAACAAGATGTACAGAAACTGTTAAACGAGAATCGGCTGCCTCCACGGGACCGGAAGTAGTCGAGACCCCTGTAGTGTCCCAACAATGTAATTACTGTGACAAGTTAGAAACACAAGACATCAGGTGTAGACGTTGTGTTCAGTGTAAGGTGGTTTGGTACTGTTCTCAGAGATGCCAGAGGCAGCATTGGCCCCAGCACAAAGAGGTATGTCAAGCTATAAAACAGCTGTCACAACAGAAGCCCTCAGATACTGATGATACTACATTTATAAGCCATTTAAGCCCTAGAAAACACGACAGAATTATTGGTCTAGTAGGAAGAAAATGTACAGTGAAGTGCCTTCTGAATGACATTGTTAAAGGGAGTTAAAGGGATATCAGAACTGATTGATGTGGAACTAGACTTAACTGCAGCAAATGGAACCAAGATTCCTTTCATTGGTTGGGCAGAGATAAGAGTAAGACTTCCATCTCATGCAGGGAGGGCTAAAGAAGTACATGTACCATTTCTAGTTACAAATGAGCACTTAGAAAGGCCAATTTTAGGTTACAATGCGATTGAAGAACTAGTAAACCTGGGTGATGAAGTTGAAGGCACAACGCTATTATGCAGTGTTCTTGAGTGTGTCAAGGCAGGCTTTGTAGATAGTAGAGAAGACAAGTTGGAGACCCTTGTAAGCCTTATCCAGACTCCAAGGGAAGACTATCTTTGTTTAGTGAAAACATCAAAGAAGAACATTATCATACCAGGGGGTCAAACAGTAAAAGTAGCATGCCGAGCAAACACTGGGCCAGTAGAGGTCAATGCACCAGCACTGTTTGAACCTGATGAGTTAGCCCAATGGCCAGCTGGTCTAGAAGTGTACGAGACTTTGACTTCTGTAAAAAGGGGATCTGTATCCAGGGTAGAAGTGGAGGTTCATAATACAAGTTTTCATGATATTGTGCTGAAAAATAGGACACCTCTGGGCAGATTACAATTAGTAAAGTCAGTTACACCATTGGAAGTCAAAAGAAGGGAACCACAGACCATGACGAGGGAAGGATGCAGGTCAGAACATTTCCCAGAATCAAATGGTAGTACGACAGCCGAAAAGGAGGGTTCTCATTTAGAGGATGACACCTTACCAGAAGTGGATGTCACGGATCTGACAAAAGAACGACAAGAGGTAGTGCGTAAGATGCTCAAAGAAGAATCAGCGTCCTTTGCAAAAAGGGGTGTATAGATGTGGGGTGTATAGATGGACTTCAGATGGAGTTAAATTTATCAGACAGCAGACCTGTTCAGAGAAATTATGTGTCCTTTCCCCGACCACTATATCAAGAGGTTAAAAATTACATTGAAGATCTTTTAAATAAGCAGTTCATTGTAAAGTCCAAGTCTTCATACTCCTCCCCCATAGTATGTGTTAGGAAGAGGGATGGAACATTACGCTTATGTATTGATTACAGAGAACTAAACCGTCGCACTGTTCCTGACCGGCATCCAATTCCTAGGGTTCAGGAGACCTTGGACAGTTTAGGAGGTAATTCTTGGTTCAGCGTGCTGGACCAAGGGAAATCATATCATCAAGGCTTCATGGGGAAGAAGAGTCAGCCTTACACAGCATTCATAACACCATGGGGGTTGTACGAGTGGATACGTATACCATTTAGACTTATGAATGCCCCAGCAAACTTCCAACGATTTATGGAGGGATGTCTAGGAGAATTACGGGATAACATTGCTATACCATATTTAGATGATGTGATTGTCTTCAGTAGATCATTTGACGAGCATGTGGAACATTTACGAACAGTACTACGCAGACTGAAACAACATGGTGTGAAGCTAAAGCCCAGTAAATGTAATCTGTTCAAACACGAGGTCTGTTTCCTTGGGCGTATTGTTTCGGAAGAGTGGCACAGAATAGATCCTAAAGGGATAGCAGCTGTCTCTAGTCTTGCAAACAAGTCTCCTCAGACCGTCGGTGAAGTGCGAAAGTTGGTCGGCCTGCTGAGTTACTACCGCCGATATATCCCAGACTTTGCCAGAACAGCCAGACCCATGTATGAGCTGCTAAACAAGCCCAAGGTGGAAGGATTGAGACAGCCTGTGCCAAAGAAAAGGCCCAACAAAGGTAATGATCAACTACCATCTGCCACACCTGTTACTTGAACTGAGGATCATCAGCAGGCACTGGAGAAATTGATCAATTACCTGACCAGCCCACCAGTCATGGCATACCCAGAGTATACTAAGTCATTCATAGTACACACTGATGCGTGTAAATATGGACTTGGAGCGGTGTTCTACCAGAAACAGGAAGGAAAGAACAGGGTCATCGCATATGCTTCCCGTACCCTGACACCTGCCGAGAAGAGGTACAATCTTCATGCTGGAAAGTTAGAATTCCTAGCTCTTAAATCGGCCATTACAGAACAATTCCGGGATTATCTCTATTATGCACCTGAATTTATTGTTTTCACTGACAATAATCCTTTAACTTACATCCTTACTTCTACAAAGTTGAATGCAGCAAGTCTGCGCTGGGTTGGAGAACTAGCGGATTTCAGATTTAGCATAAGGTATCGTCCAGGGAAGTCCAATGTTGACGCAGACTCGTTGTCGCGTATGCCATTAGATATTGAGGAGTACATGGAGACCTGTTGTGAAGAGACTAGCCAGGAAGCTATGCAGGCAGCCATTTCAGCAGTACAGTTACAAGAAAGTGGTGACCTCACATGGCTGACAGCCTTAACCGATTCTCCTGAGCTTCTGGAGGCTGAAGGCGACAATGCACAGGTAGCAATGGAAGCAGATCTGAAGGAAGCTCAAGGATTAGATCCTGACAATAGCAGAGTGGCACACCTTGTGAAAATGGCCGGTAAACGACCCTCGGTAAAGGAAAGCAAGAAAGAATCGAAAACTGTTCAGCAGCTCCTGTACGAGTGGAACAAGTTGGCACTAGGGAATGATGATTTCCTTTACCGACAAACAGGTTTACGCCAACAAGTTGTACTTCCACAGCAACTGCGTAAAACTGTTTACAAACAACTTCATGAAGACATGGGCCATTTAGGGGCAGAAAGGGTAATCGATTTGGCACGTGCACGATTTTATTGGCCGCACATGAAAGATGATATCACTCATTATGTCACCAAAGTCTGCAGATGTCTGAAGCAGAAACCACCTGCAGTTAAACAGAGAGAACCCTTACAGCCTATCATTACTACAGCACCCTTTCAAATGGTGTCTATTGATTTCCTTCATCTTGAAACAAGCACAGGGGGTTATCAATATATTTTAGTAGTAATGGACCACTTTACACGTTATGCTGAAGCGTATCCAACTCGAGACAAGTCTGCAAAGACGGCTGCTGAGAGAGTATACAACGACTTTATCCTGAGGTTCGGATTTCCTGAAACTGTCCATCATGATCAAGGGGGGGAATTTGAAAATAAACTGTTGTACCATCTGGACAAGCTCAGTGAAATATGCCACTCGCGAACCACGCCTTATCATCCCCAAGGTAATGGACAGGTTGAGAGATTCAACAGAACACTACTCTCCATGCTACGTACACTGCCAGAAAAACACAAATCGCGTTGGCGAGAACACCTAAATAAAGTCGTACATGCGTACAACTGTACTAAGAATGATTCCACTGGATATTCTCCGTTCTTCCTTTTGTTTGGCAGAGTCCCTCGCCTCCCAATTGATCTGATGTTTGGTCTTAAAGCTCCAGCAGGATTCAGTACGTATCCCGAGTATGTCAAGAAATGGCGCAGTGCAATGTGCGAAGCCTATGACTTGGCCTCGGAAAAGGCAAAACAAAGCGCGGCCAAAGGGAATAAACAGTATGATAAGAAGGTCCGTAGGATTGTTCTACAGCCAGGTGATCGGGTGTTAGTACGAAACATGAGGAAAAAAGGTGGACCAGACAAGCTGAGGTGTTACTGGGAGGATGACGTACATGTTGTAGTTGAACAGAAAGGAGAGAATACCCCAGTGTATGAAGTCCGACCGGAATCTGAGTCAACCAAGACAAGAGTTCTGCATCGTAACATGCTGCTACCATGTACATACCTACCGGTGGACAAGTCAAATCTGAAGGGACCACGACTTCCAGCAGTAGGCGTAAGCGTAGACAGAGTAAATCTCACACACGGTCCACAGAAATCTTAGAACCTGCAAACCACATGCCAAGCCACGAAGATGAAGACGAAGATGAGGACATGCCGTCTTTTGTACCGAGTCAATTACAGAGCTATGACATGAATAATACTATCCCATACACTGTGGGACGACAGTTGCATGAACCTGACCTAGTAACCTTCCAGGATGCTGCTACTGGCTCAAGTGTAAGGGAAGAGGGGAGACCAGAAACAAACTCGCAGAGTGAGATGAACGAGGTAACAGAACAGTTTCAGTCTACAGGAGGAGCGACTACAACTGATGATGCACCAGCAGATGTGATGTCACCTGAATATAACATACATCTACCAGAAACTAGATATAGTGAGGAAGGTCGACCACAGAGAACAAGACAAGCGCCAACTCGTATGACGTATGATGTTCCAGGTCAACCAGTATACTATCCAGTAATTACAACTAACATGCATGCCGTATCAGTAACAGAGAAATTATCCCCAATGTGGTCGTGGATACCAGTGCCCCACCAATTCAACTGGTACTGGCCCCAGTGTGGCTCCCCAGTTCTATTGAACGTTGTGTATTCACCCATAGCTGTTTAGCAGCAGATGTACAATACTGATGGACAATCTACAAGATTTCTACGTCGCCCTGTTGGCGACAGCTGAAGGAAAGAGTGATAAGATTTCTACGTCACCCTGTTGGTGACATCAAGTCAAGAACATTACAGATGAACAGATGGTGTTAGAATATTTACTGTTAAAATTGTACCAGCATTTGTTAAAGATTTATTCCAAATTTGATTTATATTGACCTTGTGAACATGTTAAGATTAACACATTGAGCACTATTACAATGTAGTTGTAACTGAGCCAGTACAGTTTGAAGATGCAAAGTAATCGGAAACAAACTTGGAATTTTAAGAAGAGTGGAAAAGTACGATACTGTGTGAGCCTGCGCAACCCACAGACTTGAATAGTCCACATATATACATGTAAGAGTTTTGGATTGTATTTTTTTCCAGGTTGTAAGAACACATAGTTCAAATACATATTTGTAAACGTCGAGGACGACAGTTTTTTCTAGAGGGGGAGAATGTGATGGGCGCCTCCCATGCACCCCCGCGAGAGTTGTATAACACATAAGCCTTTGCGGGCAGAAAAGAGGAAGAAAGCACATGGTCGAGTCAAATGGTTGTTCTCGTGGTTGTTTTGGGATTATTATCGCCGAACCCGGCCCAATAACACGGGAAGTTGGGTTACACATAAGATCAAAGCCGTTTCTTGTAAGCACATGGTATAGGCCTCCTAACTCCCCCCTGAGCTTTTTACATTATTTGAGAATTCAATCGGGAAAATTAATAGTGAAATACTGAATATCATTTACTTGGTGACGTTAACTGTAACCTCTTACCAGGAGTTGATAATCACAATGCTGTTAAACTTAACTCTATTTGTGATATATTTGGTATGAGGCAGTTAATTCTAGAACCTACAAGAGTCACTATCAATACAAAGTCATTAATGGATCTATTTATTACAAATTCACAAGAAAAAAATATCCAAATCCGGGGTGTACCATCTAGGTATCAGTGACCATTCCCTTGTATATGCCATCCGGAAGGCTAACCACTGCCGCTCTGGCAGCATACGCAATGTAAGAATGAGGCAATTTAAGAATTTTAATAAGGAGAGTTTCCTTAGCGATCTGAGAGAAATGCCTTGGAATAATATAGAAGCGTATGCTGACCCCAATGATATGTGGGATGTCAGTATGGAAAATGTACTTCACGGCCGTAATGGATAGGCACGCCCCTTACAAATGTAAGCGTATTCGTAATAATAATAATAATAATAATAATAATCTTTATTTATATAGCGCTGTTTCCACAGAGAATAAGTGCCCAATAGCGCTTAACAAATACATAAGGCTGCGCGTAACAATAAAATCGCGCTCACAACAATATTGAATAAATAACTATATCAACAATAAAAATTAACCTGCAATTACAGCTAACTAATTAAGAACATAATAGAAATGAGAAACTAAAAACTAAGCTAGACTAACTATAGGTAAAATGATAAAAACAATCTGCGTTTTACATGGTATAAAGTAAACAAAGATATGTATAAAATTAATAAAATGCCTTCTTGAACAAATAGGTCTTGAGTTGTTTCTTGAAGCTCATAAGTGAGTCACAAACTCTTATATCCTGTGGCAGGGAATTCCACAGAGTAGGCGCAGCACAAGAAAATGCTCTATAGCCATAGGAGCGCAAGTTGTATTGTGGGACTACAAGCCGGTTACTGGAAGACGATCTAAGATTACGCTTAGGAACATAGGCAGTAATTAAGTCGGCGATATATGACGGTGCCGTTCCGTGTAGAGCCTTATAAGTAGTTAATAATATCTTAAATATAATCCGTTCTTCTACCGGAAGCCAGTGTAAATTGAACAAAACAGGTGTTATATGGTCACACTTACGGGTTAAGGTAACCACCCGGGCTGCGGCGTTTTGAACACTCTGCAGACGGACAATAAGGTGTTTAGGTAAACCATACAGTAGCGAATTACAGAAATCTAACCTAGAAGTAACAAATGCGTGGACTAACGTTTCAGCAGACTGAAAGCTAAGGTGTTTTCTGAAAGTAATAAACGCTCGCCTTGGATAAACAGAGAATTAATACAAAAAATGCACCAGAGACACAAATTAAAAAACTGATGTGTCGAAAAGCTCCGACCCCAGCATTTGGGCTGCTTATAAGAGGTTAATAATGCTATCCGAAGTGCTAAAAGTAGTTATTACAAACAAAGAATTAGTAGCCAAAGCAGTCCAGGCGAAGCATGGAAAATAATTAACGAATTAAGCTCGAGAAATACAAAACATCATGCAATCAATTGCAATGAGCTAAAATGTAACGGTGAGACTTTGAGCAGCTCTGAGAGTATTTCAGAGGCGTTCAATAAGCATTTTTCATCGATTGGTCCTAAACTGGCAAAATCTATTCCGTCTGCAAGTATATCACCAGAACAATAACTTGAGAGATTTAACAAGAAATTTAGGCTCTCACATACAAATTGTGGTATATTGCAAGATCTGCTGGCAAAGATGTCTCCACGGAAAGCTACCGGCCTTGATGATAAACCTTGTAAGCTACTGCAAATGGCAGCAGGGGTTGTAGCGCCCTCGTCAGTTGACTGTAATTTTTAACCAATCGATTACAGTGAATGCTTCCCTACGGAATGGAAGCTTGCCAAAGTCTCACCAGTCTTTAAATCAGGGAAAAGGAATGACTTAAATAACTTTCGACCTATCTCTGTTATTCCGGCAGTTGCAAAAGTTTGTGAGAAGATAGTGGTCGATCAGTTATAGAAGTTTCTTAATGACAATGACTTATTAACGCATAGCCAGTCAGGCTTTCGTACACTCCATAGTACTCTAACAGCGTTACTTGAGGATACTAACAGTTGGTGTGTGAATATAGATAAAGGCCTTCTCAATGGTACGATTTTCATAGATCTTAAGAAAGCCTTTGACACCACTGACCATAAAATTCTCTTGTTGAAGTTAGAGTACTATGGAGTTGATAATTCTACGCTAAACTAGTTCCAGTCATATTTATCTGATAGAATGCAAAAATGTTCTGTTAATGGCAAATTATCTGGTGGAGAATTACTATCGTGTGGTGTACCACAGCTCTATACACGGTGGGCACAAACGACCATAAAAACGGCATCAGTTCTATATTTTAAAAAGTTTTCAATGCAGACGATTGAATTTTGGTAGAAGGATGTAGAATCACAAAAGGAATATAACCTGATTTTTTAAGCTATGTTACTACCATCGTGACGTCACAATGACGTCATTTATCCATTTGTAATACGTTTCTTGCAACTGTTCATTATCTCTAAAAACGAAATGTCGTATATTGTTAAAATCTACTCGTGATGAGAATGAAGGAATCGAAAACCCGATGTCGATTGGTTAAGGAAATCAAAAGTTATGAAAGTTTGAATTTTGTCCTTTTTCCCGCCAAAATTTGGCGGGAAATAAACACAACAAAAGCATTTATAAAAACATCGCTTCATTCAATTTTTAGAGTTGTAAATATTGTTGCATGACATTTTGTCCAATCATAAAACACGTTGGTGGCTAAAATCGTATGTTTTTTGAATTTTGATTTTTTGTCCATAACCGGCTTAAAATTGAAGTCATATTTTCAGCAACGTCATTATGACGTCATACTTTTTTATACATGCCCTTAGAAAAAAATCCTTTGAGTGATTTTCGAGTTTTAGTGATGAAATGCGCTAGTCTGGCACTCAAAACCCACATTATTTTCTTTTCTTGATTTTTTAACAATAGGCAGCCTTATTTAGGTATGACACCTGACGTCACTAAATATGACGTCATAGCAACAGTCATTCCTCTATAACTTTTGCTATAATAGTCGTAGAACGTTCAAATTTGCGCCAAAGGAATGTGTGTCATGAAGGCCCTTTGATGGTGTAGTCTGTTTGTGACATCTATTAAAGGGGGAATTTTACCAAAAAAGGAGGCATCACTTATGACGTTACAACAACGTCATCATACTAACATAAAACACCTAAAATATGTAGTTTCATTTTGTTAACAAGTCACCAACATTTCTTCAAATTGAGACTATAAGTAAAGAAATGGTTTTAATTTTAATTATTTGTCCACGCTCACTGATGCCGATTTTGACGTACTTTATGCCCGACGTGATACTAGGGCCTTACTTTTCCTTGTCTACATAAATGACTTGCCGAATTGTTTATCTTGTGGTACTGCCAGAATGTATGCCGATGACACAAGTATCACCATTGCTCGTGACAGTTTCGGCAACCTTCAGCCACTTCTTAACAATTAATTGTTAAGCATAAATAATTGGCTTGTAGCAAATAAGTTAAGTCTGAATGTTGCCAAAACGGAATGTATGGTCATTGGCTCACGTCAGAAACCCGTAACGCAAGCTAATTATCCCCTTTGTCTTCGTATTGATAATAACGAGGTAAACAGAGTGTCTAAGTCAAAAGCCTTGGGAGTCACGATTGACGAGAACCTATCCTGGAATGAGCATATCAGTGGCATTGCAAAGAAAATTTCCTCAGGTATTGGAGCACTTAACTAAAGTAAGCGCATTAGATACCTTTTAGATGACAATACGTGTATTAAATTTTATCAGGGACGACTAATTGCGCCACATTTTGACTGTTCTGTAGTATGGGATGGCTTAAGCCAACAACTTGCTTACAAACTGCGAAAATTACAAAATCGGGCTGCTAGATTAGTAACAAAGTCCAGCTTTGATACCAGTTCTCAGCTGCTACTTGATCAACTTTCCTGGGATAGGGTGTCAATCGGTCGGAAAAAGCTTAAAGCCATAACAATGTTTAAAATAGTCAACCATACCGCACCAAATTATCTGCGGGATCTTTTTAAATTCAAACATGCGAAATACAACTCGAGGGACTCAGACAAAAAGCTGGAGCTTCCAAAACCAAAAACAAACTACCTTAAGAAAAGCATTTGTTATAGTGGTGCGTCTCTTTGGAATAACTTACCAGCAAATGTTAGAAATGCTGAGTCTCTCAGGTTGTTCAAGAGAAACCTCGACCAAATTTGGAACTAATTGGGCTTCGGGGACCATTAGTTTAATATAGTAGTGTATTTGTTAATGTATTGTTGCATGGCTATCATGTAAAACAGTTTTCTAATTATTGATATTTTTATTATTGTATTGAGGATACTGATGATATGTCCGTGGGTAAATAAAGCTTATGCATGTATGTATGGTGAGCAGCACTCATTTTCTTCTATTGGCCTTCGATAAAGTCAAGCAAAACACCAATTTCCATTGTTTAAACTTCACAATGAAAATAAATCGGGACAACTTTTGAGAAAACAAACACTGCTCAAACAGGCATTTGTTATAGTGGTGCGTCTCTTTGGAATAACTTACCAGCAAATGTTAGAAATGCTGAGTCTCTCAGGTTGTTCAAGAGAAACCTCGACCAAATTTGGAACTAATTGGGCTTCGGGGACCATTAGTTTAGTAGTGTATTTGTTAATGTATTGTTGCACGGCTATCATGTAAAACAGTTTTCTAATTATTGATATTTTTATTATTGTATTGAGGATACTGATGATAAGTCCGTGGGTAGATAAAGCTTATGCATGTATGTATGGTGAGAAGCACTAGTTTTCTTCTATTGGCCTTCGATAAAGTCAAGCAAAACACCAATTTCCGTTGTTTAAACTTCACAATGAAAATAAATCGGGACAACGTTTGAGAAAACAAACACTGCTCAAACAGGCATTTGTTATAGTGGTGCGTCTCTTTGGAAAACTTACCAGCAAATGTTAGAAATGCTGAGTCTCTCAGGTTGTTCAAGAGAAACCTCGACCAAATTTGGAACTAATTGGGCTTCGGGGACCATTAGTTTAATATAGTAGTGTATTTGTTAATGTATTGTTGCACGGCTATCATGTAAAACAGTTTTCTAATTATTGATATTTTTATTATTGTATTGAGGATACTGATGATATGTCCGTGGGTAAATAAAGCTTATGCATGTATGTGTGGTGAGCAGAACTAATTTTCTTCTATTGGCCTTCAATAAAGTCAAGCAAAACACCAATTTCCGTTGTTTAAACTTCACAATGAAAATAAATCGGGACAACTTTTGAGAAAACAAACACCGTGACTGCTCAAACAGGCTTCAGTCGCAAGATAGCTCTGATATCACTTGTAACACTTATTTACTACTATTGTCAATAAACGATTGCTGGACGGCTCCCTGTCACTATTGTGTCATTGTGTTGTATATAACAAAAAATATGTTTTCTATTCGTAAATTAGCATGCAATTGGTTAATATCAATGTTTTAAATTCTTACTATTGTAAAGCGCCACTGGATTCTTAGTAGAAGTGGCGCTATAGAAATTCATTATTATTATTATTATTATTAGGCCCGATTCAAACGTTGAACTTTTCATGCGCCAAACCTAATTAGATCAAAAGACGCCGCCTAATTATCTTTTGTTTCAATTGCGTGAACGGTTGTTTGGGTTTGGAGGCTATATATACCAGATTCACACCAACTAAACCCGTTTAATCAAACTTTCAGTGACATAATTAGATATAGTCGACAGTGCTTCAGGGTCAATAAAGTGTTCGAACAGATAATTAATGTAGGGCACGTTCCATTGACCGTATTCCAGAACTAAGAATAGGTATAGGTAAAAGTAAGAGAAAAACGATCAAGAATATTGGGATTGTAGGACGAGGACGTCGTTAGCAAGCTAACATGATGCCCTGAAAAATAGGTTAAAACATTTGTGGATGGGTATTCATAGTTTGACTAAATGCCGGAGGAAAGATGTAAGAGTAGCAAATAGCCAGTACTATTCCAGGGTCCGATTGTAGTTGGGAGTGTGCGAGAAGTAAAAGCAGGCCCCCACCAGCTGTAAGCTGTAATACTCAGCCTGCTATTACAAATAAAATATTTATTTTTATTATATGGACAGCACACAGTTAATGCATTAGTACTGAAGATAGCTTTTTAAAATTTGTCTTTGCTTGTAATACTCTTTAATATTTTAAGGAATACACACTATGCATAACTCGCGCAGTCAAAACACGAAAAAGAGGCCGGTAGGTCCTCTGGAATGTCGAAGTTGAAATACTAGCAGGAGGTGTGAAACGTGTTGAACACGATTGTTTAGTTGAAAAAGGTTTCTTTATAGTGCAACCAGCCAGGCGCATAGCAAATTAACGGCATTGTTTCACTGAACATTCGTTCAGCCGGTGCATTTCATAATCTCCCCGGGCCATGCCCTTTGTTATTTGACTCTCTGGGGATTGAGTGCAACCATCTATAGTCTCTGAAATCACTGGTTCACGGGCATATTTTCCACTGTAATTAAGCTACAAGCACCTGCTGTCATAGCTAAAATCCCGATATAAGCGATTTGTTGTGATCATTTTGTGTACCCTAAATATGATGACCAAATTCCGATTTGTGTGTGGAAATATTGAAGCAGTTTACGTTTATAGTTACAAAAAACGTGATCGCGTTTGTCAAGTTATTATCGTTGGTGCTATTATAAACGTTGCCCGATCTACCATTCAGTATAAGACCCTCATAATTCAAAATAGTTTGAAGTATATAAAGCTAATTTATGTTTAGTCATTTAACTCGCCACGAGTGATAAATAACATCAAGAAACAGACGGGTATCTTACCTGTTCAAGTTACAGCTGTTACTTTGTTGAACGATTTTCTTGCTTTGAGCGAACGCTTTTGCTTCAGAGCGTAAATGAAGTGTTAAAACTGCGTCATTCACAGCTTTGGTGCAAATTAATGTCGGAAAAATATGCAAATGCCATCAGTATCGGTAAACAAAATAGTCTTACCGATCAACACTGCACATGAACTGTGTGAAGTACTGATCACTATTGGTCTTTGTCAATGAACAGAACAATGTGAAAACCCCGAATAGTTTTACCATTAGATAAAGAATGCGAACCTAAAAAAGTAAATTAGCTTAAGTTCAATCCGGAATTGCTGGTTTCCAATCCCCAGAGATTGAAGAAAGACGTGGCGGCGAGGAAGCTTTTGTTCATCATAACGTCACCAAGATGGCGGTGATCATGGAAACGAAGAATAATCAAGGCACCGGCGGAATCACTTATATTGGATATTTTTAGCCACTGAAATACTAAATGTATTCTGGATATCATATATCAGCAAGCGTTGGTGCTTAAACCCTGACCAAACAAGTCCAACAATCAGTCAAACATTGTTGGGGTAGAATATATTGGATCAGTTTGGCCACCACAGAACTGATTCAAACGGCGGTCATGTTTACTTCCAAGAGAATAAAAACCTTTGTTTCCCCCCGTTTAACGTTCTGAAGCTACTCAGTGCGAGGCTACGCGTAGGAAATATATTGTTTTCTCCCGTCTAACCTCGTTCTGAAACTGCTCAGTGAGAGACAACGCGTGGGGAATCTATTGTTTTCTCCCGTCTACCCTCGTTCTGAAACTGCCTAGTGTGAGACAACGCGTGGGGAATCAGGAGCCCAATGCTGTGCCCATCACGTGAGAGTGAATGTTGGATGATGTTGGACGAAGTTTGATTTCTGATGAACATTGTTTAATTCGTTGCGACAACTTGTACAACATTGTTGGATTCACGCATGCACACAAGGGTGAGCCTAGCCATTGTGTAAATAGTTAAAAGGATTTTGGGTAAAATTCGGTTCCATGAGACCAAACGCCACTCTTTGTCTTCGTGTTTTATTGATTAACCGAGCGAAGAAGGTTTTGAATCATATTTATCGCCTCGAGCTTTCGGCGCTCGAGTGATCATTGATGCCAAATTTCAAGGCAATTTATAACGACTCATGAAAGGCCGCCGTAGCATTAGACTTTGAGTAACTGGACCAAGTTGCTTAATTAAACTAACCAGGCTTAAGGATAATCATTAGATTGATTTGATAACTTGTTTTATATGAGGAGATTAGAGAAAGACACCTTTTATCAAGAGAGCTAAAATCGCTGATTAGCAGGCTTCGAACTACTGAGGTCCGGGACCAGGGTTTTTGAAAATAGGGATTAATTAAAGGTCATTGCTGGTTTGCAACCAATCCCCAGAGATTCAAATAACAAAGGCGTGGCTGCCATGTTGGTGCCACTAACAAGAGAAGCTAACGAGGAATCTTTTTTTAACGTCCACCAACATGGCGGCGATGACGTACACCTTTCTAGACTGCGAATACAGCCATGCATCTCTATTCGACATTATCAAACTCATTAATAATTCATGAAGCAAAAACAAAGGAAATCACCGACCGAATCTGATACAGACTTCGTCCTGATTTACATAAACTTTGGCTTCGATTTTCTCGGCCAAAATAAGTCGTATCGCCAAAATAACTGAAAACATGACTCTCTACATCTAGACGTTTGATAAGTAAGATACAAATTCGTGTCCGATCTTTATCCGGTTTACAAACTCTCGCTTTCAGCTCGAGTTTGTAAAACGGATAAAGATTTATCTATTACATATAACTTTACTAGCTGGTTATTTCATGGTTTTCTATGGAATACGGGCGACTATTTCACGAGAAATTTGGAATACAACGAGCCTATACCAAAATAATATGAATTTCGAGTGAAATATTCGCCAGTATTCCAGAGAAAACCATGAAATAACCATATTACCCTATAAATTAACACATTTACGGGAATATTTATCACGAAAACAAAGCAACTTCTCGCCGGAAACCAACAATTTCGAGTAGTGGACGCGTCTGCAGACTAATTATGTAGTCAAAATCTTGAATCCGTATTGGCTGATAAAGAAAGGGCGCGAAATACCGCCCTTTATTCTATAAACTACAGTGTTTTACAAGGATTTCCAGCACTGAGAAACATCGGTATCTGAACACGTAAAAATACGATAATTTTACATGTGTGGATATCGCCTTTCAGCCAATCAGCGATGTCCACGTCACGCGCTTACCCTTGCTTCGAACAACCTGGCCCAGGTCCAAGTATTGTTAAAAAAAATACATGGGCGCTTGTGTCCAACTCGATATCTCACTCGAAATATCTGGGAGTTGAAATCGACGACAGGCTCTCCTGGTCTAACCACACAGACAAAATCTGTAAAAAAGTATTGTCTGGCATAGGAACGACCTTACGTCAATCGGTCGATACTTCATCACCAAGGCAAATTTCGGGACATAATATCCCACAAAGTCCACAAACCACATCATCGAGACTTCTTTCTGTAATCATGATTTTAAAACAGAAAAATCCATTGTAGAGGTCCTCGAGGTATTCCATCTTGCTATCTGGAAGATTGTTTTCCTGAATACATGAAAATAACTTAATAAGCACAAACATGATATTGTACAGATACTAATAATCTATATGAGTTGTTACCAGTGTTTGTCATACCGGTATATTTTCATATTCATCGATCCTGATCCAGTTATAATTGCTATACATACAGTAGTTTATTACTGTAATTTCTTGAATAAGCACCCACCCTTCATAAAGTGCCCCTCCCTCTCATTGTCAAAAACCATTATAACCTTTAAAAACTCATGAATAATTAATGAGCACGTTGTCCAATCAGATGAAGCAAATCAGTCACGTGCATGCTCCTTTACACCTGATAAAATCTCATCGTTCTAAAAAGCCCGCGGAGGGATTTGAATTATGTCCCAGGGGGAAACAGGGTTAATGATTGAGACAATGGATTTCTATTGATGTTTCAGCTTTCTCATTGAATTGCTAATTAGGATGAACGTTTTATATAAAGAATACTAATGGACATGTAATTTTATATAAAGTTTCATCCTAATTAAGAATTCACTGATAAAGACCCAAAGATAGCAAAAAGTACACGGAACATAAGGTACCTAGATAATACATTGTGTACTAAATTTACTATATAATATCAGCAGACTACCGAGATACACAGATAATATTTTTAAAATGAAGTTATCCAACTACCATTACTTGTTTACCGAGCCACTGTTTAGTTGCAATTATTAAACCAAACTCAAAGCCATAAAATAATAAAAACATGCAATAAACTTACAAGCATCCTCATTACAAACATGCCGGAGTCAAACATTTAGAGTCTGCCATCATGTCAGTCACATCGCTTTCCAAGTCTTGAACTTTATCGATGTCATCCTTCAAGTACAGCTTCTTACCCTAGCCTGTTCTTTGCCACACAATTGTTTCAGCATTGCGAAACGCCGCTTCAAACAACATAGTATGGTAATTTCGTCATGTCATTCCCTTGAGATGTTCGTAATCGCAGGCGGTGATTACTCGAATATTTTGCATGGCGTTGTTGATACAAAGGTTCAATGGTGACCTTGTTCAAACCCCGGCCGGACCAACACTCAGGGTCTTAAAATAACTGAGTAGAAGGTGCTGCCTTTACATAATACAGTAAACGGTTAGACCTTCACGTCATCTCGGATAAGGACGTAAAACCGTAGGACTAGTGTCCCCAATTAGCTGCAAAGCTAAATATATGGACACTTAAATAAAGTCACTTACTTCTTACTTACTTACTTTCTTACCTGAAATGCGTCGAGCTCTGTTATCAAATACGAGTCGTTGGACTTCTGGCCTGGGTGATTTGACACAGACCCCAACGCGTCCCCACAGAGTCCGCAGTACTCATCTGCTGGGATGAAGTTGTGAGGCCATGCTCCTACAGTTAGGCCAAACAAAGAACAGGCGTCTCTTCGCATTACTTCTTGGAGCAACCTGCGCGACACATGCACACAGTACGGGATACTTCGTCGTTCTGCTAATAGGGAGCTTACGAATCGACGACTTCCAGCACGACGACGACCTTTAGTGACGTCACGCCCTAGGTCGGCGTCGTGAGCAATTTGGCGCCAAAATTTGTTTACGATTTCAGGACGACGACTGGCGCGGCATGATTTCCCGCCAATTTGAAGACGTCCTGCGTTTGAGGGAAGAAATCCATTTCCCCCCCGGAAAACAATGCTTATTTGTGAAGTCCTATTCTTTAAACACCAGGAGCAAAATGCCAAACTTAAGAGAGACGAGGATCTGCATTGCATATGCTTACAGAAAAGGATTTATCAACGACAGAGAGTTTGTTTTGCTGTACGATGCTAACACGTCAAACAATCCCGATTTTCCTTATTGGAAGTATGAAAGATTAGACCTAGACGAATTGACAAATGCTGAATGTAACGCCGGATTTCGTTTTTACAGAAATGACATATACAAACTTGCTGATGCACTACAATTACCAGATGAGTTTGTCACCTACAACGGTTTGGTAGTTGAAGCAATTCCTGCTTTGTGTATCTACCTCATGAGATTTGCATATCCTTGCCGGTATAGTGATATGTTTTTTTACTTTGCAAGGCCTGTGCCAGGGCTGTGTATTATAACATGATTGACTGGATCTACAATCGATGCATCACCTGTTGACAAGATATAATCATAATAAAATGTACATTGACTGTGCCGCTTAATGCAAAATGCTCATACTATTTTGTACCAATCTATTAGCTCTGAGTACTTTGGTATCAATCCACAGCTTTAGATGAATATTTCATTTAATCATATTGTGTAGTTCCACAAGGGACTGGAAATTCCAGGGGGTTCTATCTGATCAAATTTACAGTAATTTGGAGCCCATTTCGGAAAATCCAGAGGGGAGGGGGATCAAAGAACAAATCCCTTCTGTTGGGGGAGGAGGGGGGGGGGGGGGGGGGTATGGATATTTTCTGGAAGTACACATTGTCATTTGAGAAAGGAATGACTACGTAAATGTTCTACATGTCATATTAGTCCTTAACAATAACTTAACAAATTCGAACTGATCTTTAGCCTGAATCACAGCAATGATGAAACAACATGAAGATTGTAAACAAACTGTGAGTGAGCTCGAAGAGCTGGAATTAATGTTGCAATAAAATATTTCATATTAAAGAAAAAATTTTTTTAGGATATTCTTACACAGAAGCCTTAAAATATCTATTCCAACAGCACTTCAAGAACTCAACTTGTTACAGTATAAGCAATTTTAAAATGTGTCAACTTTTCACTAATTGGTATACATTGATTATACAATGCTTTTCTGATACAAATTTTGGCAGAATTAAAGTTATTTAAAAGCCCTTGATTTAGAAAATAATTCCAAGGGCATTTAAAAATCCTGCTTCAACCATAACATTTCCAATCTCCACATGTATAATAGCATGCAAATTAGTTAAATGTTGTCACACAATCACTTACATGTAGTAAAGTAGAACATTAATTCCCCTTTTTCAAAAGTTCAAGCAGGGCCTGGCTTTGGGTTTGCTGTTGTTGCATGAACAATTGAGTCATGGCTTGAAATTGCTGATTCTTCATTTGTTGAAGCATCATGGTTTGTTGAGCAGCTGTGTTTTCTTCCTGTTTCTTTTTGAAGTCAAGTTCTTCTTTCTTCAGGTCACAATCTCTATCTGATGCCTCTCTCAAGTACTCAAGAGTTTCATTTGCACTCTGTTTCCTTTTCTTTTTTGGTGGATCAGTACCAGCTCTTTTCTTCGTTTCTGCTAGGCGCTCCATTGCCTTGTTTCTCATGTCTTCTGCTGATGCCTTATCCTTGGCTGCTTTATCCCGAGATACTACAGAGGCTTTCTCTGACTCCTTTTCCTGATCTTCCCTATGTTCAAAGTAGTCTTCCATGATATCATCAATTTCTGTCTTTTCTGGAGAAATCCCAGAAGCATTTTTCTCATATCTCTCCTTCTTTTTGAAATCTCTTTCTAGTATTTTGAGTCTGTCTCTCACTGACTTCTGAGACACAAAAGCATGGCTTTTTCAACTGGTTAAGACTCTCTGCTATCCGATCCAGACACTGTCCTCTTTCACGGCTTCCAACCTTGAACTTCCACAACTCAAACAAAAGCATTTCTCTTCCAAGCATGATATCATGTTCTGGGCTCCATTTCATCTGCAGGGTCTTGTAATAAAATGAAAAGCACCTAAATAATCAGTGTCTAACAAAAATAGAGTATTCCCACACCATTTTAAAGATGAGCCTGATATAGATAGACTTGGCTCCTATTTTGCACAATGGATAACAAATAAACAGTTTCTTATTTACTGACGACATGTTATGAACAACAAATTGAACTAGTATTACATGTAGGTTTTAGAAATTCTTACGACTCTTTTGCTGGAAGCAATCCTACGTTGGTCCTAAACAATTATGTAGAAAGAGTACCAAATATTTGTCAACGGAATTTTCATGGAACTGAAAGTGTAGACATTCAAGGAAAACGGCTTAATTATGATGTGTTCAAGTTTGAAAATCCAGTCTGACAGAAGCTGATTTGTTTATTGACATATAGAACAATAATTAGAGTGGTCGTACAGCTAAGCAGATCATTGACATTGTTCAAATATGCCCTTGCTTCATTTTACAATAGCCACGCAAACATTACACCTGCACAGATACAAATGCTGTGGTTCTGAAAATACGGAGCAATTAAAATACAAATTATTAAGTTAGCTTAATTGGGCGCTTGAAATTTTCAGCCGTTTATGCATTGCATTTGACATGCATGTTAGAAAAGTTTCGTTAAAATAGGGTCCACTTTAATAAAGATAGGTGTCTCTTTTAGACTAAACAATGGCATTTATATCAACATAGCCCAGAGTTATGATCACCTTGTGCTTGCAGCAGAAATCGAAGACGAACAAGGTTCATCGTCTGCCATATCTCAGTTGCTATATATGTCTCTAACTGTGGAAGAAAAGAAAACTTAGACTTGAGAAAGTTAAAAAAATCGAGGAAAATCCATCTTAGATTAAGTCATAGGTTATATCCAAAAGATATTCTGAAAAAAAGACACAGAAAGCCAAAGAAACAAACAAAAACAAACCTACGTCGTGCAGCTCTGATGACGACTTCAACTCCCTCTTCTGACAGTCGTCGCCGCGCCGGCCACGAGACGACTTTTGATCTTGCGCAACACGCAGTGGCGCATGCGTAGAGGGATTTCCGCTGATGAGACGTCGTTCGTCGATTCGTAAGCACTAATGTCAAGGTAGAGCGCCTCTTGGTTTCGTACGAAGATGGCGGCCGGACGGCGCTCGTGGTTTCGATAGCACAGGCAGCAGGGTCAGAGGCCGTTGTGGTGGACGCCGATGCAACTACTGCACTGTCGACCTGCTTAAAACACGAAAGTAAAAGGTTGACATGTACGCACAATGTCTTAATTCTTCTTGCTCTGTTTTCCTTTTGCGGAGAAGGAGCACCGGCAGTCCTTTCCAGTGCAGAAAAAGCGACAGAATCCCAATGGATTGCTCGCTTTCGCCGGCCCGAAAACAGCATACACGTTATTCGAAATCTGGATAACGGTAGGGTTTCTACCAGCAGACAATACCAAACTGCTTAACTCTTCTTTGAGTTCCTAACTGCACAGGAAGGACCCGATGTCGGGTTGGAGAAAGCCCATCGGCGGGCTTCCATGTTCTGTTCAGTGTCGTTTTCACATGCTGGCATATGTGAACTCGTACGTGCAGCGTATTGCTGTCGTGGTACACACAAAGCCAGAGCCCATCTTGTTTTACGACGAAACATCGGTCATCTCTATTACTTGTTCGAACTGAAAATAACCCGTCCGTGAGTTCAACCGCGAGAAGCGAAGTGACGGACTTTTTCTTCTTCTCGTGGACGGTTCGTACTTGCCACCGAGGGGAAAGCCACAAGCGCAATTCGGTAGCTACGTCCGGTTTAAATACTCTTCTTTACACTTCGGGTACGAACCACGACCACGTTGACTCATCATATCAAACTAGAAGAGAGTACTGACTATAAATGCACAAAGCAGGTTTAACAATTTAGAGACAAGTGAATGAGTAGCGAGGTGAGACTGAGCGAGGTCATGCACGTACTGGAGAAACAGTAAACAATAGCTCCACCGAGGCAACCGGATATGTTCAGTAGACCAATCAGAAGGAGCCGTGGAAACGGTGAAGCATATCTGCCAGTCCTCATTGTCGGCCTTGAAACATTACTTCAAACGCCAACGGCTCACACGAGTTTGGAAGGATTTCAAAAGAGATCGTAATTAAACCGTCAAGACAAATAAAAGAACATTCAAAAGTAAACTTGGCTTACTTTGCAGGTTTTTGTCCTTCTATAATTTAAGCTATTCCTGGGCAGCTGTATATGAGCGAGATGAATGTGAATTTTTGGTTCCATCATTTTCATTCACTGATTCAAAATTTCCTCGTCGCCAGTCAACTGGACTCTTGAAGACTTGAAAATCACATTAAACTTTCCCAAATCACCCCGAGATTCCACTAGCAGAGGCACAGATGATCAGTCTATACACAATAGGGCAATAATTGGAATTCGGCTTCCGAAAATACAGTAAATACCGGCGAGTGTAAAGTACAGGTCAGGTGTGAACTCTAGCTCAAGGTGACTGAGAACCCGTCGTTTACCTGTGAACTCGTCCGATGGTTAGGGTTTGGTTAGGGTTAGGTGATTTGTCTTAGAACAAGAGCCCATCTGGGCTTTCACTCGGGCCAAATGAGATTGAAGATGAAATACACTTTCATTGGAAATCCTCTTAGTAATAACCAAAGGGAAGAATTGTTAGCTGAATTTAGCAGTCTTTAGGAGTGGCCGGTAGCAATTAGTAAATAGTAGTAAAAATTAATACAAGGTCGGTCCCCTTGGTTCCTAATCCATGAACCAAAGTGAGCTTCCCACCCCAACCAATGGGCAACAAACAACTAATTCTGACACTTAGGTTCCCATGGATCCACCCCTGATGGAAGCTGCTGATACATGCATTATTTACCCATCCATTTACAACAACAATAACAAAGATTTTTTAAGGCAGCAGTCATGATTATGTTTTATGTAGTATGTAATCTACTAGATTTAGCCTGTATACTTATAATATATAAAATGTATATAGTGGCACCAAGGGAACTAGTACTACTACTACTAGAAGTAATCATAGATTATGAAAGTGCGTTCGACATATCTTTTGAAAGAGAAAGGACTGTGGTAACAGTCTGAAAAGCTTCTGCAATGATGTGGACAGTGTACGTAATCCTGATCAAAAGTGCTTGTTTTTTAACTAATGTGAAAATTTTGATGTCTTGACTTATATGTTAATATACAAGGGAATGCATCTGGGTATAAAACTGTAATTATCTTTGTGTAACATTATATAAAACTGTAATTATCTTTGTGTAACATTAAATCATTGGATGCGATGTTTATGGGCTATATGTATACATGTGTGTTTTATATGGTTATGGCATTGATTTGAGAATTAGTAGCACATTTTGCTGTGGTATACAGTGTAAAGCAATAATTGAAGTTAGTGTAAAACACAAATCAACCCAGGCTATAGCTACATACATTTACATACATACATGAACTTTATTTTAGTGTCAATAGTATTTAGCTGTAAAGCTAATTGGGGACACTATATTACAGGATATATAAAATACAGCATGCAGGATATATAAAGGGATTCATAAAAAGTACGTATAAATAAATATTATTATTCAGGGCCCGGTTGTTCGAAGCAAGGTTAAGCGCTAACCCAGGGTTAAATCGCTAATCCTGGGTTAAACTGTACAGATTGCAATTACAGATTTAGCGCTAACCTAGGGTTAAAGTTAACCTTGCTTCGAACAACCCGGCCCAGATGTGTATAAACTGAATTCCAGTTCCTACAACATAAACTATATATGCATGTGTATAAAGTACAGCCCATGCAGTTCCTTCGATTCAGATCATTCACATTATGTTTCCCGGGTATTTTTCAAGTGAGAACAAGGTTGGCTGTAAAATATTGAGCGCCATTGTTAGTTCCAGAATAATTTATGGTCAATATTGGTAGCCGGGTCCTGGCTTTGATCGCTTTGATCAGCCTTGTTTCAGGTCTGTTAGAAATTCAGTGTAGATTAATTGAACACAGCAATGAAGTCAGTACTTTAAATTTCCCTCACCTTGTACTGTGTTGGTATTCCAGTTCCTTGGCATATCAAAGTGTCGGTATAGATTAACTCTCTGTCTGAATGTAGTGTTAATTTGAATCCGTTAATTTGTATAACCAAGATGTACACAGTGTCGCAACTCACACAAGATACGGCGATTACGGGTATCTAGAAAACTCAGAGCTTGTTTCTCTTCAGGCAGGTCATCTTACTGTTTGTAGTTTCGGTATCTGTATGTACAGCGAAAAGCAGAATCTAGTACAGCGAGCAAGCCAACAGAATTCACTCGGTTGTTTACAAATTATGGTGAGTTGATTTGACTCGGTTCTCTGTTCAACTTCGCTGATGTCGTCACCGCGCCGACAAAACAGAGGTTTGACTTAAACCACCACGATGCACACATGTGTAGTATTTAAAAAGCTTCTTGACAACTCACACTGAAATATTAATATCCATGTATTCAGCCTTCAGGTGTGATTTATAGCATCTTGACCATTTGCAGTTTTGGTATCGGCAAACCGAACAGCACAATTCAATGCAGCGAGCAAGCCAACACTCCAACACCATATTTTTTTCGATTGCACATTCACTCGGTCTCTGGTTCAGCATAAATAAATAATTATGGGCCGAGTTGAAAGTTCAAGGTCCTCCAGATGTACTACACACTTTCCTCAGGCTTTGCTCAATTGTACTTGCGAACCTTTGAAACACCATTGCATTGGATTGTCGGAAAATAAGGCAAGTAACTAACCGATCGCGAAACAAAACAGAAGCCATGCTGGCATTCACCAAAATGGCCGCTCGCATCGTGTACGTGTAGTTACCAGTTTCCCGGCCGAGATAATTTATTCCGAAAGTGTGCCATGCGCATGCCAGGACACCAAAAATCTCGATTTCTTTAGCCTGGGAAAGCACAGGTAACCCACACATGACCACAGGAAGCCCAACGCAAGATTAGGATGCGTTCTCCTTCGTCGAACGCAACTAACAGAGGAGAGAGTCAATGTATTTAGCATGGTATTGCTATAATCGGGGACAAATTCATTTACTCTATATCTATAGGACTATATAATTCCACTACACTTGAGGGTGGTCACTACCAGAGATTTGGTTGCATTCTCAGTGTTGGCCTACAATTTAACATTGTGATCCAAGAAGACACAAAGCTTTTAGAACCATTTGCAGATGTCAGAGCAAAGGCATGCAGTACCAGTTCTCCCAGTTATTCTAAGGTCCAACTTGGATTCGAACTCACTACCTCCTGCATAACAGACTGACACAACCACTGAGCTTACTGGTTCTGTGATGGTCCATGGGCCAAATTTTGTTCAGATAAAATTAATCCAATTATATTAAAATAAAATTATAAATACATCTGAGACATTGAATAAGACAGTTTGATTTTACACTGATTCTTTTAATGATTCAGATTTTTGGAGAACTGCTCGGGTATGTGAAATGATTGGAGATACTGTACATGTAGTATATATGAAATTTACTTTTTCCTCTGGTTCGCTTTGGCTTTTAGTTACCCTACAGACTTTTCGACGTGATTTTACAAACAAATTATTTCTCCATTTAAAAAAAATATCTCTGATTTCTCCCTTTTCCGTCCTTACGGCTTTGTTTTCTAACTCGCCTCACTTTTCTGCTTTTTCTTAAAATGTGCTTGCGACTCGTTTTATGACAATGAGTGTTTGCAGCACGTATCTGTGTACATGTGATTATGTACGTACATGTCTGGTTCTTCGACTTAATACAATTTGCAGTTATCTTCTACTGGCATGTCTGCATTCATCCAGAGATTGACGTATACAATCATGATCAGAAGGATAACACCGGATATAAATAGACTTGGTAAAAAAGTACACTGACTATCGCAAAAATGCGACAAAGAAATGCAGATATAAACACGCAATGATTTCAAGACCACCGTACCTTCATGACCTGACAAGACACTGTTCAGTTTCACTTTCCCTCTCAGCTTTGCTCTTGAGTTGAAGTTGAGTTTGGCTTTGTTAAAGACTGCTTATCCAGTTGTATGGTATTGTGCAATATATTTGAATATACCAATCCACAGAGATTCAAATAACAAAGCCGTGGCGGAAGAGAAGCTTAAACGAGAAATATTTTGTCCTCCTAGAAAAACACAACATCTTGCCATTTCTATCGAAGAAGCCTTTGGTTTCAGCAGCAGATCAACACGCTAAATTGCCATTCGATATGTGGATTTGCCGGATCCTGCCCCTTCAGGTCGTCGTGTAGCCTGAATTTCAGCCGTCCCCTCTGGTTCGTTCCTCCCGAGAGAGAGTCAGAGACTCGTGTCGTATATAAAATCACTGGCTATCTGGGTAAAAAACGCGGTCCTTCGGCTCCGACAAGAGCGCCAGTTGAAATATCCTGAGCCTGTTGGAAGGCTATCGCACGAGTGAAGTTAAATAAAACATTAAACTGCTGACATTTGAGAGATGGGACTCCAAATTAGAGAGAAATTTCCTCGCGGGTCCACCATTTTGATTTACTGTATTAAATTATGTAAATAAATTAACCTGGCGAGTGCTACGTGACCAGCACAGTGCAATCTGATTGGTGGTGAACTTGAAATTTAATACATGGGTCAAAAGTCACATTTTGCTGCACGGAACAAAATAAATAAATAACCGCTTGCAGATTAAGACTCGGTGCTGCCACAGGCAGCCCGAGAAATTAACAACCTGACCTGTGACCTGCATGTACTTTACACCCGCCGAGTTAAATACAGGTTCGCTTCTGTCGCTTCCCCAAGCCTTGAATTATCTAAATGCTGGTAATCCAACCCTACTGAGGTCACTAATCGATTGTTCAAGGTTGTCAGTCATATGTGCGAAATTACTTCCGTTCCATGTATCGTGCGGTGAACTTGGAGCCATATTGCATGTGTCGATGAATCTTCTACTCTTGTTTTAGTGTTTTGAAATGATAATGTCACCAAAACATTGGCTAGCACCCCTCTTCTGAAAAGGAAAAGATGGTTGTAGCAAAAAAATATATAATTTGTTGAAACAGGACCCGGTTATTTCTTACTCAAACTATCACCTGACTTTAGTTTCCTCCCTTGCTATTTTCTTACCAGTTACCTTGCGAGATCTGAGTCCGAGTTCTTCTGCCCGCACGGAGTCTAAGCCCGAGATTAGGGGTGCTAGGTTACACAGTGTTCTGATTCGGCCGGAAGACTGAAGCTTCTCTGTTAAAAAGGACAGCATATATTATAAACGGTATTATGTGAATATCGAATATTTCGAAATCCATCTCTATTTTGGGCCATCATGTATTTACTTCCAAATATTTATGTTTAACTGACTTTCTTTTATCTTATATTTTGTATGTATACCGTTTCAAATGTAACTTTCGTCGAATATGTCTTCAAAATCCCGGTCTAGAGTCGGGCGAGTAGAGGAAGGCCTGAAAGACAACAGAGAGGCGAAGCGACTCGACAAGCCTTCAGCAGTACACTTTTTGCTTTCTGTAGGTCTACAAAAGAACATTTGCGGTTCAAAATTCAAAAGGACTACTATATGAGGTTCCTGGGATTTACTGCTCTAAGAAATGAAGGCGGCGGGAAAGATTTATAGTTTGGCACGGCTCCAGAAGTGTTATCCACTTTATATGTGTGAAACTTCAGATCAACAGATTAAACCGTTTTAATCTCCAGTTAGTCCAGAAAAATACGACCGCAGTACCTAAGTCCACGGAGTCCAACTGTTTCTTTGCTGTGACGCTAACTAGTACGAGTATGTGACATTTACACTCAAAATATTTTATTCGGAAAGAAAGTAGAGATCTTCAAATACAGCTAAACAATGATGGAGACATGAAAACAAGCTACCAAAAATTATTCGTTTTCTCGTAGATTGTGAAAAGTCGCACTCGTACTCGAATTTAAAGACTACTTACCGAATACCGATTCAAATTTATTCGAAGCATCCAGCAATAACTCATAATAATAATTCTTTATTTGAGTGTCAAATGTATTTAGCATGGTATTGCTAATTGGGGACACTGTTTTGATCAACCATGCTCTCAATCTCGTACCCAGATCCCATTTGTTTCTTACTGCGCATGCTCGACGAAAAAATAGGACTCTGGAATAATCCGATACCGGATCCGTTGACTCTTCGCATGCTTATCATTACGTCACACTGAGAAGTCGTATTCTCGCACAGCGCCTCAGGCCTAGGTTTTGGTTTGAATTTGGACGTTCACCCGGTATCTTGATAGTGATATTTTGCTTGCTAGTGTCAGGGCAAGCCTTAGGCCCGGGGGGGGTACTCCCATATATGGACTATACGGGGATGATCCGCTGGACAGGGTATGGTTTTTCGAGTTTCTGATCTTAGACAGGGTATCCACTTTCACATCGACAGATCTTGAACAGGGTATGGTATTTATCTAGTGCCGTTATTTAGTCTAGTGCTTGCTGAAGACTTATTTAGTTATGACACTCATTATACAAGATCACAATAAACACTGACATCCAAGTATAGATAATTTGTTATTTGTCTTATAGAGGGAAAATTTTAACACTTTGTCTTGAACAGGGTATGGAAATTTGAGTTTTTTTGTCTTAAACAGGGTAAGGGTTTCAGAGCCCCAGCGGCACACCCCTACCCAACTTTAGGTAGAAATTGCATTGTTCAGAACAGCCAATCGGAATATACGAAAATCGGATTATTCCAGAGCCCTATTTTTCGTCGAGCATGCGCAGTAAGAAACAAATGGGATCTGGGTACGAGATATCATGGGCTCGATCGGGCTAGAAATTATGAAATTCACTATCGTGAGCCTGTGTGTACTTCTTTCATGAAACCAATAAACAATCATGAGCATTTGAGTTAGACTGGGTAAAAACTATTTGATAAACAAACTAATCAAAACATTTCGCACAATGATTCATGGGCTCGGACACAGGGTAGACTTTGAGGTTGACTTTCTTTTTTGTACTTGCACACGAGATATCGGCTTCGCCTTCGCTTTCCTCCTGTGAATCACGTTCACTCACGTCTCTACTATTTACAAGAAACTGATGTTTTTTTCGTCCACGAAGATTAAGACTGAGCACGGAAGATTCTTCGCTTAGTTTCCTCAGCACTTCCATACTCCGTACCCCTCGCCGCATTCGCGTTCGCTCTGTCGGGCCATCCTGTACCGCTCGAAACGAGCCACAGTATTGGCTTACCCAACAATACAAAACACCCTAACCTTTAGAACGAGCAGTACGAAAACAATAGAGCTACAGTATAATGGTGCAATCAGAATACAGGTCTCGAGCGGTACAGGATTACTGGCTCTATCCGCCATGTTTTCTTATGAATACGAAATTAGTTCTCTCGTAGAACAAAGGCTTTGGGATTTTAAACCATTCAGAGTTGCTGAAGCAAGTAGGTGCAGTCAAGAGAGCATAAGTAAGAGAGGGAATCTGTAATACGCGCGCTTGTGCCATGATAGTTGGTCACTAATAAATATTGAAAATATTGACAAAAGTTCCTTAACGGTGTAATATTCATCGATTTAAAAAAAGAGCCTTTGACACTATTCATCACAAAAGTATAAAAATTGACCGAAATGCCCTACTTTTTTTAGTTGTAGTATCTAACTCTGTAATTTTTTCCTGCATGACGATCATTGTAATTTATCTCTTTAATGGCCACCTGTCTCGATTAGCCCCTATGGTTATTACAGGTGGCCTACACCAGAAGCCCATTACCGGGAGCGTCCATCTCCCATACTAGGTCTGAGTCAGCGTATGACTGGATTGAGCTATATTTAGAACAGATCTCACTTGAGTTCACGTGCCCACACTTGGGGAATCCAATCAAACCATAGTCAAGACAATGCAGCGTTAGTAAAATCACCTCAAAGAACAATAGATCATCCTTAATCTCGATAATTACGGCAAGCATATGCACGATCGCAGCAGAGTCAGAAGGCAGTTACCCGGGAAACATGTTCTAAAAATAGATCAAACCGGTCATACGCTGACTCACGGGTATAGTATATATGACGCTCCTGGTAATGGGCTCCTGTTGTCATGTAAACCGGTCATACGCTGACTCACGGGTATAGTATATATGGACGCTCCTGGTAATGGGCTCCTGTTGTCGTGTAAACCGGTCATACGCTGACTCACGGGTATAGCATATATGAACGCTCCTGGTAATGGGCTCCTGTTGTCATGTAAACCGGTCATACGTGACTCACGGGTATAGTATATATGGACGCTCCTGGTAATGGGCTCCTGTTGTCATGTAAACCGGTCATACGCTGACTCACGGGTATAGCATATATGAACGCTCCTGGTAACGGCTCCTGTTGTCATGTAAACCGGTCATACGCTGACTCACGGGTATAGTATATATGGACGCTCCTGGTAATGGGCTCCTGTTGTCATGTAAACCTGTCATACGCTGACTCACGGGTATAGTATGTATGGACGCTCCTGGTAATGGGCTCCTGTTGTCATGTAAACCTGTCATACGCTGACTCACGGGTATAGTATATATGGACGCTCCTGGTAATGGGCTCCTGTTGTCATGTAAACCTGTCATACGCTGACTCACGGGTAGAGTATATATGGACGCTCCTGGTAATGGGCTCCTGTTGTCATGTAAACCGGTCATACGTTGACTCACGGGTATAGTATATATGGACGCTCCTGGTAATGGGCTCCTGTTGTCATGTAAACCTGTCATACGCTGACTCACGGGTATAGTATATATGGACGCTCCTGGTAATGGGCTCCTGTTGTCATGTAAACCTGTCATACGCTGACTCACGGGTAGAGTATATATGGACGCTCCTGGTAATGGGCTCCTGTTGTCATGTAAACCTGTCATACGCTGACTCACGGGTAGAGTATATATGGACGCTCCTGGTAATGGGCTCCTGTTGTCATGTAAACCTGTCATACGCTGACTCACGGGTAGAGTATATATGGACGCTCCTGGTAATGGGCTCCTGTTGTCATGTAAACCTGTCATACGCTGACTCACGGGTAGAGTATATATGGACGCTCCTGGTAATGGGCTCCTGTTGTCATGTAAACGTGTCATACGCTGACTCACGGGTAGAGTATATATGGACGCTCCTGGTAATGGGCTCCTGTTGTCATGTAAACCGGTCATACGCGACTCACGGGTATAGCATATATGAACGCTCCTGGTAATGAGCTCCTGTTGTCATGTAAACCGGTCATACGTGACTCACGGGTATAGCATATATGAACGCTCCTGGTAACGGGCTCCTGCTACACTCATTGATTAGTTGCTATTGTTTCTTGAACTGATCTAGTATTTGTAATCATTTGTGAGTATAATAATAAAGCTGTCTGTCTGTCTGGCATGGTGTGACTCCGATCTATCAAATAGAATTCAAAAATGTAAATGGATGGCCACATGCCTAGTAAAAGCCCGATAACTTAGTGGAGTCCCTCATAATGACCTGCCAAACTGCCTAAACGAGGGATTACCAAGACTGTACGCCGACGATACTAATATTAGCTTTGACGTCTCAAGCCAGAGAGATCAATGCGGAACTAGAAAACGTAAATATCTGGCTGAAAGCAAACAAGCCAAGTCTCAATATCGCAAAAACTGAATTTATGATTATTGCGTCTCGCCAAAAACTACAAACTCAAAGCGACTGTACCATCGACGTTCATATAGAGGGTAAAGAAAGAAAAAGTGAACTACACCAAATCTCTGGGGTTTATAGAGATGATAAATTGTCCAGGCGGGAGCATATCGACGAAATATAAAAAAGATCTCCTCTGGCATTGGTGCACTTTAGCGCGCAAGACTTTCATATGCAGAGATACTGCAGTAAAAATATATAAAGCCCTGATTGAGCCGCATATTGTTTACTGTGGCTCAGTCTGGGATGGCTTTAGTCAGCAGTTAAATGATAAACTTCAAAAACTGCAAAATCGGGCAGCCAGAGTAATCACTAAAACAAGCTATGACACGAGTTCAAGTCTACTGATTGATATGCTTGGCTGGGACATGTGTACATATCAGAAAAAAAGAAGCTATGGCGATATACAAAACCATGCATAAGCTGATCCCAGATTACCTTCAGGATCTCGTAATACTAGCTATGATCTAAGAGATTCTGAAAGTAAATTATTTATACCTAAACCAAGGACTGACTACCTAAAATGTAGCTTCAATCAGCTATAGAGTGGGGCATTCCTATGGCCGGGAATAATCTCCCACATGACCTAAGAGTGTCTAGCCATATAAAGCACGTCAAAAGGGAAATTATACTTTGTTTTCTAAATCGGACTCCCACACGGCAAACATGTAAAACAGTTTTAATGCATTATTATATTTATAATTTTTAATGTACATATTTTACTATTACTTTCGTGTACAACTGATGTTTAACCGTGCATAAATAAAGATTGTCTGTCTGTCATAATAATGTACAATCAAATCTATTTTTAGTAACCGGAAGCAGCGGAGAAGTGCGCGAGCGCGCAAAATCTCATAGCGGGAAAATATTTTCGCGTGCTCGCGCACATTGCTTCAACTGCTTCCGGTTACTAAAAATAGATTTTATTCGACATTATCATTGCACACCGCGCGCTACAAGATTCCCTCTCTTACTTTTGCTCTCTTGGTGCAATACGATTGGCTATTGATTTGGCGGGAACTGTGTGAACTAGTATGCGAGATCGAGACTTCTGGTTATGGACTTCCGGTAAGGTGTATTGATTGCACGAGAGCCAGACTGAGATCCCTTCACAATAAAAAAACAAAGAAGTAAAAATACGTCCACAGGACGGTTTTAATGGCAATACATGGTCGAGTCACACGAGCATTTGTTCAACAAACGCACTATCCCGAACGCATATCGAGCAGATGCTGACGATGTCCCGAACATGTGATTAACCTACGATACGTTTCCGATGTGTTTTATATGTATTATACATAACTACATGTCCCGAATCCCCTAATTATGAGGATTTTCAGGTTGAAATACGGTAAATTAATCAATTTTTTTTATCCCCAATGCGTCTTAAATAGCATTTCACGGGGACTACCTATAAGCGAGTACTTTGTACATATTTTCACGAATACCATACAATACATTCGAGATAGCCGACTATGTTCCGACGTCCCGAAAAAGGCTCGAGCGTTGACCGGTTTTATGACGATGACAGAGCTATGAACAGAGCAGACCCCTCGAGCGTTGGAGATGTCATCGTCGTATCTCCTCCCATAATTTCCAATCATAATATTAAGTCTCAAGAAGCTCCATTGCACCGAACATTACTGGAATGCCCACAGCATCTAATTCCATTAAAAGAGTCACCCTCAACCAGTGTGCGTTGTGCGCCGAAATCCCAGAGACCACCATTTTGTAGGACCAAGCAAGTTGCATGGGCTGTTATCGCAGTTCGGCCATCTTGGATAAAACAATAGTTTTGGCCCCGGTAGCTTCGCACTGGTTGGTTTCAGAACGAGTTTACCGGACGAAAACAAAGGTTTTTATTCTCCTGGGACTCAACATGGCCGCCGTGCGATATGGGGTAATAAGTTCATGTCCTAGATACAACAATAGGTTAATTACGTTCTATTATGTTTCGGTCATAGAACGTCAGTAACATATTGGTGTATCTAGGACATGAACTTATTACCCGATATGGCACCACCAAACACACGCTACGACGTAACGTCTAACACGCATGCTCACATCTTATTACCCGTAGAGTGGCAACCATGTACAGCTGTTTCGTCCTTGTTAGGACTCATCAGCATGGCATAGCCCCCAAGATCATCAGCCTCACTAAAGATCATAGGCATCAGAATCTGGTTTCTCTAAAGGCGAGCTAAGAGCTGCTTTAAACCCCAGCCACCACGCTAACACGTGTGGGAGCTGGAGATGTGAGCAAAGTGCTATAGCGACGTCGAAATGGCAATATGGAAATGTACGGCCAAATCCGAAATTCAGATTTCGCTAAAATCTCGTAAAAAAAACCCAGAAGGAATGAGACTCATTAGGCGTTATTTATTGCTGCTTAATATATGTCGGTGACTTTTGAAACTTAAACGAATGGCACAATTTTCCGGTGAATAACAATAACAGATGCGTGCAATGCACACTGATTGAGAGGCTTTTTAAAGCAACAAGCACGATACTTTACTTGAATGAAAGAATAGGGCAACCAAAGTTTCTTTGGAACTGATTTCCTTTCCACTCAGACGAGACAAACACAAGTCCCTTTTTCGTTTTTCCATTTCAGCCTTGTCGCTTCTCAAAAACTCCATTATTACACAGTTGAGACGTCGTTAGTTTAGAGAACTTTCAGGTCCTTCATTGAACCCATAGCGTAGCTGCTTGTGGATTCCGACCCTAAGGTTCCTGTCGGTTCGCCTATATACCTTCGATTCCATGTATCCATGTAAACCTTCCAATCAAACGGCCGTATACCCCACGCGTAGCTCCTCGTGGATTCGTGCCCGAAGGTCCCCGGTGGTTCCTCTATACACCTTTGAGTCCATCCATTCACACCTCCCTATCACACGTTCATTTGGATCCTATTTGAGGTCCCTGTTGGTTCCTCTTTGTACCTTTGAGTCCATCCATTCACACCTCCCTATCAAACGTTAATTTGGATTCTATATCAATGAGGTCCCTGATGGTCCCTATTTGTACCTTTGACTCCACCATTCACACCTCCCAATCAAACGGCCGTATGCCCCACGGGTAAGGTCCCATCATCTTCAAATTTATGCCACACTTTCTTCTTCGCAGCAGGTGAAGTTGAAGATTTTATAGACCGTCTAAAGGAGTCGGATCTCCGATTGAGGGAACTCGTGGAACCAAATTGGGAAGGAGCCGTTAGGTAGTTCAAGATTGGGTTCCCATTGGGATGAAGCGATTTATTTGTCTTAAAACTGAGTTGTCGTCGTTTGACAGAGTCAATTAACCAGTATGTGATGCAGTTCCCCTTACCCTGTCGACAGAAGGAAACCGTACAACATTATTATGTGTCACGAGGAGCCCATTAGCTGGAGCATTCATCTTTATAGGACCTACTAAAAAATATAACAACTTTATTGACGTGTCTAGTCTTCTAGCTGACTCTAGAAAGGGACTACTAATCGGCGACATGGATTCCTCGGTTGAATTGGAATTTAGGTTGGTTTTTGAGGAGGGAGGAAAACCGGAGAACGCGGAGAAAAACCCTCGGAGCAAGGGCGAGATATCAACAACGTTTATCACATCCTTTGGGAATTAATTACTTTCTGTGCTTGCTAAACTGCATTGGCTTTTCGGTGTAGTATAGCGATATTTCATGCCCCGTCATCTATTATTATCAATGTGCCAATCAGACAGTCATTGGTTTCTAACCTGACAAAATGGCCTTTTGAAGTCATGATTGGCACATTAGCATAACAATTGTAATGTTTATAAACACGGAAAACTTCAATATTCGGAATATGTCTCAAAGGAATGCACCCTCAATTAATGTTCTAAAGTGAAAGACGTTTGCAAAGCTTCTATTCTCCATTTTCGCCTGGCAGTCATTGTTTTCATGTTCACTTGCCTTCAAGAAGACTTCTCCTCTTTTCTCGACCGTAAAACCACCTAACTCGTCAAGGATTCCCTTCGTTGCCCCACTGATGTGGATCCGAAGAGCTGAAAATACACAAGTTATGTGAAAAATAGGGGATATTACATGGCTGCACGAGTGAGCGCAGCGAACGTGAAGATCAATTCTGTATCCAAGCAGCCGTGTAATTTACTTTTTATTACATAAAACCTAGTTGAGGGGTGGCGAATGGTAAATCCGAGACTTTACGAGACGCCGAGACTTTAAAGCGATTTGAAAATCCGAGACTGTCGTTATTGTAGATAACAATGGTATCTCCACTGGAGGCAGTGTGATATGTGAAGTGATACCCCACACGTGTTGATAACAATGATATCCCCACTGGAGGCAGTGTGATATGTAAAGTGATATCCCACACGTGTTGATAACAATGATATCTCCACTGGAGGCAGTGTGATATGTAAAGTGACAACACACACGTGTTGATAACAATGATATCTCCACTGGAGGCAGTGTGATATGTAAAGTGACAACACACACGTGTTGATAACAATGGTATCTCCACTGGAGGCAGTGTGATATGTAAAGTGATATCCCACACGTGTTGATAACAATGGTATCTCCACTGGAGGCAGTGTGATATGTGAAGTGATACCCCACACGTGTTGATAACAATGATATCCCCACTGGAGGCAGTGTGATATGTAAAGTGACAACACACACGTGTTGATAACAATGGTATCTCCACTGGAGGCAGTGTGATATGTAAAGTGACATCCCACACGTGTTGATAACAATGGTATCTCCACTGGAGGCAGTGTGATATGTGAAGTGACAACCCACACGTGTTGATAACAATGGTATCCCCACTGGAGGCAGTGTGATATCATATTTACGATTTTGCTAGCAGTCGGTAATAATGCAACTGACTATCATTTAAGGTGGCTCGCCTGGATTTTCCACGGACGCACCATACCCACTTCGAATGGCTGATACTCCACTGCCAGAGCACAAGTCGGGCTTGCCACTTCACCCATTTACTAGAAATAGAATAGACTTTCTAAAAATGTAGGTTTGTTTGACATTGATGTTACCATAGCAACACAGCGTCGACGTCATGTATTTTACATATCATCAATTTTCTCGAAATCTAGACCGAAACTTTTAAAACGACCTAATGTTCCTTGTAGTCTAAATGTAGGCCTTCAAGACTGCAAAGTTAAAAAAAAATGTATGATAGCGTTTTCGAAAAAAATTGGGTTGAATATTTTCATTTAAAAAATAAACAATTCGCCTTACTTCCTGTTTAGTCGTCGAGAACTGTGTTTTCCGGACCGATTCAAGCGATATTTTTAGCATATTTCATACCTGTGGCAAAGGACTACTTCCCATGAAAATTTCATTCCATTTGCTTTATTGGATTTCGGTTTATGGAATCAGAGGTAATGTCATAAATATGCTCATTTTACTCGAAATAGTAACGTATTTGCTAAGGAAGCTGTAATTCGAAAACTAGTCGATAAATTTTTTTTTTAATCTTTTCACCTGAAATTCAACATGTACTACCCTCGCCCTGTAAATTTCAAGAGCATTGAATCATTTTAAGGGCGCGAAATAAAAACAAAAACATAGGGAACTTTTACATTCTTCCACACAAGCTTCATTGCTGTATCATTTTGTTTATAGCTTGTGTCTTTCCGAAATTTCTCTTTTGTCTAGATTCTACATACTTGTGTGCTTTAGAACTAACACGTTTACCATGCACGGTTTCTACGCTTCGCTACTGCCGGAACTCTCGTGCAAATTCTGTTCTTGGTACAATGACATGCAAATTAGTTAAACCATGAAGCTTGGCAGTGCGGGATGATAATGTTGAATAAGTGTGGTTTTAGTAGACCACATTTTCTAAATATCAATTAAAAACGAGATTTTATATTAGTGATATTATAAAACCTTTTGTAAATAAATATGATAAGTTATATTATGACAGCGTTACAACTGGCAGCGTGACTATTGTACTAAGAACAGAATTTTCACGAGCATTCCGGCAGTAGCGAAGCGTAGCAAGCGTGCATGGTGAACTTGTTAGTTCAAAAGCACACAAGTATGTAGAATCTAGACAAAAGAGAAATTTCGGAAAGACACAAGCTATAAACAAAATGATACAGCAATGAAGCTTGTGTGGTTGAATGTAAAAGTTCCCTATGTTTTTGTTTTTATTTCGCGCCCTTAAAATGATTCAATGCTCTTGAAATTTACAGAGCCAGGGTAGTACATGTTGAATTTCAGGTGAAAATATTAAAACAAATATTTATCGACTAGTTTTCGAATTACAGCTTCCTTAGCAAATACGTTACTATTTCGAGTAAAATGAGCATATTTATGACATTACTTATGATTCAATAAACCGAAATCGAATAAAGCAAATGGAATGAAGTAGTCCTATGCCACAGGTATGAAATATGCTAAGCCGGTCCGGAAAACACAGTTCTCGACGACTAAACAGGAAGTAAGGCGAATTGTTTATTTTTTGAATGAAAATATTCAACCAATTTTTTTCGAAAACGCTCTCATACAATTTTTTTACACTTTGCAGTCTTGAAGGCCTACATTCAGACTACAAGGAACACTAGGTCGTTTTAAAAGTTTAGGTCTAGATTTCGAGAAAATTGATGATATGTAAAATACATGACGTCGACGCTGTGTTGCTACGGTAACACCGATGTCAAACAAACCTACATTTTAGGAAAGTTTATTCTATTTCTAGTAAATGGGTTAAGTGGCTAGCCCGACCGAGCTCTGACAGTGGAGTATCAGCCGTTCAAAATGGGTATGGTGCGTCCCTGGAAAATCCAGGCGAGCCATCTTAATAAGATAATTAATGAGAACATACAGATTAGACATAAAATAATAATAATAATAGGCCATATTTATATAGCGCCATATCACCACAGTCTCATGGCGCTTTACATTTTACTGACATATCCCGTCAGAGAATTTTTCGGACTGCTATTTCGGCGCCAATGGCAGCCACGCAGTTTACAATGTTGAGTGTGTGGTTAGTGCAATGGCCAGGCTGCTGTACCGGGTGACAATCCCCTTCTCTTTTTCGAGTAGTACAACAGGTTCTTTCACGTCCCCTTCAAATACTGATTAGAAGTAGGAGACAAGGCCAACGGCTTATAAACGTCCCTGCCCAAGGACGCGGCCGGGTTCGAACCCCCGACCTCCCGCACTCTAGACCGTGCTCTACCAACTGAGCTAACCAGTGAGACATATGATGATAAGAACATGCGTGCAATAGTAATTCATTCTTACGTTCTCCGTTTGATTCCATTCTAGATGAAGTATTAACGGTGTCTCCAAACAAACAATATCGAGGCATTGTGTTACCCACTACTCCGGCTACTACAGGGCCTAAAAAGAGAACGACAGGTTAAAGGATTTAGGATTTACTTCGTTTTTCGTATGTTGTGTTGCCTAATCATATTCTTTGATTTGCAACCAAACCACGGAGATTTAAGAGACAAAGACATGTTGGATGACAATAACAAAATAATCTATTGCCGAATCTTTTTGTTATGGGCTTTTATCGCACGGCGGCCATGTTGAGTCCCAGGAGAATAAAAACCTTTGTTTTCGTCCGGTAAACTCGTTCTGAAACCAACCAGTGCGAAATTACCGGGGCCAAAACTATTGTTTTATCCAAGATGGCCGAACTGCGATAACAGCCATTGTCATCCAACATGGCCGCCATGACGTCAGTTGCAAACGGACAATACTCGACGAAATTACTCGGTTCTGATTGGCTGAGAACAGTGCAGTTCAAGCGTAATAGGTCGTCCACTTGCGTCAGTTGCCTACAACTCATAACCAGAATCTTTACGAATTCTTTTTCTTATTCAGATTTTACAATTGCTATGAGAATACCAAGATAGAAGAACAAAAGAAGTAGCGCAAGGAGTTGTAGTCAACTAGCGTAATAGATGGTTTGCACTCAATCCCCAGAGATTCAAATGACAAAGGGCATGGCGGCCATGTTGGTGTACAGAACAAAAGAAGCTAATGAAGAATCTATTGTTAACTGTACACCAACATGGCGGCTATGACGTAACGTGCAAAGGTCCATAGGCGAATCCTTGCTTACGTTTTTCCTCATTAGCATACATCAAACTTCAAGCGACGTACATACAAACAAATAGAGTACATAAATCGAGCGAGATTGTCACACTAGATAATCACAGAAAATTTGAGAGTGATATGATAAATAGATTTTGAGGAATGAGCATTTAAAAATCTCAAAATTTACAAAGAATGTATGGCTGTCAGCAACTCTTGCCACCCAGCCCATTTTACAGTTTTGAAAAGTAAATTTCTCCGTAAATATTTAACATATCAATCTCAAATTTTCGGTGATTACTAAGTTTAAAATTCTCTTTTAAATGATGTAGTCTGTTTGTTTGTAGCTTGAAGTTTAATTTATGCTAATGAGGCAAAAATGTAAACAGTGACGTAAGCAAGGATACGCCTATTGTGCAAACGGCCCATTGTACTGACAATCTCTAAATCGAAAACAAAAGATCGAAGAAGAGGATTGATTCCGAAGATTTTCCGAAAAATTGCGAAGTATTTCCGGAAATTTCCGAATGCTTAAAACATACTTTACTATGTAGTGGTTAGGGTAAAAACACGTCCAATGCTATATTTATTTTTCAGTACTAAACATTAACATTTCAGGTGCTGTAGCATTACTCGTATGACTTGTATTCTGATTTTCATGGTATTTCCGAAGATTGTCCGAATCGATAAATTTTGTTGAGTATAGTTATCATACAGTTTTCTCGTGTAATTTGGGATTCCTTGTAATTTTGACTGTGGACATTTCCAGCAAGCCTATAGGGCCGTAGGCCTACACATTTTGCAGCATATTTATTACAATATTCAAAAGAAAAAAAAGAGAATTAAGGATAAACACTTCCCTGAAATATTTAGAAGTTGAAAAAGTTAAGTAATGATCCGCGCAAGAGGTAGGCATATGTTATGCATGGCATGTAAAAAGGTGCTAATTGTGGTATTGTTTCAATCTTCCACCTCATTGGCTTAGACGTTAAAATCTATCTAAAATTGAAGAAGGAGAAAAACATTTCTCATTTTGTAAACAGATTTGAATTGCATCTAGTGAAAACTCTCATAACTTTCAATATGACGAACTTTCAATCTGGGGAACATTTTTGAATTGAACGTTTTCTTGGTTATTGTTTTGCACTCTTCTGATTGGACAAAATGTTTTCACACAAAAGAACTCTACCTTTAAAATGCATTTTTAGTGGATATAATTTCAGAAATTTATGATATAAGGGTTGATGAGTTGTCAGTATGAAAAACAGAATATACTAAAGTGGGGAAGCAAATTGCATCTGAACAATAGAATTGTGCCTACCTCTTGCGCGGACTGTTACTTAAACAATAGATACCACAGTGGCGTCTACAAATAACAGTTTCAGCAGTATTGACCCGAACGCCTCACTTCGATGTAATGAAGCACTAATCAAACTGTGTATTTAAATTAGTCGTGCTTTTTTAAAGAGGGTGTTGGTGTCATGAAAGAATGATGTTTCAATGGCGCTTCATTACATCGAAGTGACCGCTGAAACTGCTATTCGTAGACGCCACTGTAATATCAGCTATTGATCTAAAGGGCCCGGACCCCCCTAGGAGGCCCTACCGGGTTCACGATTTGTGTGGGCCTACAACTTTATCAGAATCTGGCTACGCCCATGATATCAAGCAAAAGCCGTGACCATCGTTCTTTGGCTAATATAACAAATGATATGTCCTGAAGACCTCACCGCTATGAACTCCAACTCTAAGCTTTAGCTTGTACTCTGGCTTGTGTCGAACAGTGAAGATGGTCTGTACAGCGTCTACTAAATGTAATGACATGCGTGCTATCTCCCCAGCATGAAGGGACCCATTTCTGATGGGTAAACCGCTGACTACCATGTACGCATCACCGATCGTTTCGACCTAAACCAAAACAATGACGAAAAAGTAAATACGAAATATTTAACAACAGCTTCATGTCTGACTTCACTGAAAACTGGCAAAGGAAGGAAATCAATGGTGCATATCCCATGGCCTTGTCGTTCAAAGAGTGGACAGCGCTATCCGCCTTGCTGATAAATCCCAGCCTAGTCCCTAGGCCTTCTGGCTGGTATTTTGTCTGAGTGGGTTAATGGGATCCCTGTGGTTTTTAATGTGACGTCACCGATTTGACAGTTCGGCGGTGACGTCACAAGCCAGTACAAACCACAGGGATCCCATTAACCCACTCAGACAAAATACCAGCCAGAAGGCCTAGGGACTAGGCTGGATAAATCACTATCCAGTGGATAAAACTATACGTTTGCACAGCTAGGGCCAGTGTTCACTGTGGTTCTATTGATCCAAATAGAAACTACAGCAAGAACAAATCTTTCCATATTATGACAACAAACAAAGTCGAACTAATACTGCTGCAGCATTTTACAGTGCGACTATACTGTAACCGGGACCACTTAGACAACGAGAACCAATCACATTGCACTTAGACAATGAGAACCAATCATATTGCAGAACGAAAACAAAGCATTCCAACTTACGGTTACTTGAGCCAATCAGTGTCGAGTACAAGCAGGAGCCCATTACCAGGAGCGTCCATATGTCCTATTTAGTTGTCACAGTGAATTTACAAGTTGGGCTATTTTTAGATTATTTTCCCCGCCAATTAATGGATTGCACCGTGGCGGAACAAAAGATGCCTCATTATCTACTTTTGTTATACCAAATAACATGGCTGCTACGCTTTTGTGATTTGATTCCCTTAGGAATAATTGCAACTCAACAATAGCGGGAAACCGTTCTAAAAATAACCTAACTTATGAAAACGCTGTGACATAGGCCTAGTATGCGGGATGGACGCTCCTAGTTATCAGGGGCTCCTGGTACAAGACAATAGCATTTCAACTTGCTCGAGCTTCGATACGGTAAAAGGCAAATTTGGTGAATAAGTTCCGAAGTCGAAGTCTTTCGAATGAATGGAGGGTCCATGCAAGAATGGCGTAAGTGACTACTGATCACATTCTAAATTCTCCTTGTTATTAATGGTTTTCTAAGGGAGAATTCAGAACTTGATCAAAGTCACGGCACGTTTAATACCCCACGTACCTTGTAGACGTCATACTCCCTGATGATGTCATCAAACAAAGTGTACAGATCATTCAGGAGGGCTACAACCTGCAGAAGTAGAAATGCATAAATATATCAATATTTCTCTTAGTTCTTATCTTGACAATTTTCTATCACGTACATACCTGCAAGGGTGTGTACATACCTGAAAGGGTGTGCTCTCGGCACTCAAACTAGTGAAGCCGACAATATCACTGAAGTAGATTGAAACTTCGTGGAAACTCTCCGCCTCCACTGCTTTGCCTTTCTTGAGTTGCTCTGCTACTGACCTATAAAACCACATCACAAAGAAAGAATGTATAAACTTGAGAAAAAACTTAAAGGAAACCTCAGCTGAAATCAATGTTTGCTCTCAAGTGTTCCTTATATAGGGACACCTAATTCTATTGCTGTGTTTGCTCCTAAGTGTTCCTTATATAGGGACACCTAATTCTATTGCTGTGTTTGCTCTCAAGTGTTCCTTATATAGGGACACCTAATTCTATTGCTGTGTTTGCTCTCAAGTGTTCCTTTTATAGGGACACCTAATTCTATTGCTGTGTTTGCTCTCAAGTGTTCCTTATATAGGGACACCTAATTCTATTGCTGTGTTTGCTCTCAAGTGTTCCTTTTATAGGGACACCTAATTCTATTGCTGTGTTTGCTCTCAAGTGTTCCTTTTATAGGGACACCTAATTCTATTGCTGTGTTTGCTCTCAAGTGTTCCTTATATAGGGACACCTAATTCTATTGCTGTGTTTGCTCTCAAGTGTTCCTTATATAGGGACACCTAATTATATTGCTGTGTTTGCTCTCAAGTGTTCCTTTTATAGGGACACCTAATTCTATTGCTGTGTTTGCTCTCAAGTGTTCCTTTTATAGGGACACCTAATTCTATTGCTGTGTTTGCTCTCAAGTGTTCCTTATATAGGGACACCTAATTCTATTGCTGTGTTTGCTCTCAAGTGTTCCTTTTATAGGGACACCTAATTCTATTGCTGTGTTTGCTCTCAAGTGTTCCTTTTATAGGGACACCTAATTCTATTGCTGTGTTTGCTCTCAAGTGTTCCTTTTATAGGGACACCTAATTCTATTGCTGTGTTTGCTCTCAAGTGTTCCTTATATAGGGACACCTAATTCTATTGCTGTGTTTGCTCTCAAGTGTTCCTTATATAGGGACACCTAATTCTATTGCTGTGTTTGCTCTCAAGTGTTCCTTTTATAGGGACACCTAATTCTATTGCTGTGTTTGCTCTCAAGTGTTCCTTTTATAGGGACACCTAATTCTATTGCTGTGTTTGCTCTCAAGTGTTCCTTATATAGGGACACCTAATTCTATTGCTGTGTTTGCTCTCAAGTGTTCCTTATATAGGGACACCTAATTATATTGCTGTGTTTGCTCTCAAGTGTTCCTTGTATAGGGACATCTAATTCTATTGCTGTGTTTGCTCTCAAGTGTTCCTTATATAGGGACATATAATTATATTGCTGTGTTTGCTCTCAAGTGTTCCTTATATAGGGACATCTAATTCTATTGCTGTGTTTGCTCTCAAGTGTTCCTTATATAGGGACATCTAATTCTATTGCTGTGTTTGCTCTCAAGTGTTCCTTATATAGGGACACCTAATTATATTGCTGTGTTTGTCTCCTGTAAATTATATACTAGATGTCACTTATGGCCGATTTTCGAGTCCACAAAACTCATTTAATTTGAATTTCCCGCACGCCGCCATCAAGGATCTTAGACGTCACGCATATTGTTAAACAAGATAATTATTATTTCCTGACAAAGGGGCAACACTGTGACATAAAAAATCCAAGATGGCGGCGCGCAGAAAAAACTGGTTAGCAAAAGTCAGACAGATAACCAACCAACTCAGCCCACATGCGACCTTAGCCAGCCGGGCCGCACTACGGCATCCTGCCTATACTAAACACCCGGGCCCGGTTGTTCGAAGCCAGGGTAAGTGCTACCCCGGGGTTAAATCGCTAACCCGAGGGTTAACTGTACAGATTACAATTACAAATGTATAGCTATCCTGGAAGTATATCATCCTTAGTATCCTTGTTCGAACAACCTAACCCGAAGGTCAACGGCGCACTGTCAATCGAATTGAACCTTCAAGTTTCTCTAAAACAACATTACAAAAATAACACCCGAGATAGAATTGAAATACCATGTGAATGACCTGGTATGCTTTTCGAACTTTTGCGATAGAGGATGGCAAAGATTAAAGTGGATTACAAAAGCTTATTCTAGAAACTTGATTTCGGTTACAGTGAACCGATTTCAAGTTGCTCTAAATTTCTCTTAAAATCAGTATTTTTCATCCACTTGAATCATTGCCATCATTCATCAAAATTGTCTAAAATTTTCTCCAGTATACCAGCATTCTGTGCTAATCTGCGTAATTCTTTAGAACGTTTATGATTTGGGGGTTGCCAGTGTCCATTTAAATACACTATAATTCTCAGTATCTTACGGGGGCAGCATGCGTTCCAACAGAGCATCTGTCTTCTTCTTCTCCTCAAATAGCTGCCCTGTTCTTTCCATGACCAGCTCCTCCAGATTATCTGCGTACTTCTCCATCATGTAAACGATGTTATCGAATATATTAGTTTTCCTATTGACAGAAATAAAGTAATTGTTTAGCTATATATAAAATAGATTCTATAGTACGCGCGCTCGCGGTTCTATAACTTTTTAGTAGAAACCAACTAGTGTTCTATCACGAATCCTGCAATATCCTGCCTAAGCTACTGTAATAGATAGTGAGTAGCGAAAAAGCCGGTTTTCAAAAGCAAAGCAATCGCTGCCAAGTCAAAATGTCAAAAAATATACTTGTTGCAGTTGAACATTGAACTACTAGTTGGTTTCTACTAAAATAATTAGACTACTCGCTCTCAGTTTATGTCTGATAGTCGACTCGGAGCTACGCTCCTCGTCAAGTATCACCGTTATAGTTCACCACGAAATTTTGGCGCCTGTCCATTGGCCAAAAGCGCTCACGTGACGTGATAGTTGTTGTCCGCGGAGGCAAACTATCAGGCGTTATAACCCATCAAATATTTTTTCTCGCGCGTGATTGGTTTAATGTATCACGTGTCACGTTATTTTCTCTCCGCGAGCGGGAAAGATCAGCGAATGCATCCCCTGTGAGCGTATAAGCGCGCGTCAAACACGTCCTTGCACATAATTATCCGACCCTCGAAGCTCACAGTTCTCTTCTCGGTTCAGATGTCCGCGGACGGAATATCATATGTGATATGCTATGTTAGATACGCGAACGAGATACGCACCATATGTGATATGCTATGTTAGATAAGCTAACGAGATACGCACCATATGTGATATGCTATGTTAGATACGCTAACGAGATACGCACCATATATGATATGCTGTTATATACGCTAACGAGATACGCACCATATATGATATGCTATGTTTATTTATTTATTTATGACATTCGGATACAAGGTCACGGGAGATGAAACAATAGGACTCGAAGTCCCTTACAAGGTTTGCCTCCACGCGAGCACCGGTCAGTGATGGTGGAAAACGTAGCAAAATATAGATATATACGAAAAGTGATATAGACAAAGAATGAACGGAAACGATAATGGATAAAGAAGCTACAATACAATCTATTTAATCTATTAGAGCGTAAAACCTAGAACAGCTATAGTTCCAGTGATAAAAGAAAAAACGCAAGCACTTATCAAAGCATAAGAGCAGCAGCTTAACATTTACAGACGGATGATAAGTTAGGACGACGACAAAGCAGACAGATAATGCACCAGGTTCGAATGTTGTCGACGTCAAAAGTGGATAGAAGTCTGTTGGAGAGTAAAGTTTTAAGACGAGTCTTAAAGGCAGCAGTACATTCTGAAGCACGGACAGTTCTAGAGCAAGAGAAATGCAGGAACTCGGAGGTGTCAAGCAGAATCTCGCCTTTTGTACAACGGAAGAGAAATAAAAGATCAAGATATTCAAGAAAGAAGGAGAGAGGGAGGAGATTAAGATGAATGAGCCTTGATTTATAATCTAGTTCGAGACCGCGCAAAATGACGCGAGTAGCTCTTCTTTGTACTCGCTCCAAATTACGCAGGAGGTAGATGGATCCAAAAGAACATGGCGACCAGACTTGGCTAGCATAGGTAAGGTGAGAGCGTACAAGTGAAATGTAAAGAGTTTTTTTAATATCATGTGGAACACTAGCACAGCAATTTCTACGAAGGAAACCAAGCATTTTGTTGGCTTTGGATGTTATGGACTGGATGTGATTTGCCCAATGCAGATCCTTAGAAACCTGAACGCCAAGATCACGAGCTGAACTTACAGTGCTCAGAATGACACTGTTTAAGGTGTAGGATCTGGCGGGGCTATTACGCTTACGAGAAATGCGTAGGGTTTCACACTTGGTTGGCTGAAAAGTGAGTTCGTTATCGGAGGCCCAGGCTGAGATGGTGTAGGTCCTGTTGAAGATGACTTACGTCATTTGAGGAGTTAATAGTCTTGTAACATTTTGTATCGTCGGCAAACATGGCAACACGAGAAAATGAGAGACAGCTAGGAAGGTCATTGATATAGAGAAGAAAGAGAATGGGGCCGAGCACGGAGCCTTGAAGAACGCCAGAACGGACAAATTCCCAAGGACTTGATGTACCGTTAATTATGACACGTTGCCGGCGACAAGACAGGTAGTCAGTGAGATAGATATACTAACGAGATATACTAACGAGATACGCGTCATATGTGATATGCTATGTTAGATACGCTAACGAGATACGCACCATATGTGATATGCTATGTTAGATACGCTAACGAGATACGCACCATATGTAATATGCTATATGTTAGATACGCGAACGAGATACGCACCATATGTGATATATGTTAGATACGCTAACGAGATACGCACCATATGTGATATGCTATGTTAGATACGCTAACGAGATACGCACCATATGTGATATGCTATGTTAGATACGCTAACGAGATACGCACCATATGTGATATGCTATGTTAGATACGCTAACGAGATACACACCATATGTGATATGCTATGTTAGATGGGCTAGACGAGTAACACAATACTCACATTCCGTTCTGTATGAGCAGCTTGTGCATGATCTTCTTAATCTCGTAGAAATCAGGTCTCCCTTCGGGCTCCTCTTCCCAACACTGCTTCATCATATCACGAAGTTCTTCCACGCCGCTGATCAGCTTTCTTACAGTTGGCCTGAATGCTGGGCATTCACCATCCTTGATACGATGGACGATTTCTGAAAGATTACATGTTCCGATATGATTATGAATCTGACCGAGTTCCTCGTAGCTCGATTAGCGTTAATCCCGGTGTCCCAGGATATTTGCACACCGGTAAATTTTAACTCCCCGGTGCAAATTTCCTACACCTTTTGCCTATAAAATTTGCACCACCTTAGGAAATTTGCACTCTCTTGTCTTGCGTTTTCTTACTCAAAGGTGATTTGAATTGAGCGCCTATGGTTTACGTAGAGTTCTTACCGAAACCTTAGGAAATTTGCACTCCCGTGTCTTGTATTTTCTTACTCTAAGGTGATTTGAATTATCTTAAAATCTTTTTGAGCAAAAGAGTTCGTTTTTTTATAGTAAAAGAAAGTCAATTAAAACCATGGAAAGTGAATCTCAGCATTGAATGGACATATTACACTGAATAAAAAACTTATTGAAGAAGTTTATTGTGTGTAAATTCATCAATGTGTACTGTAATTGAACTCCGGTTTGCAAACCGGCTGCTGGAAAGGCCTACATGGTTTTTCTCATACAAATCTCTCTAATTTCAAATCACTGTAACTTTACAGCCTTTTTATGCTACAACACTCAAATTCTACAGGAATGCCAATGTTGGTATGCTCTTTCGGATGGAAAGGATGTTGTTTTCCATACATTGTACTGGTGGCTAAACTGTTAGAATACAGAAAATACGCTCTTATGAATGTCAGTGGTGTATGTAGCATACACTCTATTGTGTGAACGTCGAATAAAGTGTCTCTATGACGTCACATACAACACACCACTGTCCCAGACCCCTTTGTTACCACATCCGGGAGAGCTGAACGATTTTCAGGACAACGAGGACAGAGCTGGATCACTAGGACATACATGCGCGAGCTCACGCGTAAATAGGCGGGGATTTTGCCGTAAAAACTATCTTGTGCCGGTCAATCTCTCGTTTTTGTAGTGCATTTATTCCAGTGTTCCCAGCTTAAACTACACTGTTCAAAACATGTATTTTTCTTAGTTTCTGAAGGAAATGGTCTGAGTATTTGAAGCTTATCCATTTTAAAATTTTAAAATTTCCACCATTTTTATATAGGCTGCTGTCGTCCCGCGCGTCACGTTAGTCAGCTCTGTCAATACATTCTCCCCGTTGAATGAACAACTATCCTTAAATGGAAAACACGCTTGAAATAAGGATAATAGTTAACCCTAACCCTAGTCCCGCGCGTCACGTTAGTCAGCTCTGTCGATTCTCAGGACAACGACTAGCGCTGACCTGTTAGGTCATTGGCTAAGCGCCGATCTGATGTCAAAAATGCCAAATGGTTTATTTTGCGTCGAATTGGAATTTAGGTTGGTTTTTGAGGAGGGAGGAAAACCGGAGAATCTGGAGAAACCCCTCGAAGCAAGGGAGAGATACCAACAAACTCAACTCACATATGACGCCGGGTCCAAGAATCGAACCCAGGCCACAGAGATGAGAGCCGAGCGCTCATGCCACACACACAAGTCGCGGGTTCAAAGCAGCAGCCCTTCACCTCTCAAAACCTTGCATTTTATTGGACCTCATTTGGACTGCACTGACAAAGAATTCCATTGTTTAGGGTTAGGGTTTGTATTGTTTCAGGGTTAGGCATTGTTTGGATAGCCAGTACTATTCCACGTTCCGAGGAGGTGAAGGCCGCCCCGTTCAAACTGCCTTTGTGAACAATTTCCTTCTCGAACTGCAAATGGTTAGACTTTCACATCTTCTCAGACAAGGACGTTTAATCGTAGGCCCTCTAAGACCGGCCTCCCTAGTCCGTCCACTTTCGAGTGGTAAAGCGTAATAGATATATATAGCATAATATGATCACCATAAAGCTATTATCAGGAGAATATGAGGACCAAATCATGTCCTAGGAAAACTAGTGTCAAAAAGCTTACCTTTTGGCTCCATATCGTTGTCGCTAAATGGCCCTTCCCGCGTATGGAATTCATGAAGTATTATTGCGAAACTGTACACATCTCCCTTCTGTGTTCCCTTGATGTCACGGTGGTTAAGGCGAAGAAGCTCGGGAGCAACCCACAGTAAGTCTAAATGCACATCAGCACATAAAGTATTAAAGTGCTTATAAGCCCAAATTGTTTATCATTAAAAATCGATCAGTTCTACATAGAGTAAATAGGTGAATAGTAAATATTTCTTGATTCGAGTGTTGCGTCCAGCATTTATAGAGGTTTCTATTTCTATTGTCAAAAAACAATAGCTCTTTTCTCGTGTAACAGTAAACGTAACCAGTTCCAAGATGGCGCCGCCCGCGAAGTTTAAATCCAAAAGTGGTTTATACCTGTTTCCATTTTTTTTTTTCAAAAACTAACATTTATTTTCCAATTTGTTCAACAAATCATATTGCCAACAATTTAACGACAATTTATTCCAACAGTTGCGATTTTCTTTGAGAGTAGATGGGAGTAGATTGGCTGATTACCTCTGAAATAAGAATAATCCACCACGGTCTTCTTCGCTTTGGATCGAAACGTTGGCAGTCCATAGTCTGTGATCTTCAAGACCCACCGGCTATCAACAAGACAATTTGACGACTTCAGATTGCCGTGGGACCTAACGTCTGAACTGTGGAGGTAAGCCATGCCCTGGAGAAAACCAACCAATGATATGGACGTTAGATAATGATCACAGTACGCACAAAGAGTCGAGGAGTGGTTGTCAATTGAGTGTCGTAAAACCAAAAGGAATTACAGAGCCAACACAGGAGCAAATAAAAACGAAATGAGCCAATCACGAACTAAACCAATCATGAGGAAAAAAACGCAATTGAAAACAGCAAAACAAACCTAATGGAACACATAATGTATGTTGTTTAGTGGAGTTGAAATTTGGGAGTCATGACGACTGTCAAGAGAGACATTGTGGATATTCGTATACGTATACGGCTTACCTTAACAATATCTGATACGAGCGAGGCGATAAACATGTGGTCTAGCTTGACGTCGTCGTTCTCCAAGATATCCTTTACAAAAACATAGTAGCATTAATATAACATGGAAACGAGGTCCAGAAGACTCGGCTAATCCAGCATCTAAGCCTTGGCCAAAGGAACTTACAAGTCGACACAAGTCAACGCAAGTTTCAAAATCAAAACTTGCGCTCAGACTTGCGGACAGGCGGCCAACAGACCCGCAAGTTTAGCTGTAACAAGCAATTTCCATACTCTTTAGTTAGGCCCGATTAAAACGTCGAACTTTTCATGCGCCAAACCTAATTAGATCAAAAGACGCCGCCTAATTATCTTTTGTTTCAATCCACCTTACCGAAAAAGATGGAGGCTGTACAGTTGACCACAATCCTTTGCGAACCCAACACGGTCAAAATCATCTGTTCTCTTCAATGACAGTGTATTGGCAACAGCATTTGTACTGAATTGTTTTTAAGATTTAAAACCACTCTACCGCGATCTTATAACGGATTTAAAGAACTTAGTGCGCAAAGGAGTGTGGGTAAAAGTACCAGCAGCCATATGATTGCGTTTGGCGAATGAAAAGTTCGACGTTTGAATCGGGCCTTCATCACCCATAAATTTACAAATTTCATCGATAAATGATTTTCTTTCCCATTGACTTGCAGTCACTTGCAGTCACCTTGCGTTGGGTGGCCGAACGGAGAAAAACTTGACTACGTTGACTTGCGTGCGAATAGCCCACTTTAGATATCTGCTTCACTTGTCACGCACAAATGTTTCAATATGAGGCTCAGGGGCATAATGCTCAGTGATTCATGAAAAGAGAAAAGAATATATCTAATTTGCCCCTGAGCCTCTTAATGAAACCTTTGTGCATGAGAAGTGAAGCAGACATCGAAAATGGGCTGTTTGAGCTTGATCAAATCGAACCCATCGAAGTCATCGCAAGTCCATGCAACTGGGTGGCCAAACGAAACCCAAGTTATAGCAAGTCAATGCAACTGGGTGGCCAAACGAAACCCAAGTTATCGCAAGTCCATGCAACTGGGTGGCCAAACGAAACTCAAGTTATCGCAAGTCCAGGCAACTGGGTAGCCAAACGAAACCCAAGTCCATGCAACTGGGTGGCTAAACGAAACCCAAGTCATCGCAAGTCCATGCAACTGGGTGGCCAAACGAAACACAAGTCATCGCAAGTCCATGCAACTGGGTGTTCAAACGAAACCAGGTCATCGCAAGTCCATGCGACTGGGTGGTCAAACGAAACCCAAGTCATCGCAAGTCCATGCAACTGGGTGGTCAAACGAAACCCAAGTCATCGCAAGTCCATGCAACTGGGTGGTCAAACGAAACCAGGTCATCGCAAGTCCATGCGACTGGGTGGTCAAACGAAACCCAAGTCATCGCAAGTCCATGCAACTGGGTGGTCAAACGAAACCCAAGTCATCGCAAGTCCATGCAACTGGGTGGTCAAACGAAACCCAACTCATCGCAAGTCCATGCAACTGGGTGGTCAAACGAAACCCAGATCATCGCAAGTCCATACAACTGGGTGGTCAAACGAAACCCAAGTCATCGCAAGTCCATGCAACTGGGTGGTCAAACGAAACCCAAGTCATCGCAAGTCCATGCAACTGGGTGGTCAAACGAAACCCAGGTCATCGCAAGTCCATGCAACTGGGTGGTCAAACGAAACCCAAGTCATCGCAAGTCCATGCAACTGGGTGGCCAAACGAAACCCAAGTCGGAAACTTGCACTGACTTGTGTGGACTTGCGAGTCCGTTTGTCCAGGGTAATCCTTTATTTTATTTACTAACTTGTCGACTACTAATTTGGGGTGGAAAACTTATAGTTTGGTTAGAGGTCTGACAAGAAATGAGCAGATCATTTCAAAACTGTAATCCCTTTTATCAAGAGTACCAACATCCCTGGTGAGAATTTAATCCAGAATTAACGCTAATTGGACCTCGAATAACTGGGCCGCCTGAAGACGAGGAAAAGTATGAAGGAAGTGAAAAGGAAATCATGAAATGCTTAACAAAAAGTGTCAATAGAAGAAAACTAGGGTTTCTAAGGACAGGAATCGCACAACAGATACCTAAACTACCCTCGGCCGTTAGAGGACTGGGCACTAATAAAGCATTGACCTGAGAATTTGTTACACTTCGAGGGCGTATGTTCACTTAGTGTAGTGGTTATCACGTTGGCTTGGATGACAGAAGGTTATGGTTCGGAATCCATAAAAACCTAACGTTTTTCTCTTTTATTTACCTGTGAACCCTGAAACCCTAAACCTCGTCGTTTACCTGTGAACTTGGTTTCGAAGTGGCTAGGGTAAGTTTTATGGTTCGGGTTTGTGTTAGAGATTGGGTTTGAAGTCTATTGAGCAATTCCTGTCATTAGGTGCGCGTCAATCATACCATGGCTTCAGCTGAGGTTAACTCGACTGACCTGTAAACTGCCTCTGGAACAATACTGCATCACGATACACACTATGGGTGGATCTGCGCATGCGCCGATGAATTGATTTAAATTGTCATGTCTTATGTCTCGCATCTGTGAAGAGAAAACGTGCAGAGAGTGGACTGAGTACGAGCATCAAAGAACTACGGCACAACGGGGCAAAACCATAAATATACCGTAGCGTGACACGCATGCTCTTGCGTTACAGTAACTCTGAAGATTGGATAAAAGGGATCAATAGGCGAATCTTTGTTTACGTTTTTTCCTCATTAGCATACATCAAACTTCAAGCGACGACATACAAACAAACAGAGTACATAAATCGAAAGAGATTGTCACACTAGATAATCACCGAAAATTTGAGAGTGATATGATAAATAGATTTTGAGGAATGAGCGTTTAAAATTCTCAAAATTTACAAAGCAACTCTTGCCCCCAGCTCATTTTACAGTTTTGAAAAGTCAATTTCTCCGTAAATATTCATTAACATATCATTCTCAAATTTTCGGTGATTACTAAGTTTAAAATTCTCTTTCAACTGATGTAGCCTGTTTGTTTGTAGCTTGAAGTTTAATTTCTGCTAATGAGGCAAAAATGTAAACAATGACGTCAGCAAGGCTTGGCCTATAGTGATACAGACACTGATGTTTTATTAAGCGGGTCAGTATCCAACAAAGAGAGATCTCACAGCCGATCACTGACTTCTCCTGCTGGTGGCAAAATATCAAGGTAAAACTCCTGTCCTGATGCACACAGACTGTCTCATCATTATGGGACCTGTTTTTTTTTTGCACACTACTGCGCATGTCCATAACGCTAACTTTTATTTCACAGTGCCCTGAATAATTAATTAGTTTGAGAAGTCGTTCCAATGCCTCCAATTCGGACTGACTGGGTTCCAAGTCCTCGCAATTAGTTCCATCCGCCTCGGACTGGGACTCGAAACCCCGTCCAGTCTGAACCATTACTTCCAACATTAAATGCAGTCTGGCAAGACTACAATGCATCAATGTACGTTAAGTACTGAATCAAGATCGTCATTCAGGGAAACCTACCTGCTTTAGTTCCATTAGTACTTTTCGTGTCAAGTCGATATTTCTCGTTGGAAGCCTAGCAACAGTAACCATGTTTCCCTAGAGATAGTAGACACGTACACAAAACATCAAAGATCGCCATTTTTATGAAAACATTATCAATCGACTTGACAATTCCCATACATTGGACATTTCATGGCGTAATCTGAGTACAGACAACTGAAACATGTTTGCGGTTTGTTTTTCACCACAAACGAAATGGAACGAATTGCAAACTGTACTTTTTAATAGCGTGACGTATGACCTAAGCATTGTTGTCTGTACTCTTATTGATCATGAGCAAGAGCCAATCATAAAGCGAGAAATCTGGGTTTTGCTTAAAAAATTATGTTAATGGTGAGGTGCCGTAAAAGAAGAATTATTCTTCGTCCCCACAGAAGATTCATAATTCTTTTATGGAGACGAAGAATCATAATTTTAGAATTCTTCTTAGTGGAAGACGTAATGTCCTTCAAAGAAGGAATATTGTTCTCGAGAAAACATTTTCTCAGCAGAATTACCATTCTTTCAACAACAAAGTACAAAGAATGGAATAGCCTTTTTCAGGCAACAGTCACGGTACTCATACATCTTTATCAATTTAATAACCAATGAATTAAGCTCGTGATTCCATGGGATGCTAAACAAACTTCAAAACGCTGTTTTAGAAACATCGACAATCGATTGGAGGTGGAAAATAGCATTGCAAACAGGTTTTGTTAATACACTGCCGATCTCGTACAAAGTGCCTTCAAATAAATGAAGTCAGATGTCTGTTACCGTCCAGTACAACCACGTGATTCGTGCAAAAGGTCAATTTAAAGGGAACCTCGGCTGAAAAACAATGTTTGCTCTCAAGTGTTTGCTATGGATGCCTAAGTCCGTTTCTGTGTCTGTCTCCAGTAAATTGTACACTAGATGTCATTTATGCACCGATTTTCCTCTCGATAAAACTCATTTGAATTTCCTGCGCGCCGCCATCTTGGATCTCATGACGTCACAGTGTTGCCCCTATTGTCGCATAACAAAAGAGCTATTGTTTTCTGACAATAAGGCAACACTGTGACGTCATAAAATCCAAGATGGCGGCGCGCAGGAAATTCAAATGAGTTTTATCAACAGGAAAATTGTTGCATAAATGACATCTAGTGTACAATTTACTGGAGACAGACACAGAAACGGACTTAGGCATCCATAACAAACACTTGAGAGCAAACATTGTTATTCAGCCGAGGTTCCCTTTAAGAGTGTAATTTAGGTATTTTCTCGGTGTAAGAAACCCAAACTTGCAGGGTTCCTGAAAGTACAAATTAAAGCGACACTTAGAAATTTTTAGAACGAAAATACTCACAAGTGTACCACCCTCAACTATATAAAAAATATTTAGCGTTTAGGAAAAATCGAAACAAACCCGAATCCTGATTTGAAACCAAACCCTAACCCTCACCACTACGCCACGAGGGTTTCGCTGCCGATGACCGCTTTTTTAGAACTTTTATCTTGCTTTTCTCATTAGCATACACTAATTATTATTATTGTATTGTATTCTTAAACACGGCTGAACATGATTTGCAAATAAAATATTATGGTTTCTTACACCGAGAAAGAACCGTAATTTAGGAAACGTGTGTGCGTTGAATGAAATTCAACACTCAGATGTTAAATTAATTCATAAAAGGTTCCGCTTAGCAAACTTATAAAGTTATAAACCGCCTCACTGGTTAGATCAGTTGGTAGACCACGGTCTAGAGTGCAGGAGGTCGGGGTTCGAATCCCGGCCGCGTCCTTGGGCGGGGACGTCAATAAGCCGTTGGCCTTGTCTCCTTCTACTTCTAATAGGCCCTTTGCAGCTAACACATCACGTGGTTGTACTGGAGAGCAAAAAATAACTGACTTCATTTATTTAAAGGCCTTGTACGAGATCGGTATTGCTATTAGAAAAACCTGTTTGCAAATGCTATTTTCCACCTCCAATCAATTGCCGATCTTTCTAAAACTGCGTCTTTAAAGATAGCTTGCTCACCAGTATTCATGGCAACGCCTTTGCCATGGGGATCACGAGCTCAATTCATTCGTTAATGAAGTATTATATCAGCACGTGACTGTTAGCTGCAAAGGGCCTATTAGTATTTTAATGGCACGTAAAAGATCCTGTTGTACTACTCGAAAAAGAGAAGGGGATTGTTACTCAGTACAGCAGCCTGGCAATTGCACTAACCACACACTCAACATTGTAAACTGCGTGGTAGCCATTAGCGCCGTAAAAGCAGTCCGAAAACAATCACTCACGGGATATGTCAGTAATATGTAAAGCGCCATGAGACTGTGGTGATATGGCGCTTTATAAATGGCCATTATTATTATTATTAGGTAAGTGATTTTTATTTAGTGTCAATGTATTTAGCTTTGCAGCTAGTCCTACGATTTTACGTCCTTATCCGAGAAGACGCGAAGGTTAAGGCAGCACCTTCTACTCAGTTATTTCAAGACCCTGAGTGTTGGTCCGGCCACAGTTTGAACCGCGACCTCCCACTCGACAGACCGGCGCTTAACCACTGAGCTAACCGGGAGGCGGTAAGACCGTTGAATGTTATTTAAAGGTGACTTGTTACCTTGTAGTTTGCCACTGTTGTAGTTTTGCCTTCACCTGTGTTATCTTCTAGTAAAGGCATCCCGGCATCATCTTCTTCATTGTCCCTATGATGCTGAAGACAGCAATTAAGAATATCTAATTCTAAATTTCAACTTAACTAATTGACCGACTTAGCTTGTACATTTGTTGTGCCAATGTAGGTAACTTGGCTTTTCGCTTGAGTAATGTTTTCTTGTTTTTCCTTATCTCAAGATGAATTCCTCTAATTGGAAAACAAAGCACTGAATCCTCTGGAGAGCTGTCACATGATCTGAATTGGGACAGCAAATGTACAATCTAAATCGGTCTATTCATCGGCTAGTAAAGTGCTTCTAACCCTTCTTGACATTTTTCTACCTATGAACCTTTGAAAGGTTTTGAGTACTTCTGCGAATAAATTTTTGGCTTACAAAGAATACTCTATGTTCTACGCTTGTTTGAAATGGTGAAAAATTGACCTTTCCTGACCCATGACCGCGTTAGAAAAAGCCTGGGTCGATTCCCGGGTCGACGTCATCTCATTAATGCATTATCCTCCATGGCGCCTTTCTATCACAACAACATCGATTTATAGAAAATAGACAGTTTGCGAGTTGTTAGTAAAGAAAAAAATTCAATTTAGACAAAATGCTAAGTATTTATTCAAATTATTGCAAAGTCGAATTAATGAGATGACGTCTAACCGGTAATCGACCCAGGCTTTTTCTAACGCGGTCATGGGTCAGGAAAGGTAAATTTTTCACCATTTCAAACAAGCGTAGAACATAAAGTATTCTTTGTAAACCAAAAATTTCTTCGCAAAAGTACTCAAAACCTTTCAAAGGTTCATAGGTAGAAAAATGTCAAGAAGGGTTAGAAGCACTTTAAACCAAGCAACATACGCAGACGCAGTGCCGTATTTACCATCAGCAGTACTAGTTCTATTCGGCAGGACAGCGCTGAATTACTAGGGCGCATGCGCGAGCTCATGCATAGTTTGGCGGGAATTTTAGCAAAAACACTATCTGTTGTCGGTAAATCTTTCGTGTTGGAAGGCAATTGTATCCCAGTAGCCAAAACGTAAACTACGTTGTCCAAAACATATGCTGTTTCTCAGTGTCTGGAGGAATCATTGCACACAGAAGAGGACATTTGGTATTGGTCATCGCTTTGAAGTAAATCCGATTTTATTTGAGAGAGATAACAACTTCAGTCGCATTACAAGTTTATAATATGGCTTACCTGTTGATACCAGAACTATACGAAGAAGAATTGTCTGCTTTCGTTTTGACCGCTCCAAAATCTCTCCTACTGCAGCTCCGGCCATTACAAAGGTCACACAAGAAAGAAAAAATAGCAGGAAATGGAAATTTAACAGCGATTTGTTGCACTCTAAACTCGAGAAACCTCGATGTTCTATACATCAAAACACTGGACGTTTATTCTCCAATCTGAATTCAGCGGTAGAAAGTCAGTTCAGACATGCGTATTCAAGCTAAACTCAGCTTTCTCCTGCTTGGTCGTCCATAAACGAGTAACGCCTTGTAAAAATTCACTTCACTCGCGAAAGCAAATTCAAATTTGTTCAGTCGAAATCTTAATATAATCACTCCACACAGTTACCAGTTGCAGATTAGATGTTACTTGACTTTGATTTGTAGGTAGAATTTTTTCATAAATCATTTTATTTGTTTTAGAAGGCAAAATAGCTCCCAAAACCATGTATTTTCGAGTGATTTGACTGGGCCGATACCGGAAGTGAGTCACCGGATATCGATATGTAAGCTTTTGTACGCAATGACTTTGATATGCTGAGTATTTGAATCTTATCCTTCCAGCAAAACTCTTATTCTTCGCAGAAAACATTAAGGTACTCGCTAAATTTTGAAATTTCCGCCATTTATGCATACGCTGCCATCGTCCCTAGTCTACGCGCGTCACGTTGTTCAGTATGGGGTCTGGGTACAAGATTGTTATTTAGCGCTGTCAGTCGGCAGTGCGCAGTGCACATAATTGGGAAGTTGCGTATTCTCACGGACGGCAAGCTCGAACGAGCATCTGAATGGAGGCTAAAATGGGGCATATTCCTCAATGCTAAAGACTCATCTCTCACCCCACCCCCACCCCCGATTCTCCCTTTCCCCCCTCCCGAACGCCTGGCTACACAGGGTAGTTCTAAATAGCTGCATTTGTATTTATGAAGGTAGATTACGTTTGAAGAATTCGGAAGATCTAAAAGCACCATTGATTGTTGCTATATTAACAAATCACTTAGTGACTGACCCCTCGGGAATCAGTGAATTTTGTTTTCCCTCGATTCTCGATGTCCCCCGAGAAGGAATCGAGGGGAACATCGAGGATCAGATCCAGTCGTTAAGGGTGCGTGTTTTCGGGGACTTATTGCGGCTAATCCGAAATCAGAATTCTTCAAAATCCTGCAGATATCCATCCTCTGAAATGTAGAAAGTATTTGCTACTTTTAGTGCATCTTTTGGGAATTAATTTCTGTGTTTCCTAATGTAAAAAACATTGGTGTTCCTTTATCGGAATACCAGGAATATAGTGAATATGACCCAAAACAACGGACACTGTGTCTTTATCCACCACGTCTCGGTTGCTTATTTTATCCACTGGATAGGGACTTATCTTGTGGATAGCGTTTGATCAACCAGGCCCTGAGGTTGGTGTCATTTACCTATATATACGTACCAAGACTGTGCTTGCTAGAGAAGTGTTGGAACCCCTTCGATGTTCAAAGGAAAGTTGGTTGTAATCAATCTTCCAGAATCGGCTTTGTAGCTCCCTCTCTGCTTTAACGTGCCTGTGAAAGCCAAATAATGTTTTTCAAACTTTTGCGAGCTGAATGTTGAATGAAATTGGGAAACCATACGTAGGTTGTTTCATTTTTGACTTGGGATTTATGACAAAACACTTAATGACTGTCACCCTCACTAAATGCTCGGCTCCACCTGCTACGTGAACATTGAGGGTCTCGGGGAAATAAAATTCGCTGTTTCCCTCGGGCCAGTCATCAAGTTTTTATTAATCATTTCAAGCTTGCGAGAGAATAGGGGACCAAAATATCATCTGACAGACTCACCTGATAAAATTTGCAATGAAGAGCAGAACGAGAAAGGCTAGGGCTCCCGATACGGCAGCAATAATCATTGTTTTATCATCTGAAAGCATGAAAAAATAAGTTGAATACTACAACATACGACATATCTAGCCGAAAAACAAGCTGACGGTAGCGCGGAGGAGAATTCGAAGTTTACGCTGCTTTGAGTGAGCGCAGTGAACGAGGGAATGAAATGTTGATTTTAACGTGAGAAGGTAGTCAATGTATCATGGTTTGCTAAACGCAAACTTTACTAAAACAGAGCATATGTTATTGGGCTTAAGCCAGCGCTTGAAGGTTATAGAAAATGATCCTCAAATTCACTTAGGTATCCATACTTTGAACCGTGTCACTAAGTGCAAATTTTAGGAGTAACTGTAGACGAGCAGCTCAAGTGGCATGTCAACGAGGCCGGTAGGTCCTCTGGAATGTTGAAATCAGTTGAAGCGCCCGGGGAGATTGTGAAATGCACTGAACGAATGTTCAGTGAAACAACAAGGGCACCCAACGAAGTTTTCGGTTAAAAAGCTGTTCGGGAGATTAAATTAGCCTAAAACTTTCGGATTTGAAAAAATTGTCTCTAGAAAATTGTTTTCTGAAATACTGGCTAGAAAATTCGTTTTCAATCTCTAGAAAATTATAGAAGAAAAGGGAGACTAAAAGGTTTACCCTAAAATATTCGTACGTCCCAATTCGTCTGATCAATAGAGTCAGAACAGGAAAAAAGAATCCCTAAAAAATTCGTACCTCCACAAAACTTTGCAACATGAAGTTACTTGGGCTAGAAAATTCTTGTTATGTTCTAGACTATACTAACAAATTGTACAAATTGTACTGACTGATTGTACTATAAAGAAAAATAAAGGATAAATGAGGACAGATTAGCAACATTTTTCAACTAAACAATCATGTTCAACACGTTTCGCACCTCCTGCTAATAGGGAATTTAAGATCCGAGACTACGGTTCATTGCTACGGTTGGACGAGCATGGGGGGATCTGGGTCTTGATGTTGTGCGCGGCCGGTCAAGTACGAAATTTCTGGCGGGAAACGGAGACATTAAGATTGTAAACACCGTAAACACCGTTCCCTGCTAGCAGAGGTCTCTCTCTGTCTTGGTAAAATGGAAGGCGAGGGAGAGACCTCTGCCGACATCCGACACTTGCCGTCCACATTCATGGACGAGTCAAACCAGTTTCGAAAACACGTTTTACCGGAAATAGCTGTACGCGTCAGTTATTTGTTACAGTTAAGTTGTTTCGTGCGCTCATAAGTACACGTGAGATCACATCACTTGTTGCCAAGGAAACTTCACGCATGCGCGACAGAGAAAGCGTCGGATGTCGGCAGAGGTCTCTCCCTCGCCTTCCATTTTACCAAGACGGAGAGAGACCTCTGCTAGCAGGGAACTCTTTTCCGTAATGCCCTTGGATGGAAAACAGTAGACCAGCAAAGAAAAAAGAAAAAAGCTACCCAAAATACCTTCAAGAGATGCTTTTTAAAACATCAAATCAACATATTAAAACTCAGACATAAATCTCGTTCCACCCAAACCAACAACAAATTTTCCTAAAACCAGTGTTTGTTATAGTGGAGCGGTACTATAGAACTATCTCCCTAGAGAAATTCGATGTGTCTCAGTCCTCCTTCGCACAACTTCGCCAAAAGCTAGATTACACTTTCTGATGTTTGTACCTGATCATATACCTTGCCCAATAAATGTTCAACTCATTTGAGATTACCGTTCTATAAATAAATACGCTTTTTAATAATCTAGTAAAGCATTTTACTGTAGGATAGTTTTCGTTTGTAGTTTAATTAATAATAGTTATTTAATTATTACTTAGTGTAAGCACTAGTTGTAGAGCACGTTGATCAGGAAGAGTATGTAAATGAAGATATATCCATTCATAGTTCTATATACAGCCGCAAATTAAAAATTAACACTTCCCTCTTAGTTACTGTTACTATGTCCCATAGATCGTAAACTTTACCCGAAGAAATTCAAAACAAACATGAAAAAAACGCTGAGTTCGGCGATAGTAACATTCTGAATGATTTCATGTGTTTCATGTGTTTTCTTATCCTTCTCGCGAGCTTGTCTAGGACAATACCGTCGCCATCTTGTCCCAGGAACGTTGCTGCGTTTTGGTGTGTCTGAAATATTTTTTAATCGACAGGTGTGGAATTATGAATTACGTGGACGACAGAAGTGTTCCAGGTGCTTTTGCATTGAAAACAATGACGAAATTAGAGTGAAGGAAAGAAAATGCGATGCTGTTACGTCATTAATTATATGCTAACTCAACTTGGCTGCGAGTCTCTACAAACAGAACGAGGGCACTGAGGCTCTGCATGATGTATAAGATACATAATGGCCTTGTTGCCATGGACGCAAAGGAATTTATGACACCACTCAAGAGAATGACCAGACATGTCAACACTCAAGGTTATGAAGTGCCATGCTCCGAAAACAAATTACCACATGTTCTCTTACTTCCCAAGAACAATACGGGACTGGAACAGCCTCCCACAAAACACGGTGCTCTCTCCCAACCTGAACACCTTTAAGGATAGACTGTGGCCCGCCATGGACCATGCTGACCGCCATTGTACTCTTTTTCTTTTATTAAGCACCTACACCGCACTTATTCAAAGATTATTGTACTTTGTTATTATTAACTTATAGCACCTGCACTGCACTTACGAACACTCACTAGAATCTTCTATTATAGAAGGAGGCGAGTTTTATTGGAAGAAGAAAATATCCTTTTTGAAATCACTGGGGTTTCCTGCAATATGATTGGTTGAAAATAGCTCGATTACAGACCAGATAGCATCCGTGGTATCTGTAATCGCATTTTCTGTGTCACACATATTGCGAAACCAATAAAATGACAGGAACCTCAAATACCAGCCAATCAAATCAAAACATTTGTGAAGCAATTTCAAGGCAACCCCCCCCCCCCCCCGAAAAAAAAAAAGTTGTAAACTTTTCTCTGAACTTTGAGTACGTCTTCTCGGATAAGAACGTAAAATCGATCGTAGGTCCACTGACGGAGGCAGGCCTAGAAGGGACCTTGAGTCCTATTGTTTGTACTCCTGTGATCAGGCCCTGATTCTGATCCGAATGTCTCAAATCAAATCAAAATACAGTTGCAAAAAGTCTAGATTTCAAAATAGATATAATTAGGAAACAGAACTGAGTGTAGTGCAATTTTGGTCTGAAATCATATTCTTGATTACAACTTCGTAGTTTCGCACCTGTCAATTAAAAACACTCCAGGCCAATCAGAAAGCAGCAGTGTTCCCGTGGGAAAATATCACCGCCATCCTGTCCCACAAGAAAGAGATGAAAATTCAAACTTGAGTTCTTCACAAAGATTTTAAGACATTCAGTATAAGATAGGAAATCGATAAATCATTCATAATGTCGCCGAATCAGCCTTCTACGCCATGCTTCTTTTGATTTGTCTACAGATTGTGGGACACAGCAATAGTAATTAAGGGTGCAGGAGCTAATAGCAACAGTAACTAAGGGGGTCGGAGCTAATAGCAACAGTAACTAAAGGGGTAGGAGCTAATAGCAATAGTAACTAAGGGTTAGGAGCTAATAGCAACAGTAACTAAGGGGTAGGAGCTAATAGCAACAGTAACTAAGGGCAGAGAAGCTAATAGCAACAGTAACTAAGGGCAGAGAAGCTAATAGCAACAGTAACTAAGGACCGAGGAGCTAATAGCAACAGTAATTAACGGGGTAGGAGCTAATAGCAACAGTAACTAAGGGGGTAGGAGCTAATAGCAACAGTAACTAAGGGAGCTAATAGCAACAGTAGCTAAGGGGTGGGAGCTAATAGAAACAGTAACTAAGGGGATAGGAGCTAATAGTAACAGTATCTAAGGGCAGAGGAGCTAATATCAACAGTAACTAAGGGGGTAGGAGCTAATAGCAACAGTAACTAAAGGCGGAGGAGCTAATAGCAACAGTAACTAAGGGCGGAGGAGCTAATAGAAACAGTAACTAAGAGGGGAGGAGCTAATAGTAACAGTAACTAAGGGAGGAGAAGCTAATTTTGCGGCCGTTGGAACTGTTTATTACACTACCGCTATGCCATTCGTAGAATCCATATTTCACTCGCTGGAGTGAAATATGGAAAATACGCCACTCATCTCCCGGATGTATGACGTCACGATTGCTGTCTTTTGAACTACAAAGATGGCGGCAGGTTTGTGAAAATCACAGAGGAAGATGTAAACAGCTTAAATGAGCGCTAGCAGAACACTCTAAGGATTTTCTAGCGAGTTCAACAAAGACAAGAGAACCCGACGAAATCCTCCCAGAAGAGCTTCGAAAGTTTGTACTGACAGTAAATAAAACGATTAGATAAGAGTTCTTAGAGCAGTTTAATAAAAATACAATTACACGGTGGCGGGTTTGAAAATCATTAAGTTTATCCTTTCGAGTCCAAAATATTTCACTTGTTGTTCACTGCGCTCACTCATGAAATGTTTTGACTTTCGAGGATAAACTTCATATCTTCGCACCACCGTATATTATCTAAGTCCTATATATATGCTGGACCCGAATAGTGTATCTTTCGTACGCATCTATACTGCTAGCAAGTTCCTTCTACTGCCCATTCTTTTTAGAATGGCTAAACATGGTTCCAGATGACTAACGATGGCTAGACATGGCTAAACATGGTACACGTAGTTCGCTGGGTCTGTAAGTACTATGTGTACCATGTCTAGCCATCGTTAGCCATCTGGAACCATGCTAGCCATTCTAAAAAAATCGGAATAGAAGGGACGTGCTAGCAGTCTAGTACGCATCGAGCGTAAAATACACGTCTACAAGTGATTTGAATTCCGTTAAAATTACACGAAAAGGATTGCTATTTGCGTAACTATTTTATCCCATGTTCAAAGTCCAATTGGAGAGAGAGAGAAAATGGAATTTCCTCATTCATACCCAGTCATACTCAGCTGAGGAAGCTGACTGACAAAAATACCTGGCGCGCATGCGCTGCACAACGAGTTTTCGGTGGAAGCTGAAGCAAGAAGCAGTGACGCGCGTGGCACGTTATGGCGGGAAAACACCGTTGCATACAACCCGAGCCTACTGGTTGGCTGTATCCTCCACGACATGGGATATATACCTGTAGGAGGTTTCTCGGCAGGGCAGAGTTCGCCATCAAACCCGCACTTCGGGGAGTCGCTTGGTGGTTTCTTTCTACCATTCGCCCATATGATAGTCATATTAGAGCGATACACAAATTCTGGAGTGCCTATCTTGGTTACATTGTCGTACACGATGTGAAAGTCAGCGGTTTCAACCAAACCTAGAGAATAAAAGGCGCGAAAAAACTCAAGAAGAATAAAAGAGAAAGACACGAAAACGAGAAAACGAGAAAATGCGCAGGCGCACATCGTATACCTGACTTACCGCTGACGATCGAATTCAAGACTCTAAAATAAAACTACATATTCAAAAATTAACCCCCTGTGAATGTCCTGATGTCTTTTTCAAATTGTTCTGATGAAAGATGGCAAAGATTAAAGTGGATTACAAATATTTTTCCTAGCAACTTGAATTTGGTTCGCCGTGGACCGAAATAAATTTGTTTTAAATTTCTCTCTAAAGTAGTATTTTTCATCCACCCGAATCTTTGCCATCCTTCATCAAAGTATTCTCAGATGTTCTCCAGTATACCTGGAAAGCACACTTTGCTAATCTGAGTAGTTATTTTGTCTATCGTCATCTGTCTCACCTGGAGATGGTGTGCTCCTGTAATTCAGTAACGTCAAATTGAACTCCGCATCTCCATTCATGTCAATATGGATCTGATAGCCTTGTATACCTAGTAAAATATATATTAGAATTAATGGCAATGAAGCGCTTTGCGGTCTTAGGGACCGGTCATTAATTATGTGTATTTGGCGGGGGGAGGGGGGAGAAAAGAGGGGGTCGGCCTAAAAACATCTTGGCCTCATTTGGGGCGGCCTCAATTTATAAATCAAAAACATGTGTTACATGCAGGGGTAGGCAGGAACGTGGAGTTAGAGGCGTCAATAAAAAAACTGCCTTGTCGTTGGGCTCGGTCTAATATATGTATTTATATTCTGCGAGTTTCTCACCCAGCTCCCCATCCGCCTCCAGTTCCACCCATACTGAATCAACTATCCCGATACTTGCAAAATTTCCCGGCTAAAATGCATTTTAGACCGGCGCGCCAAAACTAGATGTTGCTATGGCAGTAGCCAATTAGAAAAGAGAAAAGCAAACTCGATTCCAATCGCATTTACTGTTGGTCTTTCGTAGCCAGTGTAGATCTGTGAGAGCGGCTGCACACAGGCTAGGTCTTTCGTGGATTTGCTCGAGTTTAATATCAGAAACTGTTGGTTCTCTCTCACTTGTTGTCTACAAATAAATTATTTAGGCTGGTTCACACTTCCGACATAAGCACATACGCAGATGCAGTAATCACATCTATGAGAAGTACTGCTAATGATCAGTACATTACTGCGTCTACGTAAGCTGCTTGTGCTTATGCTTATGTCGCTAGTGTGAACCAGGCATTTAGAAGCACAAGCAACATACGCAGATGCAGTAATCACATCTATGCGCTAATGATCAATACATTACTGCGTCTACGTATGCTGCTTGTGCTTATGTCGCTAGTGTGAAATAGGCTTTAGGGTGTTATTTTTGTAGTTTTGTTCAATTCGAATGACAGTGCCCCTTATCTTTGGGCAAATCATCAATCAGCTACTTACTGTTATAGTTCTTGTCGCGAATTTTGTCGAAGATGGCCTCCCCCGTAGGGGTTTCATTATAAGCCAGTGTTTTGTTCAGTGCAACTGCGTATTGATAGACTGCATCATACAAATAAGCTCCGTAGATTGGGGGCTGAAAACAAGACAGTGGTAAAGTTAAATTCTAACAGCTGAAATGAGGATGACAAGCGCTCCTACAGATGCAAGGGTCAGTGCCTGTGAGCTTGGTTGCCAGAGCTACCTTACCAACCAAAGACCAGAACGCTGGGTTAGATTAAAGATTATCAGTGGAAAATCCGGGTTCGTTTTACAATAACTTGCATGGGAATCCAGGTTTTGGAGCACTGGTTCTGGACCCTATAGCTGCACATACCAACCCATTTATCATACAAGTAACGCGGGATGTAATGGCTTAATGCCGCGAAGTTCGAGGTATTTAACTGTTACTTAAGCCAGGAGCCCATTACCAGGAGCGTTCCTATGTCATGGGCTGGGGCCCCAGCACAGGAATAGATGTTTCTATATTAAGAATTGCTGGTGCCCTTAAAATATAGATTCCTCGTTAGCTTCTTTTGTTGGGGAACCAACATGGCCGCCATGCCCTTTGTCATTTGAATCTCTGGAGATTGAGTGAAAACCAGTAATTCGAATTCCCGCGTTGAAAGTGAGAAGAATGATAATGAATAATAATGAGAAGTGACGTTATCTATCTGATTGGCTAAGACAACATGGCCTTTGTTTATTTCGCGCGAAATCAGCCACATCTACTCCACCTGTGCTGGGAACAGATCCAATGGGGAGGATGGACGCTTCTGGTAATGTACTCCTGCTTAAGCCTGGTTTCCATATGATCGCAGCGATCGCTGTATTCTTTTATTCTGCGTATAAATTTATGCTTCGATTCACACCGAACAAAGGAATCCTGCGATCGCTGCGATCGTTACGATTTTATGGAAACCGGGCTTAAATTAACATTTGACACGGTTTTCTTTATTATTCATAGTATTTATTTACCAATGCATATAACCCGTACAATTGAATAGACAAAATTAAGTAAATAAAATCGGGAGAGGATTTGAATAGCGCTGCGCGTGAGTGACGTCACGAAAATTAAGACCCCCGCATGACTCAGACAAACAAACCACTTTTCGCGTTAGAATTTACAAGAATTGACCAGCACTTCAGTTCGTCGTCTGACTATTCTACCAAAAATGACGGCTTTCCTGCATTATATTCCGAAAGAGAACCTGATGATTGTACTGTCGAACAGCTTAAACGTTGGCTAAAATACAGAGGATTGAAACAAAGCGACAAACGGCAATCTTATCAAGCGAGGTGCAAAGATGGCGCGAAATACAGTGTTTGTATGGGAATCCGATGCCAAATAATTTCCGTAAAATCGAATTTCTGAACTATTCACTGCCTGCAAACTTTAGATACCAGGTAAGAGATTATTTGAGGGATGTAGTTATACTGGGAAGCGTGCAATCGTGTTTTCAGTTTCCCATACATTTCGGCTGTTTAAAACAACGAGTCAATGTCCGCAGGAAAATTTACAAAGGTATAGAAAACTGAAAACACGATTGCACGCTTCTCAGCACAGCTACATCCCTCAAATTTTGATCAGTTAATCTTTTACCTGGTATCTTAAGTTTGCTGACAGTGAATATTTCAGACACTCGATTTTACGGAAATTATTTGGCATCTGATTCCCATACAAACACTGTATTTCGCGCCATCTTTGTCTGACCCTTGCGGGGGGTCTCGTGCCAGACAATCTATTTTTAGAAACTGTGCGCAGCGCTATTCAGCAGGAAAAAGCGGACTTGATGAATAGAAATGAATTACTCATTATGAATTCAAGGTGAGTATATGGATATTAACCAGGTCAATATGATCGAGCAATTAAATTCATAAGCCACACTCAGATCGTCCATGCTGAATATGAAATCTCTCCACGCTCAACATTCATAAACGTAACATAATCTAAGAAAAACCTTAGCTAATAAAATGATAAGGTAAATTTATATAATAAGAAATTATTGCCGAAGCCGAAGGCCGAGGCTGATAACACAGACCATAGCTAATAGAGTGGAATGGTTATGAAACCCGGCAAACTTCAAAGGGGCTAACAAAGGCGCTGCGATTTATGTTGGAAGGGGGCAAGACAAAAGATTGTGCAGGGTCATAGTTCATTAGCGTCCCCTGAACGACTGAACTCACACGTTTCTATTGGCTGATTGATTAACACATTGGAATTTCTATTGTGTTTTGTGCAGGGTAGTGGTTGAAAAAAGCTAACAAAGACATAACAAAGAAGGTCGCTGGGTTTCATAACCATTCCACTCTATTAACTATGCACAGACCGAGGTCTTGTTAATTTTCGCTATCAAAACGAAACCGAATTCAATAATTGTTTTATTATACATTTTAAGCAAACGTTTTAGCAAAAAGAAGCTAAATGAGACGCTGTCAATAGACCGATTTAGCTTGTACATTTTTTGTCCCAATTCAGGTCACCGGACTTTTCCCTTGAGTAATGTTTTCTTGTTTTTCTGTATCCCAAGAGGAAATGTACAATTTTCTCTAATTGGAAAACTCTGGAGACAGCAAATGTACAAGCTAAATCGGTCTATTGGTTTGTTTACGATTGAATTTCAAGATGTTTTGTTTGTTATTCGAGCTACAAATGGCTTTTATTTGCAAGTTTAGCGGAAAAGAAAGACTGGAAACATAGCTCAGATTTTAAAATAGTAAAATGGCACAAAAAAATAAGCGAAGGAATGTATCTACTTTCTAGCGCAAAATGGTCATACTTGCTTATCATCGAGCTCTACCTACATATAATAGCAGTGTGACGTCACAACCTACAGAAAATATCTACACCGCTGGCCGAAAAATGGCGCGGGCTCTGAGAACGAGATTAATTAGCTGTGTTCTCAGCCAATCAGAATTTAGACAGTGAGTAAAATGTATAATAATTAAAATTAATTTGCATCAAAGTATCTTTGTAGAATTCAAGCAATGGAACAGTTTTTCCTGCACAATATTTTTTCTACGACATTTCTTAGATTTTGTACGTATTACCGAACGACAAAACAACACTTGACTTGGTTCATTCGAAATTTAGCGACATATAAAAGAACTACTGAATATTTCTTCTTATAAGTAAAATTCACACCTTTCTAGACTTGTAATGTCCGCCATGCCGGCCCTGTTTCCACATGTTTCAAGTCTTCGTTGTACGAAGCAGTATTTTATTATTCCTTCTCCAAAGTTCCTTTCCCGCCAAAATCCATATATCGTTGATTTGCCCTTTCCTTTTCGTGGCCCTCAATTACTTTTAGTTGAGCGCTAGTTATAGACTGCGAACAGTCCCTCTATTCTTCTTGGTCTCTAGTCACGAAAAACTCGAAAAACGATGTTTTGGCCGAGTGCGGTTGGGCGCGAACGAAATCCCCGAAGGGTAGGAGGGCGGGGGGAGGGGGGACTAAAGAAAAATAAAGGGACTGCCTCTATTTTTCTTTTGTCTCCGCTCCCCCGCCCTCCTACCCATCGGGGATTTCGTTCGCGCCCAACCGCGCTCGGCCAAAACATCGTTTTTCGAGTTTTTCGTGACTAGAGACCAAGAAAAATAAAGGGACTGTTCGCAGTCTACGCTAGTTAAGCTTCTGTGGTTTTAGTCGCCATCAGTTTCCGTAACAAGCCAAACCTACGGCTTACCAAGACTGCATCCATTCATTCAGAATGAGCATGCACCCACCCGTCCAATGCATTGTATGATTCGAAAACAGGTCTCAGTCACGCAGTGCTTTGTTTCATATAGAAACCTGCCAAGAGCCTTGTTTGCTGTTTCTAAAGGTAAAATAATTGTTTCCTCGCCTTTTGTGCGAAAACCGTGTCAATACGAACTAAGCAACAGAGCTTATTGACTTACCGTCATGCCATAACTATCCTTTTGGTATACAGAACTGTTAAAGGGGAGTTCTCCCGTCTTTTTCTTGAGCTTCCTCTCAAAATACTTATATTCAGACCCAGAGGGACTTTTTACGACTAGCATGAGGACGGCTTGGAATCCCTTTTTGACACTTTCGAGCGTTTCCGCTGTTCTGGAAGAAATAAGCGCATTGTAGAATATACATCAGCAGGATTCCTGCACTGAAATATAGTACAGACAGACAGACAGTTAGTTAATTGGTTAGTGTCGCTCCAACGTCGGTGTTGACGTTTTAGATTTAACTAAATTAGATAAATTTAATAATACTATTTTCATTAATTTGAAATTGTTCTCAAATCCATGGGGGGAGGGGGGCATTGACTCGCAGTTTCACTAAGTCTAGTTTGCGTCTGACTGAATCAACGGTTTTATTTAATTTCGCTGTGACGGTTGGTCTTGCGGTTTTACACAAATTTAGGTGACGTCAACTAAATAGTTAACTAATTTAGCTAAATTATTCTAAATCGTCAACACCGATGTCTGAGCGACTCGAGTTAGTTAGCCGTTAGTTAGTTATAGTTAGTCAGCTAGCTAGGTAGATAGTAAGTAACAATGGAGCGACTCTAGCGACTCTAGTCAGTTCGTTAGTCAGCTAGCTATCTAGTAGGTAATAAGCAAGTTATTTAACAATATATTTACATACCTTGTTAGAATTGGTAAATAACTATGAAACCAGAGAAATGGTAACTTCTCTCTTTTCTTAACGTAGCCCTGGTTAAGTTCAAACAAGATGAATACAAAATCCCCGTTGATCATGTTTTCCTGGGAAGCAATGTAGATACCTTCACGAGCAATGTGAGAGCTTGTCACGAAGATCACAACTGCAACGAGAGAGCAATGAACGATTCCGATGACGGGATGCATACTTAAATATACACCACATTAAAGGAGTACCGTCAATCGAGTTGAACCTTCAAGTTTCTTTACAACAACATAGGGCCCCTAAGGGCAACTCGTGGATGGTAAGTGAGCTATTTTGTGGTGTGTTATTGTGGACGCTGTTGGCAGAGCCTATATTTGTTTAGTGTGTGACGAGATTAGTTTCGCTGAATGCCTGCGTAGCATTTAAAGGTAACATGCAGAGAGCGCAAAAGAAAATCACGCGACCGATGACGTCATCGTTACGACACCATCACCAAGGGATTCAAACGGACCCAATACCATGCCTGTCAAAGTTTGAGCCGCCTTCCATTAGAAATGAGTGAGATAGTGCGTGTACTTAAAATCACGTGACTGTTTCCGTCGTCAGTATTAGCAAATGACTGATGACGTCATTGTTAATACATCACCACTAAATGATTTGTGGGGACCACCAATACCATGTCTGTCAAAGTTTGAGCAACCTGCCATTAATATTAAGCGAGTTAGCCATGAAAATATCATATCCCGAACATCGTACGACATTCGGAAATGAACATTCACCCATCCACAATAACACCTTGAGAAAGAAGAGAAATACCATGTGAATGTCCTGGTATCCTTTTAATTTTCAAACGTTTTCGATAGAAGATGGCAAAGATTACGAAGGCTAATTCTAGAAACTTGATTTTGGTTACAGTTATTAAGTGAACCGATTTCAAGTCGTACTAAATTTCTCTAAAAAGCAGTATTTTTTATCCACTGGAATCTTTGCCATCCTCCATCAAAATTGTCTCACATTTTCTCTAGTATCCCTGGAAAGCATACTCTGCTAATCTGAGTAGTTATTTTTGTCTTTCCTCATGAAAATGTTTATAATGTTGTGGTTGACAGTACCACGTTAAGACTACTGGTGTGCAGGTGTGTGGTGCGATGGATTAGTACACGACACGCGTTAAACATGAGGTCCCAAGTTCAATTCCTGCCGCTGCACATCTGTACCGACTCTTCTATAATGATCAGAGTACCTTGTATAGCTTTGAATTCCCTTAACTGGGAGCTCCTACATTAAAAAAACAGAACGTGAAAACTCCAAATTTTACGTTCAAAAGAGAACGCGAACGTAAAAATGTAAATCACACTGTTTATCGTTCGGCCTGAACGGAACTCTATGCTGATCATATTTTACGAAAATGTGATTATAAAAGGCACCTAGAGGCAAACTGAAAGGAAGTAGTACTGAAACACCCAATTTCTGTCGTCACAGCCGTCGTCGTCCTGGTTACTTAAGGTCCCTATTGTCTCCGCCGGTATTGTTTTCTTTCGAACAAAGAAAAACATTTATTGATCATATTTTACGAAAATGTGGTTATAAAAGGCACCTAAAGGCAAACTGAAAGGAAAACATTTATTCGTGGACAAAAACATTTAGGAAACACGTTTTATTCGTGGGAAAAATCTAAAAATAGCCCAAGGTGTAAATACGCCAGCTCACATACATAATATATATATGGACGCTCCGAAGAATGGCTCCTTCCCCCAAATGATAAACGACGAGGTACAAAAATAATTACTCAGGTTAGCAGAGTATGCTTTCCAGATAAAATGAAGAAAATCTAAGACAATTTTGATGAAGGCTGGCAAAGATTCCAGTGGATCAAAAGTACTACTTAAAGTGAAATTTAAAGCAAGTTGAAATCGGTACTGTAACCGAAATAAAGTTTCTAGATTAATCTTTTGTAATCCACGTTAATCTTTGCTATCCTCTATCGAAAACATTTGAAAATTCACGCCGGGCACAAATGATCGTAAAAACGGCGGGTTTTATATATATTGAAAAGTTTTCGACATAACAGAATGAATTTTGGTAGGTGTATAAAGGAGTGTAAACAAAACATAGTCTGATAAGTTAACCTAATATAGCCATCATTATGACGTCACAATGACGTCATATATCCATTTATAATAGGTTTCTACTAAATTTTTATTACCTCTAAAAACGTTTTATTATATCTTTTTAAAATCTCTTGTTCATGAGAATGAAATAATCGAAAACCCGATATCATTCGGTTGAAGTAAACGAAAGTTATTAAAGTTTGAATTTTGGTAATTTTCCCGCCAAAAATTGGCGGGAAATAAATAGCATAAAACCATTTATGAAAATGTCGCTTGTTTTAACTTTTACAGTTCGAAATACTGGTACATCATATTTTGCACAATAATAGATCTCTTTAGTAATAACAACGTGTTCTTTTTAGAATTTTGATTTTTTTTTGAGTATAACAGCTTAGAATTGAAGCCCCATTTTTTGTATACGTCATTATGACGTCATTAATATATTTGTGTACCCTCAGAAAATAGCCAGTTCAATGTTTTTGGAATTTTATCAATGAAATGCATTTGGCTAACACTTACAAGTCATAGTATTCTCTTTAATAATATTTTTATAGTCGGCAATCTGATTTAAGCTTGAAGTATGACGTCACTAATAATGATGTCATAAAAACAGTAAATCGTCCATAACTTTGAATATGTTTATCGTAGAAAGTTCAAATTTTCGGCAAATTAATATATTTCATAAAAGCTTTCTGATGACGTAATATTTTTGAAACTTGTTTTAAAGGTTAATTTTCACCAAAAAAGGAGGTATCCCTTATGACGTCACAACAACGTCACAATACAGAAACAATTGTCCCGAAAAATGTAGTCTTACTTTGTTACCAACCTGCCAACATTTCGTCAAATTTAGAGTAGAAGTAAGGAAATGGCGTTACTTTTACGTTTTATGTTAAACTCAACCCCGCCGTTTTTACGGTTATTCGTGCCCGGCGTGAAAAGCATATCAAGACATTCACATGTTATTTCTCTTCTATCTCGGGTGTTATTTTTGTAGTTTTGTTTGAAAGAAACTTGAAGGTTCAATTCGATTGACAGTGCCCCTTTGAAAGATACATACTTTCATACTTAATTTTCTTACAAAAGATGTAGATATCTATATCACTAAGATCCGAGGATCGAGTTAGCTGATTTAGTATCTATTTGCATGAGGTTTTGTCAGATTTGAAAAAATTGAAAAATTTACAATTGGAAAATATAATATACAATATTATTTGGTGTTATTATAGCGTAAGCGTAGGTCGAATTACAGCACTTAATGTTTTATAAATACTTTACTTTACCTGCCAGTGCCTCCTCGACTTGCCAAAAAAAGATTATTTCAACTCGTGGATGCACGCACGCGCAGAAACGAGTTACTGTGGAGAGTGTGGAGCCGTGCTACTCAGTAATCGTATGATATAAATACAAATTCTGAATTTCTAACGGGACCTGAAACAACCAATGGGGCTGATCAAAGTCAGGACCCGGCTAATCCACAGATCGAATTCGAATTTACCGTGTTGTTTTAAGTCGGGAGGGAGATAAACCGTAGAACCCGGGGAAAAACCGTCGAAGCAAGGGCGATATACCAATGTCCAAACTCAACTCACACATGGCGCCGCGTTCGGGAATCGAACATGGGCCACAGAGGTGAGAGGCGAAGCGCTTAGCTACTGCGCCACCTCGGCTTCCCTGATATTCGGAACATGATAAGAACCGAAGTGTTTTAAAGTGGAGTTTAGTCCGCACTGCGTCGTATTAGCACTGCAGGGGATAGCCATGTAAACATTACAATCTGCTGCCATTTTAATTCAATTTCTATTCTAGCTTATGGGTAACTGGGAGCGTACAAACATGTACGTAATTGTGCTATTAGTTTTCCTCATTTCCATATAATAAATAGGTTCTCGGCGCTTTATAATTTCGAAAAGTTTTCGACCAGCCTAATAAAGCTTACGTGTGCGAATTCGAGGTCAGCCTATTATCCATACAGCTGAAGGTGTTGTAATTCAGTCGTGAGTCTGCGATGGAGCGATCACAACCTGTTTGTTACGGAAAATAGACGGCCATGCTCAATATTTTCGACGTTTGCGATTTACTTGTGACCAGAAAATATCCCGTCACTTCGTTCCGGTGCATGGAAAGTTCGACGTTTGAATCTGGCCTTAGGCTATTTGTTCCCTCATTACTGTTTTTGGCATGCTTTATTTTAGTGCATGTGTTCATATGTGAGCGGTCTCGGCGACAGTTTTCTACGCCGCTCTTCTCGTATAAATCAAGAGATGTGTTGGGCTATTTGTTCCCTCATTACTGTTATTGGCATACTGTATTGTAATGCATGTGTTCATATGTGAGTGGTCTCGGCGAAAGTTTTCTGCGCCGCTCTTCTCGTATAAATGATGACGGAGATGTGTTGAGCTATTTGTTCCCTCATTACTGTAAGTTATTGGCATGCTTTATTTTAGTGCATGTGTTATGTGAGCGGTCTCGGTAGAGTTTTTCTACGTCACTCTTCTTGTTTTAGTCATGGGATGTTGGGCTATTTGTTCCCTCGTTACTGTTATTGGCATACTGTATTTTAGTGAATGTGTTATGTGAGCGCTTTTTGCGAAATATTTTTCTACTACGCTCTTCCCGTGCAGATCGTATATCGATTTGACTCATTGTTCCTTCATTTGGCAGTTCGTTGCCCCTTTCCGCGTACGTCGTGGTACACACTTGGTTTATTTAGCTTGTTCATAACAACAGTTTCAATTATTGTGCATTGGTCAAGTACGTCTCGCTAATTGGGTATTATCTTGCTTTCCATTGCAATTATCCTCACTGGTTGTCCCGCTGTTCCTGTTGTGCCCTGGCCTGGCATTCATTTGTTAATTACCGTTTATTACCATTGTTTCAGCTGTGTTTCAGCTTATATTGTTTCTCCTGTCTTTTTTGGTAATACTACTCCGCATTTCTCAATTTTGGGGTTACCTCTATTGCTTTCCCCACGCCTTTTTTATTTTCTCGCTCTAGGGTGACAGCTTTAAAAGGGGAGTCTAATTCCCTCTCGGATTACTGAGGTTTAAGGCTGTCATCCTCTGGGCTGCGCTACTTTTTACTCGCTTGTTTCTTTTCCCTGCGATTATCTAAGCGTTTCAAGCCAAGCTCGCTCTTTCATTACTGGGAACTAACGCAGGGGTTCGACCCGACTTGCGTTACCGACCGTTTTTTCGCCTGGATTCGGCATGACGGCAACTCCTTTACGCACGCACAGCCCACGGGCTGGCAGCTAGTAACACCCACATATCTCGAGATTTCCTCAGCTCTATGCTTAGTGACGTGGCCACGATGTGTCTATGCTGGCCTTCAGGGACCCCAACAGTTTGTCACCGGAGGTTTCCAACAGGGTCGCAAGCGTACTAAGTCGACCTCAGAGGCCGTTTTCAGTTCTGGGCCTCTGTGGGTCTCGGAGGTTTGAGGTTTGAGTGTTGGGTTGACTTCGCTTGGTTTAGGTTATATAACCATGTTATGATCGTTGGCATTCTAATATCACTGTGGCCGCCGGATATCCGTAACTCAATGAGTACGGGTGAGACCGATGAGAATAGGATACTATATACCACACCAGTGAATATCACTTTTCGCGCGCTCTGATTGGCTACTCAAACAGTGAATATTAAACACTTAATGACTGGCCTCGAGGGAAACAGTGAGTTTTGTTATACCCGAGAAGGGGGGGGGGGGGGGGGGGACAAAACTCACTGATTCCCGAAGGGACAGTCATTAAGTGATTTGTTATATAGACATAAGTTTTACTACTTGATTCGAGCGAGGTATGTCGTCTTCCCTTCGGGAAGCTGCTTTTCAACACAAAACGCTGCCAGCGTTGCTACGGCATTTTTAGTATCGTTTTGTGTCTTTCTGGAATCCTTTTTTAGCTATCAATTTCTCTCACTCACGCTTAATAAAGATGTAAATTGTATCTTTGGAGCTGGTTCCATTTTGAATGCTTTCTTTCGACGAAAAATGGTCAGCTTTTCGTGAAGATCTAGACATTTTGGTAAACAAATATTTCCCGCCTTTAGCTGGCCAGTGGCGCGCGCGACACATCACACCATCTTCTGTCACGATGTGATCACGTGGCGGGCAACAATTCACCAATTGTTGCCCGCGCGGGAAACATTGAATTTTGATGACTACCACGTGACCCTGAATCAGCCAATGAGTGCGTGCGTTGTGTCTTGAAAACTTATGGCTATGTTACAAGATTTCATATTCACCTCCAAGCGAAGCAGCGAACACCTCGCGCGAGTTCTTGTCCATTTGACAGAAAATAAAATAGTTATTTGGTGCTGGCTATTTACCTGCAGTGTGGTATATACTAAAACAATTATTCACCTCAGTGTCGGTGACCTCACGACCTCCTTGAGAAACTTGACTGGCCAAATTTAAATAAAAGACAACAATTCCAATTACGGATTATGATGTTCAAGGTCTTTCACAAGATAGCACCAGACTATTTACAGGACCTATTTACACTGACCTCAGATGTGCATAGCTACAATCTTAGAGGCAGCAAATTTGACCTACAACCTCCTAAGCCAAAAACCAATTTCATGAAACGCTCCTTCTCCTATCGCGGTACCATTGCCTGGAATGAGCTTTCAAATGAAATAAGAGAACTCGACAGCTTGACAACCTTCAGAAGAGCCCTCAAACGATAACACAATTTATTCTTATAATATAGGTTTTTACGGGGAAGGGATATTATTAGTATATTATTACTAATATGTAGGTATTAGTATATTAGTTCAGCTGTGCATTTTATATTATATAGATTATATTATATATTACTTAACTGTTATATTATTACTTCACTGTATTATTATTGTTATTACTATGCACGGCATGTCTGAAAATCAGTTTTACTGAGCCGTTTACCGTGTTGAAATAAAGTTAATTATTATTAATTATTATTTTTATTATTATTATAATTATAATATCCACCACTATTTACCGACACTGAGGTCAATAATTTGTTAATTTGTTAATTAATAATATTATCATCATCATCATCATTATTGTTACACTCACTTCTTGCAGACGTCTTGATATCCCTCATAATTTTGCTATATTTTGTGTCATCTACAGATGCGTTGTAGTACGCAAACGTCGTAGTTGTCCCTTCGTATGCAACCTTTACGCCGTTTTCTTTGAGACGGACCTTCATATAGTCCCTCAAGCCTGTCCACTTAGTCCGGTTCTCACAGATGATGGCCACTCGATTCCAATTGAAATTCTTTAATAGAGCTATTATACTTGGCGTCACCTTCGTATCAACTGCAAACGTCCTGGCAAATGTCGGGTACCGCTTTTTATTGGAAAGTTCAGGGCTGCTACACATCTGCAGAAAGAAAAAAACACGAGTTAGCGCTTCGTTTTCTATGATTTGCGACCGCCGAAGAAACGTTTACTCTAGAATTCCGTCAATTGACCCTTTTGCAGGAATGCAATCACGTGGTTGTACTGATAGGCAAAACAATCTGACTTCATTGATTTAAATGCACTTGTACAAGATCGGTGGCGTTATTAGCAAAAGCTATTTGTAATGCTATTTTCCACCTACAATCGATTGTCGATGTTTCTAAAACAGCGTTTGAAAGTTTGTTTGCCAGTAAAGCCTTTCCCATGGAAACGCAATTCGACAAGCGCAATTCATTGGTTATTTAAGTGATATATCAGCACGTGACTGTTTCTTGCGAAATGCCTATTACGCGAAGCGGTGTGAGGTAAGCGCAAGCATAAGAAAAAGGACCGTTTTCCTTCTTCTTGCGCTTATGCGTGTGCTTACATTTATGGGGCGGCCTTCACCTCCTCGGAACTTGGAAAAGTACTGGCTACCCAAACAATGCATAACCCTGAAACATTACAAACCCTAACTTAAAACAATATAATTATTTGTCTGTGCAATCCAAATGGGGTCCAATAAAATGCAAGATTTTGAGAGGTGAAGGCCTCCTGACATTTATGTTGTTACGTTGCACGTGTGAACTGATTAACACATAAGCCAAGATTGTCCGGCTGTCCGCCATCTATGTCCGACGCCAGCAGTTAGCTGGATAACTTGCATGGTTATTTGTATTTCAACTTGTACTCAACTTCTACTGTAAGATATTCATAATGACATAAGGAATGCATCAACTGGCTTTTCTTTTATAACTAAGCAGAGAGCGAGATCACAGGTTCCGGTACCTGGTGCTTTCCATATTAGAACAGTTATGTATATATGGCTATGTGTTTATTGTTATTATCTACTCAGTTATGATTCCACTGCCATTTACGATTAGTCACAAAAGTATTTTGTAGATTAGGTTTTTCATATATAATTTCTCAAACTCATTAATAATTCATGAGATAGCCATCCAATAGAGGAACTGTATTTGGTCACATGCATGGGTCTTGAACCGGGTGAAACCCTTGTGTTTGATCATGTTTCCAACACTAGTGATCAATATTTCTTAATCATCATATTCATGAACCACTAACTAATTACATACTGATAAACTACAAGTAAGGAGCGAAGAAGTAAAGAAATAAAGAATGACATAGAAAGGAAAAGTCTGCCTCCACTGGAGTTCGAACCACGACCCTTCCGACTGCTTGTACTAACTCTTGTCCACTACTCTACTAGCTAGTTGAAATCACTGCCATAAAAAAAGAATAATAAGCCATCTATTGAATAATTAGATACAACAGTCAAATGGTAAACAATACTTGCTAATGAAGTTTGAAAAGAAACGTATGTAAATTGTCGATTTTGCATTCGCATGAGAAGACATGTCAAACACTCGGCTACGCCTCTCGGGTTTCATTTGTTTTCTCAATATTTGGAACCCCTGATGAAAAACTCCAATTCGTGTTTGACATAGTTCGTATAATATATAAATTTATATGTAGCATTTAAATTGCGATATATTGTTACTTCAATATTTCGTGTACATATTTGTATTTCTACATTTTTCTAACGTTTTGAAGGCATCAAGTAAACCATCCAATATGGCTGCACTGATCTTACCCGTTCTCTAAATAAAGCATTTATTATTATTATTATTATTATTATTATTACTCAAACAATAATCAAACAAATACGAGATAGAAAATAATTATTATTTCGGTCTCACCCTCCTCCCAGCCTCCAGACAACGTCAATTTTGTTTCTTTATCCAATATAGCAGAAGTCTGTCATGGACTTCTGTCCATAGTTATTATTCATTTTCTTATTACAAAATTACGCGTGTCAATAAATCAGCGAACTCATTTTGCAGGGGAGGGTATCGTTATTAACAGTTATATATGGTTTTCCATCCCTCCCCAACCATTTTTGCAAGGTTCACATATCTTAACCCAAATTCGCAAATAATACGTTGCATTGGTCATGTTTAATACCCTTAATACCGGGGGGGTGAGATTACGGGGGGGGGGGGGGGGGGGGGGGAGGGGGGGGGCGAAATCCCTGGGACACCGGAACTATGATTTTGATGATGCAACCTCAAATAATCTCTTTCTAATGTAGGAGGATACATCTGTTATTGACAGGAAAAGCATATGATTTTCTATCCCTCCTCCTCATTTTTCAAGGTTCGCAGATCTTACACCAAATTTGCAACCAATATGTTGTGTTCGTCGTGTTTAGTACCAAACTATGATTTTGAAGCTGCAACTTTATTTAATCCAGTTCTGGACTGGAAAGTAGAAAATGAAATTGTCCCAGCGTGCTTTGCGGCCAAAACGGAAAGGGCGATGGCTTTTTACGGGTAGAAAGGGACATCGTAGAGACAGGGAGTCTTCTTAATCTGGTTGACATTAAAGTTCAGGGGGAGAAATGATAGCAAAACCAAAATTTTTAAACGGCTTATAAACCCCCATGAACTTCATTTGCGCGAGTGAATAACGCAAATATTTCATCTAGATGGTCGAAATTATATAACATAGGCTGGTTTTGATTCCTTTAACTATTTGCTACATACCAAACATTTTGTATTATTTCTATGATTATTCCATTCGATTTTCCGACGGCTCAATAAATATCGTACAGCGGTTAACACTAATTCAAAACAAAATGGCGGGCATGGCCTGGCGGACCGAAGAGAGTGCATTCTCTACCTCCTGTGAGTCATCAAATCTTCACTCGTCGTTGGACAGGAGGTAAAGACAGTATAGAACGTGTATATGTTAATGTATATATATAGCTGAGATAAGTTAGATGTACACCTCATACGGACACTCCCGGGACACTGATGACATCACTGATGACTGAGCAGAGAAAATCAGATGAAAAGCTGACTAATAAAAACGAGGTTTACATTGTACCCCTAGCAACTATCAGTTGCAACTGTTGCTACACGTACAAGTTGTCACTAATGGAACGTTACATTGTTTATCTGCACCCACACCTCCTCCCCCCTGGCCCCCTGGCCCCCTCCCTTTGGAGAACTTTATTGTATTAAAAAATCCGGCACTGTCGGGATCTCTCAAAAACATTATGAGGCCTAATGCACCTATCAATGTCTTGCCCCAACAGGGGGAGGGCGGGCATACCCAAGGGCTATTGACATTTTCGAAAGCAAAACGTCAATAATCCCCACCCAAAGGCTAAACAGACATGACAAATGTTCCCTCCCATGGGAAAAGATTAGCACATTTCAATGCAGTAATATTTATTTCAATTATAGTGGTGGTAATCCTTGAAGCTAAAAATCCTCTCTGTGGGTCTATTAAAACTATATATACACCAAACCAATCTCAGCGAGAAACAACTTCATAAATCCACATAAAACATACTACATATTATTAAACAATACACTTCTTATAATAATTATTATAATGTTGAACAGCATCACAAGACCATCCATGAGATTTGCTTAAATCCTTATTTTCCAGTGAGACAAGGGCTTCTGTCTGCCTTAATTTGGAGAGGATTCCTGTAAATGACATCGTTCCGAAGGAAGAACATTCAACTGTACATACCACCACATATCCAGTAGTCTCCTACTAAATGTAAACGTAAACAATCTAAAAAGTCCAATACCCTATCTCTGATGAATGACTTTATAAAACTTACAATACTTAGCTTGGTGATGTGCCATCAGGGCCCTAATACTGTAAACACTCCACACAGTGCCAAACATCCAGATCAGTCTCATCCATAATACCCACACAAAAATGGCGGTGCCAGTCTAATCATCCATCACACTGTACCCAGAGTGTATCAGACATCCCAGGATGAGGCGGAGGGTCACATTCTTTGCATGTACAACACATTTCAGTTTCTGAATCCGGCAACGCCGCCATTTTGGATCGCTTTGGCCTATTCTCTCTCCCAGTCCTTCTCGGCTAAAAATGTCAAACAGCCCAACCCTGGGGGGAGCCCTGTGTCAATAAAAGCTCGACAACCCCTGTCACGGGCAACGCTTCGATGTCAATAACCCGTGTATGCCCGCCCTCCCCCCGTTGGGGCAAGACATTGATAGGTGCATAATACAGAATGTGTGACCTGTCAGAATCTGAAAGGCACAGCGTTTTTGTCCAATAGACAATTTATAACAATAAATAATAAGTTGGTCATCCATCTACTAAATACAGTAGACCCATTTCACATTCAAGGATTTATTTATCGTTGGATGCCATGACTACAGATGCATTTACTCACAAATACCAGTGAGAAGGTGCAGAGGTTCAAACTACAACAGTACATAGAGTTGTGAATACCCATCTTGTTGCAGGTATTTATGAATATTTAACATCAGAATGAGATAAACATTGAGTAAATGGGTCTGTAGTCATCGCATCCAGCAGTATTTCTTTAAATGCAAAACTGGACTGTTGTAGAGTCCCACATCATGAAATATGGAATCTAAGGTGCTAACCCAGTTATTGAGTTAATTAAATTTAAAAGGAGTAATTAATTAACTTAGATCATCTTGAGTTGTATGGCTAATAATGCACTTATTAATGTTTAGCCCTGGGGGAGATGTGCATGTGGGGGTGGGACAGGCATACCTAGCATATCCAGGGCATTTGATTCAAGATTTGGGAATTTGATTTGGGAATTTGAAAGAAAGATGGATACTTGACATTTTCAGTAGTACCTTGGCATCTCTCAGTCTCTTCCCTGTAAGGGTAAGGGAGTTGGACACAACATTGTCCTCTGGATAGGGAATTTGACATGAAAATGAAGTGTCAAATCACATAGGCACCATGCCCTAAAAATTGACAAGTGCACAATATATTTGGGTAGCAGTTACATAATTATATAGCCACAAATTATATTACATATATATGTATCTCAAAAATACTTGTTGGAAGTGAAGAGGAATTTCCACTGTTCTCTGATAATTTGCCTCTCAGCCAATTGCTTTAATTACATTAATGACTTATACCAAGGGGAGGATATGTCAACAAAGATCTGAGTATTCCAATGGCCACACCTTTGGGCTTGCCCTTCCAGATGTTAGTTCCATCAAACATTTCTCCCCTCAGGTCACCCAAAGCACTTCACAGATAATATATTTATCTTTCACTATAACCAGTAGTCAATACAGAAGCTTCTGCTACTTTGACTACTGCAAACATATTCCCTTAAAGTGCATGCCTATGAAATGAATGTTTCTATTTTTTAAGGGAAAACTATTTACAATATTTTTTTATTATGAGACTACAAAAGGAATGGAATTCAAATGGAAAAACAGTTTTTCCTAACCAAATACAACCAACTTTTATGCAACATATTCTAAGGGTCTGGGGTCACAAATTATTGTGAGGTAAATACCTTTGCACTTGCTTTTCTTTCGAGTTTGGAAGCAAAGGTGTTTACGTCACAGGCCTAATTTACATACTTCCGATATATTGCATGAAATTTGTTGCATGAATTTGACCATGTTCGACTGAGCTTTTGAAGTTCAGAAGGGTAGGGTATTCAGTTCTAACAATGGGACCTTGCTTCTTAGATATATGTGAAATAAAAATGTGTTTCATACTAAGGCACTTTAAAGACTGTACATGTACTCTACTCAACATACTGCATGTAAACCTTTCTAAAATATTATATAATGTAATCATCTTACCTCTGGTACTGTAATTTTATGTTTATAGTGTGGAATAAATCTGAAAAATCTGAATCTGACATATACATACTAATGATGATTGGTACACATGTATGTATGATAATTTAATTATCAGCTTAGCAGTCTGTAGTTGTCTGGTCTGGTGCATTCTACATGTATGCCACTACAAATAACTTTAGTCAGTAACCTTTTGACACTGTTAAATGGGCTTTTATGGTTTTCTTGCATGGTCATATAAGGTGATTCTGCAACTAGAGAAGTGATGTCCTTGTTTCGTATTTTCAAATAACACATTATTCTTTGAACAATAGAAAGTCAATTTGACTTTTGACAAGAGGGGATATAATTATACATGTATGTCTACATTTATCCATGAAACAAATAATCTCTTATTGTTGCTAAAGACTAAAAATGAAATCAATTATTCTACTTTTTCTGTAAATTTTATGTAATTAAGGCTCCACACATGTAAACATGTACATGTAATCATCTGAGTTCTACACAAATTGAATCAATCAACACAGACATTTATAGATATTCAAAGGAAGCATACAGTCCTGTATATGTTTGGCTTTAATTGTGGCAATGGCTAATGTCTATAATATACCGCTATAGCATTGAATGAACTGTAACTAATTGGACAGATGTCTCAAGAACATGCATTTCTGCTCAAATACCCTTCAGTGTGGGGGAGCTGGGGTCGCATAAGTGGAAAGTGCTATGCCTCTCACCACTTACATGTACAGTAGCAACGTGACTCACCAACCATCTGCAACAAACACAAAATCAGACACCCTAGCTTACAAACGCTCAACCTGAATCCGCAGTAATATTTTCATTTTGGACACACAGAATACTACAACTGTAGGAATTAAACCATATGAATATTAATGAAAATATATGAATAATATTATGAAGCACTGCTCTGGGAAAAAAAGTCTGGGGGACAATGGGCATAGCATATAAAATAATATGAATCTCAATCAATTCTGAGTTTCTACATGTACAAACAGTCCAATTATGTTACTATGTGACTAAGCTGTAACCGGGGCCACTTAGACACAGAACCAATCATATTGCCAAAGTAAAACAAAACATTCCAACTTATGGTTATTTGAGCCAATCAGTGTTGAGTACAAGACAATAGCATTCCAACTTATGGTTATTTGAGCCAATCAGTGTTGAGTACAAGACAATAGAATTTCAACTTATGGTTATTTGAGCCAATCAGTGTTGAGTACAAGACAATAACATTTCAACTTGCTCAAGCTTAGATCTGGTAAAAGGCAAATTTAGTGGACTAGTTACATTAAATTTACATACTCAAAGTCTTTTGAATGAAGAAAATGGCATGGATATGCTAGGATTTATACTTTGGAATGCTTTGTTTTAGTTTTACCTTGTATATTTAGTTCTCACTGTCTAAGTGGCCCCAGTTACAGTAATTATAATAATAATAATAATGGTTTATTAACATATCATTGCACAAATGAATTACAATATGTTTACAAATAGTATATAAAGATTTCAATAAAATTTACAATAAGTTCAATCGAAAAACTCCTAAAATTTCTAAAATTCAATAAACGGGACTGGGATACATTATAAATAATAACTATATATAAAGTATAACAATATTAGTCGAGATACATATTAAAATCTAACCTACAAGGATAGAATAAAGCTAAGAGTTACATAAACGTAGCTTGGCAGGAAAAAAGCTGTTTCTAAAATGTTTGGTACAACAATAAGGCACTGTAAAATTATTACTGTTACATAATGATCGGCCTACAGTGTCAACTGTAAAATGCTTCTAAATGAATGAAAAATATATCTTAATTCTCAGACTGATGAAGGCAAAGTCTGTTGTACAATGCTAGCTACCATGCTTTGTAACACTCTGTGAATTAGTTTATTTTTTTGGTAACTTTAATTAGCTATTGTTACTATAGCAATTACAATGTACAGTATGTTCTCGTGTGAATATGATTGCAAAGGTATGTCTACGAGTTTCTAGCTAAACGAAAATATAAATTGAAAAAATTGAGGTAAAACAGTGTCTCCAGAAAGAAATTGAACCAAGAGAACATTTTAAAGGATGTCAAATTCATGAAGAATGATCTCTCTTAAAAACCCAAGGGCATCAAACATTTACATTGTGAGGATTACAGTAGTAAGCTCAGAGATTACTAAAATGACTAGAGTAAGATTAGAGAAAAATGACCTTTGATCATGTCTCCTTATGATTGCCCCATTTTCTTTCAATGTTTTACATACTGATAATGAACAAGGAAGCCTTCTTGCGTTGAATTATTTTGATATATTTTTGATACTGCTGAAATATTCAGTTATCCTATGTCGTTCTCATATAGTACTTTAACATATTTTATATACTTGTATGCTTTTATTAACTAGACTCGGGATAGGGTCCTCTAGAATATTTAATCCAAAAAGGGTTTTATTTGCATAAAGTCTGGTTTTATAATTTATACCATTAATTTGTAATGGTCTAGCTTCAGCAGATCAAAAAGCATTGCAACTTTCTTTTCATTAAATATGTTATGAATAGTCAAATGTACTGAATATATAATGTATTGGCACACTTAATAAATAAACAAAACCTGAAGAGAAGAAGAATTTATTGTGTATTTCATATATTATTGAGTACTCTCAACTTTCTTAAATAGTTAGTGGCTGTTGCTATTCCTATCACTTGATCTGCATTATAGTACAAAGTTAATGCCTTACAAGTACCAGGAACAATATTATTATTTTGTACAAATGGGCCTTTATTAGTATCTCTAAATAGAATGCTCCTCATTCCTAACTGATATTTTGAATTCAAAGGGGAAAAAATGTCTCAGGTGCCAGTCACAGACAACAATATTATTGTCATTGGTGATTTCAAAGCTATATACTTAGCAACCATCCCCAATTACAATACTTTAAATAAAGAAAAAATACATATTTTAAGAAGTATTCTATTTCACAACACTTGTTCCATACGAATTTCCCACAGCTAGGCAGGAAGGTGGGCAGTACCACTGCGCTCCTCAGTGCTGATTAATATGAACTGAGCAAAGCAGGTGTGCTTGGTCTGGTATTTATTACTATCTCAAGGGGGTAGAGAACCATTATCTCTTATATGTTTACACTTCGTGTTTCATTGTCAAGCATTGTGAATAGTATTTAATACTATTTTATGAATATAGCTAAAGTCATTAAGTATGAAACTGATGGAGTGAATAACAGTGGGGCATCAATAGTTGATGTTAACATTGCAGTCTTACCCTTAGGCTAGTTATTTTTTGGTTATGTTAATACAACATGTTTGTCACTACAAAACATGAAAGTACTAGGTTTGGATGGTAGCACCATGGATATACTAGCATAGCTTAGAATGTACTAAGAATTTGCCATGCAAAGTCCTTAAATTTTACAGACATCTGTGTAGCGAAGCGATTTTTTTTGCAGAACGGTATGCAATCTTGTACTTTTGAACCTCGCCGGCATACAAACGTTATTAACATTTACATGTACAATATTTTACAATATTTTACACAGGGTACAGCCACCAAAGTTGGCATTCTTAGTAACTTCGTTTTGCTAGTCCTATGCGTTTTTCAGTCAAAAGCACAATAACAAAGTAGAAAAGCCTCGAGGTGGTCAATAAAAATTATCGAAACTTTCTCCCGACGTCTTTAAATATTTTCGAATATTCCAAAATGGTTTCAAATAACATTGTACGGACACAGCCTCCAGATAACAAAACTGTCCCGACTTCCGTTAATTGAAATTTCTTAACCAAATCATTAGATATTACTGAAAACAAGGTTGGCCTAACAGATGTTTCGTGGCGGAATATTTTCCGGTCTCATATTAGCAAACTGTTTCTACCTCAGTCGAGACAATAACTCCGTCGGATGATGCAGATTCCAAAAAGATGTTGAAAATACAATTTCGCTAAACAAAATAAAGATTAAAAATAATGATTGTATAGACGTTTACTTTAAGTAACGGTACAATTGTTCGAAGTGTAGTCTAGGAGTTAGCGACAAAAGTATTTTCGCGGATTGTTGGTACGATTATGTTCACGGGTTTTTGTCGTAATATTTACAAAGTGTTGGTAAGCTCCTTAATCGCGTGATTTTTCAGTGATCGTTTAACTTTTCGCCGTCTGTGAAAAGTGGAGTGTTATCTTCGCTTCTGTCACCAGTGACCATATGGTGTTAACTGGAGCCCCATGAAGAACGTGGGAAACTCCAAAACTCCAAGGACGGAAAAGTTACTTGAATTAATCTAAAGGATCTTCGACTAGGCCAATCACTTAACTTTCTGTTACAAGTGAGTTTGATTGCTATCGCTCATGCTGCTGCATTGTTTTAGCAGTAATAAGTTACGATAGCAGAACTTTCGCTGCACGAAACGCGAATGTAAAATATTATATTGTAACCAACTGAATTTTGAGTGAAAGTGTTTTAAGAGTCTAGACCTAGCCTAAAGATCAACTAGAATCGAATAATTAGCGCTTTAGTGCTCAAAAAAGTTTAGTTTGATTAGGGTTTGACTGACTAGTGTGACTAAGCGAAATTATTGGCGCGTGTTCCTGAATGTTTTAAGGGTCTTACAGTTTCAGAGAGTGCGGTGTTTGCCGAGCTCTCGGCGAATGCCACTCGATTCTGACCGCTTCACAATGAGAGCACAACATTACAAGAGGTCTAAAAACAAAAGCAATTCATACTTACATATGAAATCATCGATTTGTGAAAGGCCGCTGCGTTTCTTGCCGCTGTTTTACAGTCACATCCTGGTCCAATAAATCCCGAGACTTGAGAATTAAGAAGCCTAAACTGCTCTCGGAGTGTGATAAGTTCGTTGCATTCCGTATCCTTCCATGTAAATGAAATGTTGTGACCTGGCAATAAGTTAGGATCGGAGTTGATTTCTGCCACTGCTATGCTGATAGCAGCAGCAAAATGCTCTCCCTTGTTATAATCGTTTCCTTCATGGCGTGCTACAGTCTTAAATGGTATGAGAAGCCCGAGTTTGTATTCCTTTCCATGAGTAAATGAGCAGTAAATAAAAACAATAACCAGTGATATAATCCATCGAGGTAGCCAACACGTCGGAGCAGAGAAAAATCGACTGGTGATCATGAGTGTCGTTCTCATAGTTTATATCCACTCGTACAGCTCGCAGATGGCCAGATGCTTTAGTTCGAATACAAATTGTAGGACTAAGATGAAAACACTGATAGTTAACACCTTCCTCTTCGTAAATTAAATCTTCTGATAGATTTGCTTCTTCTTCCCGCAAGAAGTAACATATAAACTCGACTTCCTTTCAGCTTGGGAACCAATTGTTGACTTACGAAGGCCTAAACAATGTACTATATGTAATCAGTGGAACCCCAAAGTAGCCACGATATCTGATCGTCTTTCACCTTGTAGATGCTGGTTCAGTGAGAATGGACGGATATGATAAACTCCTTGGGTGTTGTTTAATTGCTACTGTGTTAGATTGAATTCCGACTGGTGGTGTTTGACTGTTGGCGGCCTTCAACTTTTTGAACAAACCACTAAAATCGGCATGTCACGGCTTCCGCGAAAGCTTCATAAATTACACAAGCGAAGTCTGTCCATAGAGTTAATAGCCCCAGATTAAAGCCAACAAATCTACCGTTTTCACCAAACAATGACTTAAATTGCCAGGCTAGTTCAGCTCCATCTTGACTAAAGGCAGTGCTCTTCTATCGCCGTCTGTGGATGGAATGCGAAAGCAAAAAACGTGAACATTGATTATAAATTCCAGTGAAACAATAGCTACTGGTTAGCTAACAATAATGCTATAATATCAAGTGCTTATCTTACACGTCCCTTGGGACGATTATTATTCTTGACAAGTCGTTCGATCGTATCCAATCCTAAATCCCCGGGCCTGAAGGCCTGTTAATATTAATAAAAGAATCATGAACGTTTATAAGTATCACCGTACTAAATTCGTGATACCGCGGGCTGCATGCATAATATAGTATTGACGTATTAATTATAACCAGTAAAATAAATCAAATTTCATTCACACTGAACCTCTCATAATCGACGAGAGCTTTTAGTGTAGTGATTTGACTGTGGAACTGACAAACTAAACGGGTTTTTAGAAACATGAGAGAGTCGCTCGGATGCAATTCTCTCTCTCTCTCTTTAACTGTGCATCTTTTTCCGACAGAACTCATACGATTCTCTTTAAAATAATAAATTGTTTTATCACTTCGGGGGCTCTATACTACCTCGAGGCGGTATTTTTAGTGCTATTTAGTTGAAACTAATATATATCATAACACCAAGATGAACCACGGATTTTTTTTAAACGATGCAACACTTGGAAACAAGCGTGTCGTTATCGGCAAGTCTGTAACTGTGATGGACTCGTAATCATGTGAAGTTCGATGTTTAGAAAAGGAATGACAAAGACGGCAAGAATGTTTTGTGAAGTTACATTTCTTTTTCTCCTATTGACAACAAGAGAAACTTTGTAGTTAACGAGCTAGCCAATCTTATTCCACCAATAAATAAATCACCACTTAATTATCTAGCTCCTCAAAAACCTAACTGTTTTTATCTTTTTCCAACTACATCTGAAGAAATTGAGGAAGTAATTACTACCTTAAATCCAAATAAAGCAAGTGGACCCTTTAGTATCTCAACAAAAGTGCTGAAACTTTTGAAAAAGTTTCTATCAAAGCCATTAGAAATTTTATTCAATTGTTCTTTTGACACTGGTCTCGTTCCTGATAACTTCAAACTCGCCAGAGTAATTCCTGTTTATAAAAAAGGATCACAAACCAATCTTAGCAACTATCGTCCTATTTCATTGCTATCTATATTCAACATAATCTTAGAAAAGCTGATGTTTAAGAGATTAATGAATTATATTGATAAACAAAATATCTTATATACCAAACAGTTTGGCTTTCGTCAAAAGCATTCTACAGTTCAAGCAATTTTATCAATTACTGATAAAATACAAAAATCTATTGAAGATGGTTGTTACTCTTGTGGAATCTTTTTAGATTTTAGTAAAGCCTTTGACACCGTAAATCATGAGATTCTAATAATGAAACTTGAACACTATGGCTTTAGAGGAATTACAAAAGACTGGTTTTGCTCCTACCTCAAAGACAGAAAACAAATTGTGTCAATTGGAAATGTTGTGTCAGATTATAAACAAATTTCCTGTGGGGTCCCACAAGGATCGGTCCTTGGACCACTCTTGTTTCTTCTATATATCAATGATTTTAATAAATCTTCTAACATATTTGATTTTCATCTATTTGCTGACGACTCTAATTTATTTTATGCCAATAAGAATTTATCAACACTTGAATTAACTGTTAATAAAGAACTACAAGAAGTTTACAATTGGCTGTGTGTTAATAAACTGTCTTTAAATATCACTAAATCTAATTTTGTTATTTTTCACCCGCCACAAAAAAAGTTAAATTACATAGTTAACTTGATAATCGATAAACAGTCACTAAAGAATGAAAAAAATATAAAATATTTAGGTATAATGATAGACTCGCATTTAAATTGGAAATCTCAAGTTAATTACATAACAAAGAAAATTAAAAGAAGTATTGGTATATTATCTAAAATTCGATACTTTGTCAATTTAAACATTCTTATCAACCTATATTATTCTTTAATTTATCCATTTTTGATCTATGGAATAGTTGCTTGGGGAAATACATATATCTCAACTCTAAATCCAATTATTATAATACAAAAAAGAGCCATGAGAATCATAACCTTTTCCAATTATAAAGACCACTCTAAACCCCTTTTCAAAACCTTAAATATCATTAAACTTCTTGACCTTGTATTTTTACATAATGCATTATTTATGTATGACTTTAAATCAGGTAATCTGCCTCTGGCATTCAATAACTTTTTTATTCCAGTCAACAAAATACACAAATATAATACAAGACTTGCTTCTAGGTCCTCCTACTCTCTTCCTTCAATAAGAACAAATTATGGAAAATTTAATATTAGATTTCAAGGTGCAAAAATATGGAACTCTATTAATAACGATACAAAATCTCTTAAGAGATTAACTTTCAAAAAGAAACTTAAACTTAACATTATTAATACATATTAACTCTCCTCTCTCTCTCATCCTCTCTCAAGTATATATTTACTCTATTTTTATAAAGAAATATTTTTTCCAACTACTTGTTTCTTTGTGCCCTTGTTCGCTTTGACCATAAATCTTGTATGTAAAATAATTAGCTGCCTGACTTGTCTAGCCCTATATGGTTATTTCAGGTAGCTAGTACCAGATTTCCAGAATATCTCTTTCTTTCTTATGTTTACTTATGTAAATTTGCTATTTCATGGTACAAATAAAGCGTTGTTGTTGTTGTTGTTGATGCAATATGGACCTGGCTTTGATCAGCCCCCATGGTTGTTTCAGGTCTCGTTAGAAATTTAGAGAGTTGTACTCATACCACGAAGGGTTGGAATAGCCATTCGTTTTTACAACCGGCTCCCAAACCAAATTTGAGCGGCGGCTACCTGACCACCGCTATTATGAAATGAATAGTTTTTAAGTGAGAGGAATCGTTATGACAATGGTTCAATAAAATGTTGAAATATCTATTATAAATCAGTAATAAATCAGTAATTAGGGCGGCATAGTTTTGGCTTCCCTGCTTAATTATCGAAAACAAATCCCGTTATCATTGAAAGTAAAAATAAGGAAAACAAGACTGATGTTAAGGTGAAAAGTGAAATGTGGACGATATTATTCTCTGCATCTTTGCGCCCCAAATGCTAACGGTGATGCAATTAAGTGTTGGGGTTGTATAAAGTGTTTTTAATTATATGCGTGTGTTGCTGAACGCGAATGAGGAAACATCAAGGAGTGTCTTGTCGCGAACTCGCACAACACTAGGTACACGGCTAATCAAAATTTTACAAATCACGCGTTAGAACAAGTACTGGAAAACAAACGATAAGAGACAAGAACAGTAAGAGAGCAGAGCGTAGTGTGCAGAATATCAGGTCCCACATGGAAGATATCAGTGGGAGTATCCTGTATCAGTTAAGTACATGATGCTAGTTGGCTTATAGTTAGTACTCTGTCTAATAATAAAAATACAGAATACCAATAGGGCTTATTAGAATTCTGTATCATTTGTTACAGAATGCTACTAGAAACTAGAATTTTGTATGGGGTTTACAGTGTACCGCGTGACCCGAATGCTGGGTCTGGATTGGCTAGTACCCTTATGAATTATTAATGAATATTATAAGGTTTATTTAGCTCCGAGCCCGGCCGCTCTAATGTCAATTCAATATATTTTGTAAATGACCGTGAGCACACTCGTACGAGAAAACACGCGCTGAAGAAGTCAACCGTGTATCGCTTAGATCCCTTCACTGACGGTGATGGCATCTTGCGCGTAGGTGGCTGACTGTGACGCGCAGAGCTGGAGTACGGAGAGAAGCATCCTGTACTTTTACCCAAGGGGCACCATGTGTCCCAATTAGTGACTATAGCCACTACCACAGACAAGTCCACCATCAAGGACGGCAGATAACACATGGCGCGATCTACTGGCTTATCGGTGGTCATCGCTTAGTAGCCAAAGAGTTGAGGTCGTGTGTCATCTGCAAGAAGTTGCGGGGATCGGCTATGGAGCAACGCATGGCCGACCTACCAGCCGACAGAACGGTAACTGGTCCGCCATTTACTAACGTTGGTTTTGACGTTTTCGGCCCCTGGGCAATCCAGACGCGAAAGATGCGAGGAGGCGCTGCTAGCTCCAAGCGCTGGGGACTCGTGTTCACCTGCCTCAGCAGCAGAGCTGTCCACATTGAGGTTCTCGAGTCTATGGACACGAGTGCCTTCATCTGCGCACTCAGACGCTTCCTCGCTCTTCGTGACCCTACTCAGATGTGACTGCGGAACTAACTTCGTTGGAGGGAAGTCATAGTTAGGCGACGCACTAAAGGAAATAGATCAGCAGAAGGTGGAGAGATATGTCAAGGAACAAGGGTGTGAGTGGGTGTTCAACCCGCCACACGCCTCGCATTTTGGAGGCGTGTGGGAGCGTCAGATAGGGACGACCAGTTCTGGTTGAGGTGGAGACGGGAATACTTGCAGATGCTCCAGGCAAGACACAAGTGGCTTGGACCTAAGCTGGACCTCGTCGCCGGCGATGTGGTTCTAGTCAAAGGCGAGGGAGTTTATCGGAATGAGTGGCCCATGGGACTGATAGCGGAGGCCATCAAGTGCGATGATGGAAGAGTGAGGAAGGCCAGAGTGGATACTAATGAGAAACGGCAAGAAGAAGACGTTCTTGCGCCCCATCAAGGAGCTCATTCTGCTGATGCCAACGCAGCCGAAGTCAGCAACCATCCCATACAGCTGTAGAGATACGCGGCACCGCCCATGATCAGAGGCGGGAAATAATGACGGTAGCAAGGATCAAGAATCCTTGGGCGAGGAGTGTGCTGACGATAGTTCAAAGACTTTGAAAGAACTCAAAGACTGTTTTGTTCCGTATTTGAAGTTGTTTTTGATTTGATTAATTAGCTAAATGTCTGTCGTGGTTAGCCGCCAAATTCCTTTCGCCTTTTCTAATAACTTATAGGAATGTAACTATGGGATACAGTTTCAGAGCACGTATCTTATCTGGAGTTATACAGCATCTAGTAGGAGTTTGACGGAGTTCTCAGAGTTTATTGGAGTTTATAAGCCCCCCGAGTCAAGATCAGACGCAAGTTACACATGTAAACCTTTGTTTATTTGATTGAGTTAAACTTGTACCTTTCGTCCCTTTTTAACTTAGATAATTGTGTATTCATTTTAGTTTTCACCGCACGTGTTGTACATAGTCGTAAGCCTGGTTCTAAATAAACACATTTAAATCTTGCTGCCCGTCTCGTACTTCACGGTGGTTGACCTGGCGAACTCCGGTGCACAACACCCCGTGTCTGCGGCACTGGGAACGCGACAACCATGCAGTGCACAACACCCCGTGTCCCGCGTGGCACTGGGAACGCGACAACCAGTGCCATTATTAATGTATATACTTTTATGTGTGTATCAAGTATCTCTATCTGTGTAATGAGCATAATAAAGAATTGAAATGAATTGAATTGAAATGCCAGTTCTACCCGGAGCTAATTTTATTTTTGGACCTGGCGAGGGGGCGCTTAATGTAGAGGGGCGCTTATTACTCCAATATTAGGTATAACCTCAGGAAACAAAGGCTTTTTTCGGTCCCATGCACAAAAACCAAACGGTTCTCTAAATCGTTCATTATTTCCAGTTGTAATGCCTACAACGTGTTATAAGGCTATAGCTATCATACATTCAGTAGTAGTTATGTAGGAATTCGTTTAATGCCATATATATTTTTTATAATAATTCTAGCTATAGTAGTTCTCATAGTAGTACCTAGTTTTGTAGTAGTTAATTATATTATTCAGTATCATTTAGAGTTGTACACAATTTGTAATAGTTACGCAATTCAGTTTTCTTACTGCGAAGTGACTCAAATAAACCAGTCTATCCAGTCTATCTATCTATCTATCTATCATCTATTGTAGAGGGGCGCTTATTGGAGAGGGGCGCTTATCGGAGAGGGGCGCTTATTGGAGAGGGGCGCTTATCGGAGAGGGGCGCTTATTGGAGAGGGGCGCTTATATCTTTTTCTAAAAAGAACTGAGACTGCATCTAAGGAGAACACTTAACGTCGATATTGCTCTCCTGAAAACAACTATAACGAGACCAGTTATAATAATAATAATAAAAATACAATAATACATTAATAATAATATTACTAATCCAATAATAATGGATTAATCAGTGGCATATCCACGAGGTGGCTTCGTTAGCGAGAAGATTATTACGAATCGGGACCTTCACTTCTGGATTTATTTATTCACTATACTACAGCAATTCTTGGCTTTCTTTTAAGCTATCGGACCAGACAGTATACCCGCGGGAGTCCTTAGATTGGGTAACTTTTGAGGAGCTATATCCTTTTCTGTTGTTGATTTTCTCCCTAATAAGGTTGAATATTTCTAATGTTTTGGTAAAGTTGTCAACGATGCCAATTTAATGTATGTACGCACGCTGGTGTGATACTGCCTGTTCCTAAAACGGCCAAGGATACGATCCTGATATCGAAGCTACGAGCTTGACATCGAGGCTACGAGCTCAAATGTCAATCATTCATTTCCAACTTTTTAACATTTTGTTTTGGATAGACGTAAAAACATAACTTAGAATAGGCAACTAATTCATAAACGTGACTGAGGACTCATGGTGTCACGAAGTCGTTTTGTTTAATCACGAAAGCTCATTGAAACGCCCAAAATCAACTGCGTAGCCAAAAGTGTCAATTAAGGACAACCTAAGCATAGTCAGCAAGTTTTCTCCTAGTTCCAAAGGTTGCTTATTTTGAGACACTAGCACTTGAAGACTGTCTACAATCGATTAACATGATATGCATCATCAATGACAAAAATACTAACAGTATAAGTTGCGTGATTATTGTCGCGTAACATGCCCCTAATGTCTGTTGTCTGAAAGACATGCGCTAAATGCCCCATTAAAAATATATATATCGAAAATGTTACCTAATATATATATATATATATTCAAGGTGCTTTTCTATTCGAGGAGAACTGAACAATCGCGCGCTTGCTCAGCCCTTCTCAAACATTTTGTAGTGTTTTAATGTCCTTATCCGAGAAGACGTGAAGGCTAACGATTTGCAGCTCGTGAACGAAATTGTTTCACAAAGGCAGCTCCTTCTGCTCAGTTATTTTAAGACCCTGAGTATTGGTCCGGCCGGGGTTTAAACCCGCAACCTCCCGCACAACACACCGGAGCTTAACCACTGAGCTAACCAGGAGGCGGTGTGAGAAATAAAAACGAAAAACTGCAGCTGCTGTTTGTATGACTAGTTTTCAGGCGCGTTTATTAGAATAGAGCAGGTAATGGGCTCCTGAATAGAGATGCTTATTGGAATACGACAGGGAAGGGGGTGCTAATTAGAATATCAAGAACGTTTATTAAAAAAAAAAAACATTGAAAGGGAGGCGCTTATTGGAAAGAAGGCGCTAAATCGAATCATTATAATCATTACTCTTTAATTACCAACCACGTTATAGAGTCGAAAGGCGTGTTGTTGACATATGCATGAACATTGAAGAGTGGGGTCAAGCTATATTTAACAAATAGAAGATGGTTCTCCGTGTTCTATAACAAAATATTGCACTTTTGAGGTCTTGAAAAACTGCGGATGCACGACCGAGCAGAACGCGAGTGCATTGAGCAGCTTTTCAAGATCTCGAAAATGCATTATTTTGTTATAGAACATAGGATACAGATAGACAGACAGACAGACATCATAGATACATAGATTATCCAGCCCCGGGCCGGCTGAATTATGCGGATAAACTTTACAATTGTAATAATAATAATGGTAAATAATGATAAAAATGTATTTATAAAAGTGCTAATTGTTATGAAAATAAGACTAAGGCCTCTAGGATGTAAAAATTACGTTAACTTGAAATGCAGAGTCAATAATATAAAAAAGCATTTAGGTACATTAAACATGATGTGTTTGTCTTGCCAAACAGGAACGTGGAATTTACGATTATTCCTTAAAATATAAAGATACGGTACTTGTGTTCGTGCAAGTTAAAAGACGATACAGCTTATGGTTTGTGTCATTTACAATTCTGTCAAAGAGACGCTCCGTCAGAGCCTGCCTTCTACTATACAATGTAGTAAGACCCGATGTCTGTAGTGCAACCGAGTAAGATATCTCAGGAAACATAATAATAAGAGCACGCTTCTACAGCCTCTGGATCTTCCGACAAATAATTGGGGAGCCCGTTGTCAAACACGTGGCAGGCTTACTCAGTGACTGGTTGAACGCAAGTGATGTAAAAATTGATTAAAACCTTACTGGCTATATGCGCGCGCTTAAGCTGCCTGAGAAAATAAAGCCTCGACGAGACTTTCTTTATCATTTCCCATAAGTGAACATTCCATTTAAGGAACTATCTTCTATTTGTTTTATAATATAAAATTCGATGTACGCGGAAAGAAAAGCTCAACCGTGCATTATATAAGAAAACAAGCACGCTGAGCAGCCAATGCGGAAATCGCGCGTTCTTAGGATGTTACAACTTATATAATAAATAACTAGCACAGCCACCTTGGTTCTTCTTACTTTACTGCCTTTTAAAATAGTCAGCAGGATGCAGTCCTCCTCGGAGAACATTTCTGAAGCAGGTTGCATGCATCCTGGGTTTTTTTCAATTTGGCCAAAATCAGTTCATGCACAGCGGATCGGAGCGCCCGCATGCACATTTGAGATATTTTGAATTTTTCGCAGTGCTTTTTTGAAAATGTTATCCTTGGAAACTACCCACCCCTCCCTCCCTTGTTATACATGTAATTTAGGGTGAAACAGGGGGTTGGGTGGGGTTTCATTTATAGTCTGCGTAAATATCAGTATTTGGAATATGGACGGGTGTGTTTTACTGGGGAATAAACAACTCGTAAGAAGAAATCATATCAAACTACATCAGGGTCGTACTGCAGTGGCAAAACCGCTCTTTTACATGCCTTTTTATGTTTCCAGAATCTTACGAACGCGATTTAAAAATGATAAACTTTCTCATGACGAAAGACAAAAATAACTACTCAGGTTAGAAGAGTATGCTTTCTCGCGCGGCCCAAAAAGCGAAAAAAACACAGAAACGCTTGCTACGCAGGGTAGATTACACGTGACGTTTTTCCCCAGCGCGAACGGCAGAAAAAAACACTCGACTACGATTTTATAGCGCCGTTCCCGTTTCCTGTTTGCGGTTTTTCTACGCCGGAAGGCGAGCTGTGAACGTGCGAATTCTTTTCCACCTTCCTCGTAGATTTATTGAGGAAACTTAAACAAAACCAGGCTGACGTTTCCCGTAAAATGGGGTGATTACTCTCTCTATAGTCGGCCACAGGTACCATTGGTTTACCTTTCTTGACATTGACAGCCTTTATAGTGAGTACCACTCGGGGAAAGAATATTAAACACTGATTAAATATTAAACACTTTTCCAAGACTCAAAAACATTTTTAAATACAAGTACTGGATTCAGTTATACCTCGATGGACCTGAAAGTTGGATATGAATGTTTATAAAATCCAACACCGACGGAAACTGGTCAAGATCATTGACTTAAATAAAGAGATGGGAAACTAAAAAGTCATCAGTTAATCGTGCCTTCATTCTACCTAAAGTGAGATTCAGCTTTGACTAAGAATGACCATTTTATACGATACAGGCGCACAATGCGTCTAGACGGTATTTGGGGAAAGAAAACGGTGCGTCTTCTTAGTTCATCTAGTATAGAAACTAAGTTTTTCTTTACCCAAATACGTTTTAGACGCACTATGAGTCTGTAGTATCATATGCGTATCAAATAACTCGAAAGATCGAACCGTCGATCTTAATTGTTTTCAATAACGATTTAAACTCATATACTTGATATTCATACGAATTGAAAGCAAACAAAGTTACCTCGGTGTATCAGATGGAGTCTGCCTGTACTGATGGTGGGTTTTGCTTTGTCTCTGTGAAAACGGAAGAACAGGAAGAGGAATTTAAGGCTAGTTAATAACCTCCTCCGCAGGAAACTCTACTATGATCAGTCACAGAATATCAGGGAGGGACCGCGTCCATCTCTCCAATCGGGAGACCAATGCCGTGGTCACACTTGTGCTACAAACACGTATCTAACATGCTTTTTGCCGTGCTTGAGTGGACAGGCGACAATGCGTTTACTAATTAACATGTCAAATGTGACATAACTGTCAAATCGTGTTTGTGCCCTGAGGCCGAGCTAATCTCGTACCCAGATCTCCCACGGTCACACTTCTTTGGATAGGAAAACATGGGGTGGGATCTGGGTACGAGATTAAGGCCGAGCTACACGCATGTGCAAACGAGGAAACTGTTGCGAAAATATTGTTGCTGATGTTTCTTGGGTGATCAAACGAGCGGGAAGCAATAGTGTTTTTGCTGCCTGGCTGAGCAATCCAAGAAATATATCACGAGAAACAAATGCTGGCGGCCTTAAGTAATGGGATAACTTGAATGGGATGATCTTTAGACAAGAAGATCAAAGCAACTTGCTATATTAATGTACAAAACTATGAATGGGAGCACAGGGAGCCCAGGCTCACGACATGAAGACAATATAAGGATTTGTATGAAACTTTATCGCTAGTATATATAGCTGATGGAAAATGATAATAAACATCACTAAAAAAAATAATTCTCGCTTAAATGCGGCTTGAAGGCTCCAAGACAGACAAGAAACGACAGCTGGACAACATTTGATGTGGTATGTAAACTTTAATGGGTGTTTATTATAATTTTCCATCAGCTGTATATACTAGCGATAAAGTTTCATACAAATCCTTATAGTCTTCATGTTGTGAGCCTGGGCTCCCTGTGATGGGAGCCGACTCCAAATTATTTGAAGGAAATCTTTAAAAGCACAACTCTTGTACATTCCCATAACTTAAAGTGTATATCAGGTCAAATATTGTTTATCATTAATATCGATTCTACATCAAGTGAATAGTTCAATAGTAGAATATTTACAAAAACATACTCGTAGTTACAAATGACCTTTTGTAAACATCTATGTTATATTTGTAGGTTATATCAGTGATTGTACCAAATATTTTGTCAAAATCAGTAAACGGTTTCATTCACAAAGAAAAAGAAATGAAAGTAAATTAATAAATCAAATTTACGTCACACAGCATATTGTAAATAGAAACTTCTATAACTCATAGACGCAATACTCAAATCAAGAAATATTGTACTATTCAACTATTCACTTGATGTAGAATCGATATTATTGACAAAAATATTTGACCTGATATACCGACACTTTAAGAAACTCAAGCTATAATGTATCTCAGTACCAAGACCGCACACTGAATTAAAGCTGGAAAGCGCAGCTTTCATTACAGGGGGCTGTTCTCTGGAATAGTTTATCTAATGATACAAGAAGATAGACAATCGTGGCATCGTTTGATCATGAATATATGCTATAATTTAGGTAACCAAGAAATTTTGAATAAGAATTATACCATTTATATTAGGATAACATATTTTAGGGATTTATACTTTTTACAACGTAACACATATTAACCAGAGATCCATTTCTGTAATTTTATTATTAGTTCATGTATATGCACGGCTCTCGGGAAGAGCATTATATGTATGATGAGACACCGTGTTGAAATAAAGATTATGTATGTGTGTATATATGTAATGGTCCGTGCAAGAGGTAAGTATTTCTAATGCATAGAATGTAAAAAGGTGCTAATTGCAGTACTGCTTCAATCGTCCTCCTCATTGGCTTATAATTAAACATCAAAATCTATCAAAACTCGAACAAGAATATCATTTTCTCATTTTTGAAAAAAACATTTGAATTGCATCTAGTGAAAACTCTCATACTTTAAATATGACGAATATTCAACGTAGGGAACATTTTAAAATTGAATGTTTTCTTGGTTATTGTTCTGGGCCGGGTTGTTCAAAGCCCGATTAGTGCTAATCCAGGGATAATTTCCATGACAATACAATACAATACAATACAATCGACTTTATTTAGTGAGGGTTACACATGACAGTAAAATTAAACTGATAAACTAGTGGCCCTCTCTAAGCTATGTATAATATTAAACTATGATAATATATAATTTTATACAATACTATGATAACATACTAATACTAATAATCATACATAACTAGCAGAAATGGAACATAAAAAAATCTAAAATATAAATTTCTAAAATTCTTAAATTACACTAAAATGTTGTTAAAAATAGTAACAGACGTTCCTGGAGAATTATTAATTAACTACAGAAGTACCGACCCACTCCTCTTCCCCGTGTTAAAAACTATAAAGACTATTGGAATCTTAGTGTTTTTTTCTGACTTGCTAGAACTGACTTAAAGAGATTTCTTTTAAAGCATTTAACGTTTCCGCTCAACCAATAGGTTCTGTGCAGAGTTAATCCAGGATTAACACTAATCGGGCTTTGAACAACTCGATTTCAGAAATTTGTCATTTATGGCTTGTTGAGTTGTCAGTACGAAAAACAGAAAATTATAACATGGAGAAAGCAAATTGCATCTGAACTATAGAGAATTGTGCCTAGTTTTTACACAGGCTGTTTTGTAATCATGCTAGGAAGTTTGCGCTTGCGCAACATGTAGCGCAGCCCTGGGATATAGCCAACATTGTTGCATCGGCGAGGAAACCGGGCCGGGGAAACATTTGTTGTGGAAGCAAAATTTGCATCGCGGAAGCAATAACGTTTCTGAAATGTTCTTCAACATTTTTGCTTCATGGAAGAAATTTTTGCTTCCGAAATAAATGTTTCGCGCGCGCCCAAACTAGGAAACATTTTGGAAAACAAGTATGTGTAGTTTACTTTGCTCAAGTATGACCACGGCCTAAGTGACCGATATAGAGTTGCATGCGGAGGAGGTTATTAGCAAAATACGACGCCAGGAAATGCTAACCCACACTTGTTACCGTATACTGGACAGCTGAACATGTGGCACGTACGAATCTGTGACTGATAACGGGTACGGACATCTGGTTTAACTTGTATCTCGTTCACAAGACGTACTATATATTGTCGTTTTCACACTATATGACGTCGACCCTGGTGCCGTATTCACGAAAGCTTCTTAAAAATAACTCTGAATTTCTAACGAGACCTGAAACAACCATGCATGGGGGCTGATCAAAGCCAGGTCCCGGCTAATCCAGACAATCCACAGATCGTTAACTTTTTTCTTAAACTTTGAAAATCAAAATCGACCTCTTAAAGTGCCCCTACGATCATTTTTTTACATATCAATGTTTTCTCATATTGATAAAGTAGAGTTGATATATTATTACACAGATAATATACCCTGGTTACAGAGGTTTTCTAGAGAACAGAAAGAGAGAACAGAAGAGCTCGCTGATTCGCAGCTCGCTCGCCGCTTCGCGGCTCTTCTGTTCTCCGCGGCTCTTCTGTTCTTTCTGTTCTCTCTAGAAAACCTCTGGAACCAGGGTACAGATAATACTGTATCATTACGAACTAGCAATCCGTGTTTCAGTAGCCCGGATCCAGTAACAGCACAACCTGAAAGCCGAACCAGGGAAAATACCCTGGGGAAAAATTACCCTGGCCGCAATTAAACAAGATAAAAAACCTCTGCGAGCTAAATTAGCTATTAGCGAATTCGTCATAGCCTGAATTTCAGCCGTCTCCTCCAGTACGAACCAGAGGAGACGGCTGAAATTCAGGCTAAATTCGTCTCGCAGCTTTCAACTCGGTTGGCAACGGCTCTATTTTCTCTAAATCATCTACATTCCGATGACATTCGGCAATAAATTTAAAGCGGAAAGACACATTACTATGTTCTGAAGAATCTGATGCAGATTCTCGGTCGTTACTAAACCACAGCAAAATTCGCAGTGCGAGTTTGTAGCCATTATAAGAATAAATGTATGGGTTCGAAGCAACTTGAGAATATTGACGTCACATACGCTAAAAAATGACTAGAAATTCCTCGCCCACGGGAACGGGTTTGCGTAATGGCGGACGTGATTTTGACGGTAAACTCTCTTTAAAATGTGTGGTCTAATTTGCCCCTATGCAAATGAACTTTTTTCACTGATTTGGGTATTTCTGCCACAGTTTGTCCTTATGGAATACAAAAAAGTGGCAAAAGAAATGGTCAAATTTCGTCGTAGTGGCACTTTAACCTATCACGCCTAAGAAATGTTGAAACTACAAAATAATGGCGGCCATTTTGTTGTGGCTGGAACGTCGAAGTGTCTTACGACGTGACAACAACAACATTTTTTTATTAAATATATAAACCAGCTTACATAAATGGATACTAGCCCGCAGGTATATAGCATATGCTAATCGAGGCGGGTATTGTTGATACTAAATTGACAAAGGAGCAGAGACAAGACAGTAAATTAAAAGCTTTACAGAATACAACTCATTATCCTTTCAGTTTTCAGTTATAATAATAAAACGGGTATAATAAGATATATAGATGCAAAAGAGAAATTAATAAAGTTTTAGTTGAATAATATTTCATGAGGTGTTTGAAATTAGAGTAGGCATGTCAACGTAAACATCATCTATCAGAACCTGTAACAATAGGGGTGGGCGTGTCGATTTCGCTCGAATCCTTTAGATTTGGAAAATGAAATCCTGTTGAGGCAGTATCGCTTCCCTGACAAGAAATACTAAATATATCTGATTTACTAAGAAGACTTTAGACAAACCTACACATTTTTTTCTGTAAATTAGTTTCTGTATTATTGAAAGAGCTAAATATGACATCTTTGTGACTATGTACCCCTTCGACTAACACCGTTGGCTGGTACAATTTGGCCATGATTAACTAGGGTTAACTGACAATGGCCAAAATTTTAACTGACAACTGACATGTAGACCCCCATTCAGAACCTCTTATGAGACTCCTAAGTTACGCCTATCTTAGTAGAGCCCTAAGATATCGTTCACGAATAGCACTTAGCACTTGTATTAGAATGGTCACAATATTCTCTCAAGTTATATATTATGAAATATCTTAGGAATGATTTCGTGAATCCGGCCAAATAGTATCCAGTCCCCGTGCCTCGTACCCAGGCGGTTTTGGCGGGGAGCTTGGGAAGGAGACCGGACGCACTTCCTCGATTCACACTTCCCTAGGTCCTTTGCGTTACCTCTGGTCACTTCCCGTGGTCCTTTGCTCTCTAATCTCTTTTCAAAAAATGGCCTGGATACGACGCTGGTATCTTCCTATGTTTCGAACTGCTTAGAGAGCATCCTGTTTCAGTTTGGGTGGTAACTTCCGACTCAGGCAATGAATTGGAAACCACCAAAGTTTGACGAGTGAACGGGAAAAGCCAATATGGTCAAAACAGTAGATAACTGGGTGCTGATTTCTTGGGTATTTGATACTTTATACCATCCTTTAAACTCTATTGAATGGAGATTTAAAGTGATACGTCATCATTTGATTAATTTCACGATATAGTTCTGGAAACCACCCAGTCAGATATAGACGATACTTCTATTAGGGTTTGTGCAAAGTACCAAGTCTCTACAACCATTACAAGCAGAAATAATGGATTTAAAGTTCAAAATTTTGCAATACAAAGTCTAATTAACTTTTCGCTGATTCCAAAGCGTTTGGAACCATTGGATAAGAGACTTAATTATGTAATCCGAAGGTCCATATCTCATCCACTTTTTTTCTCAAATGATATTAAACTGATTTCGAGCCGGCGAGACTTCATTTTAACTAGGATTTAATTCTGAAACATTGGTTTCGGTAAACAAATTCTAAAATTTATTTTTTGCATATGACAGAGAAGCTGAACTATTTACAAAACTCGCTTTTCTAACGTTCCGTTAGCATAGAAAGTAAATAGAACGTGAAATGGCAACTTTACTTGGGGGCCGTCGACATATTCGAAATGCCCCGCTTAACGCACAACGGACGTTAAGGTCAGACCCCCTCCCCCCCTCCCCCTTAACGTCCACCTATTGTTTTATGCTTTTTTTAGGTCAGGAAAAACAGTAATGAAATACATGGAACAGTGTTCGAACTTAACGGTCGTCCACTCGTCTAAAACGAGTAAAAACTGGTCCCCTGGACGAGTATATTTATTTCTCTAAATATGATTGAAATGATTTACCTGCGATCGCCGACACGAACGAAAGCAAACAAAACAATGCCAGGCCCACTAGATTTTGGCAACAAGAGGTCTGGGCTCGACTTATCACGAATTGAATCATGGAAAACAATACGGCGCCGTGCTTGTAATTTTCTGGCGAGTCGTGATGTGTGTGTAATTCGTAAACAGATTCACGGATTATCAGCTTCTTTTATTGTCTAAAGGAAAGGAACGAATAATAATAATTGGGACCAGTAACTTTCCATTTTGGATCAGTGCATTTTTAGCTCGCTGATTCCATGGACCACCAGAGAAAAAAAGTAAAGTTCGAGCACTGCGGGAGTTCATTTATAAACAAAGTATAAACAGGCTTAAAGCTTTTTAAAATAGCTGCAACTGTACAGTCAGTCAGTACCTCGAATTCCCGTACGAGCTCATTTCGGATCTTGACTAAAATACTCATTCGGACACGACTATAAAACTGAGTTTCACTTACCTGGAGGTTTGAGGTATTTCATGATACTTCTAATCAAAAGACCTTGTTGAAATTTTCGGAAAATTCAACAGAAATTGCGCTCTAATGTAGATCTAGCTGACTAGAAACGTTTGATTAAAAAGTGGGAGCCAAAAAGTGTACTTCTATTGATGAAAAAGTGTTTGTTCTAAATGCCCCACACTAACGTCCATGCCCTTACCCCCTCCCCCCCTAAACGTCCGTTGTGCGTTAAGCGGGGCATTTCGAATATGTCGACGGCCCCTTGTCTTCTTGCATTTTTGCCCCTTTCGTATATATCCAATCTTTTAGGGGACTCTAAAATATGGCTCAGTGCTGATGATCGAAATACGCGAGAAATAAGACGCGTCCTTACTCGAGCACTAAATGAAGCGATCTTGGCTTTATGTGCCCAATATTGCTTGGATTTAAGGAGAGATGTGACCGCGTTTTTCCCCAGCGCGAATGGCAGAAAAAACCACTCGACTACGATTTTCTAGCGCCGTTCCCGTTTCCTGTTTGCGGTTTTTCTACGCCGGAAGGCGAGCTGTGAACGTGCGAATTCTTTTCCACCTTCCTCGTAGATTTATTGAGGAAACTTAAACAAAATCAGGCTGACGTTTCCCGTAAAATGGGGTGATTACTCTCTCTATAGTCGGCCACAGGTACCATTGGTTTACCTTTCTTGACATTGACAGCCTTTATAGTGAGTACCACTCGGGGAAAGAATATTAAACACTGATTAAATATTAAACACTTTTCCAAGACTCAAAAACATTTTTAAATACAAGCACTGGATTCAGTTATACCTCGATGGACCTGAAAGTTGGATATGAATGTTTATAAAATCCAACACCGACGGAAACTGGTCAAGATCATTGACTTAAATAAAGAGATGGGAAACTAAAAAGTCATCAGTTAATCGTGCCTTCATTCTACCTAAAGTGAGATTCAGCTTTGACTAAGAATGACCATTTTATACGATACAGGCGCACAATGCGTCTAGACGGTATTTGGGGAAAGAAAACATAGTGCGTCTTCTTAGTTCATCTTTACCCAAATACGTTTTAGACGCACTATGAGTCTGTAGTATCATATGCGTATCAAATAACTCGAAAGATTGAACCGTCGATCTTAATTGTTTTCAATAACGATTTAAACTCATATACTTGATATTCATACGAATTGAAAGCAAACAAAGTTACCTCGGTGTAATCAGATGGAGTCTGCCTGTGCTGATGGTGGGTTTTGCTTTGTCTGTGAAAACGGGAGAACAGGAAGAGGAATTTAAGGCTAGTTAATAACCTCCTCCGCAGGAAACTCTACTATGATCAGTCACAGAGTATCAGGGAGGGACCGCGTCCATCTCTCCACAGGGAGACCAAGGCCGTGGTCACACTTGTGCTACGAACACTTTTGCCGTGCTTGAGTGGACAGGCGACAATGCGTTTACTAATTAACATGCCAAATGTGACAGAACTGTCAGATCGTGTTTGTATAACCAGTCGAATGTGACAGAACTGTCAGATCGTGTTTGTATAACCAGTCGAATGTGACAGAACTGTCAGATCGTGTTTGTATAACCAGTCGAATGTGACATAACTGTCAGTGCCCTGAGGCCGAGCTAATCTCGTACCCAGATCTCCCACGGTCACACTTCTTTGGATAGGAAAACATGGGGTGGGATCTGGGTACGAGATTAAGGCCGAGCTACACTGTGCAAACGAGGAAACTGTTGCGAAAATATTGTTGCTGATGTTTCTTGGGTGATCAAACGAGCGGGAAGCAATAGTGTTTTTGCTGCCTGGCTGAGCAATCCAAGAAATATATCACGAGAAACAAATGCTGGCGGCCTTAAGTAATGGGATAACTTGAATGGGATGATCTTTAGACAAGAAGATCAAAGCAACTTGCTATATTAATGTACAAAACTATGAATGGGAGCACAGGGAGCCCAGGCTCACGACATGAAGACAATATAAGGATTTGTATGAAACTTTATCGCTAGTATATATAGCTGATGGAAAATGATAATAAACATCCATTAAAGTTTACATACCACATCAAATGTTGTCCAGCTGTCGTTTCTTGTCTGTCTTGGAGCCTTCAAGCCGCATTTCAGCATTTCACCCCTTCACTAAAAAAAAAAATTATCGCTGAAATGCGGCTTGAAGGCTCCAAGACAGACAAGAAACGACAGCTGGACAACATTTGATGTGGTATGTAAACTTTAATGGGTGTTTATTATAATTTTCCATCAGCTGTACATACTAGCGATAAAGTTTCATACAAATCCTTATAGTCTTCATGTTGTGAGCCTGGGCTCCCTGTGATGGGAGCCGACTCCAAATTATTTGAAGGAAATCTTTAAAAGCACAACTCTTGTACATTCCCATAACTTAAAGTGTATATCAGGTCAAATATTGTTTATCATTAATATCGATTCTACATCAAGTGAATAGTTCAATAGTAGAATATTTACAAAAACATACTCGTAGAGATAAATGACCTTTTGTAAACATCTATGTTATATTTGTAGGTTATATCAGTGATTGTACCAAATATTTTGTCAAAATCAGTAAACGGTTTCATTCACAAAGAAAAAGAAATGAAAGTAAATTAATAAATCAAATTCATATTGGAAATAGAAACCTCTATAACTCATAGACGCAACACTCAAATCAATAAATATTTTACAATTCAACTATTTACTTGATGTAGAATCGATATTAATGATAAAAATATTTGACCTTATATACACTTTAAGAAACTTAAGCTATAATGTATCTGTACCAAGACCGCACACTGAATTAAAGCTGGAAAGCGCAGCTTTCATTACAGGGGGCTGTTCTCTGGAATAGTTTATCTAATGATACAAGAAGATACACAATCGTGGTATCGTTTGAATATATGCCATAATTTAGGTAACCAAGAAATTTTGAATAAGAATTATACAATTTATATTAGGATAACATATTTTAGGGATTTATACTTTTTACAACGTCACACATATTAACCAGAGATCCATTTCTGTAATTTTATTATTAGTTCATGTATATGCACGGCTCTCGGGAAGAGCATTATATGTATGATGAGACACCGTGTTTAAATAAAGATTATGTATGTGTGTATATATAATAATAATAATAATAATAGTGAACTTATATAGCGCCATACCCATTAAATGCTCTATGGCGCTTTACAATGTTGAAAAATTAAAAACTAAATACAAAGATCGTTAAAATACATTAAAAACAAAAGAAAAAATATTTACAAATACGTTTCCCTAAAAATATGAGTCTTTAGATGAGATTTAAAAATATTTACAGCAGAACTACATCTAAGGTCCAGTGGAAGACCATTCCAAAGTTTTGGGGCAGCAACGGAAAAAGATCTGTCCCCATATGTCCTCAGATTTGAGGGTGGAACAATTAATAGGTACTTTCTAGCAGACCGCCTTAAGTTGCGATTGGGCACATAAGTATGAAGCATATCATTAATATATGATGGCGCTAAGCCATTGAGAGCCTTATAGGTAATGAGAAGAAGTTTAAAAATTATTCGTTTCTCTACTGGCAGCCAGTGTAGATCTTTAAGGACTGGCGTTATATGGCTAAATTTAGAATTGCGAGTAACAAGCCGAGCCGCGCAGTTCTGAATGTAATGTAATGGTCCGTGCAAGAGGTAAGTGTTTCTAATGCATAGAATGTAAAAAGGTGCTAATTGCAGTACTGCTTCAATCGTCCTCCTCATTGGCTTATAATTAAACATCAAAATCTATCAAAACTCGAACAAGAATATCATTTTCTCATTTTTGAAAAAAAAAAACATTTGAATTGCATCTAGTGAAAACTCTCATACTTTAAATATGACGAATATTCAACGTGGGGAACATTTTAAAATTGAATGTTTTCTTGGTTATTGTTCTGGGCCGGGTTCAAAGCCCGATTAGTGCTAATCCAGGGATAATTTCCATGACAACCAATAGGTTCTGTGCAGAGTTAATCCAGGATTAACACTAATCGGGCTTTGAACAACTCGATTTCAGAAATTTGTCATTTATGGCTTGTTGAGTTGTCAGTACGAAAAACAGAAAATTCTAACATGGAGAAAGCAAATTGCATCTGAACTATAGAGAATTGTGCCTAGTTTTTACACGGACTGTTTTTAATCATGCTAGGAAGTTTGCGCTTGCGCAATGTAGCGCAGCCCTGGGATATAGCCAACATTGTTGCATCGGCGAGGAAACGGGGCCGGGGAAACATTTGTTGTGGAAGCAAAATTTGCATCGCGGAAGCAATAACGTTTCTGAAATGTTCTTCAACATTTTTGCTTCATGGAAGAAATTTTTGCTTCCGAAATAAATGTTTCGCGCGCGCCCAAACTAGGAAACATTTTGGAAAACAAGTATGTGTAGTTTACTTTGCTCAAGTATGACCACAGCCTAAGTGACCGATATAGAGTTGCATGCGGAGGAGGTTAGTAGCAAAATACGACGCCAGGAAATACCAACCCACACTTGTTACCGTATACTGGACAGCTGAACATGTGGCCAGCACGTACGAATCTGTGACTGATAACGGGTACGGACATCTGGTTTAACTTGTATCTCATTCACAAGACGTACTATTTTCGTTTTCACACTACATGACCTTGGTGCCGTATTCACGAAAGCTTCTTAAAAATAACTCTGAATTTCTAACGAGACCTGAAACAACCATGCATGGGGGCTGATCAAAGCCAGGTCCCGGCTAATCCAGACAATCCACAGATCGAAGTGATAAGAGGCTCCTAAGCCGATACATCTTAGGGCAGCGATGGTACTCACGAAGCCCTTTAATATCAAGACGTGTCAGTTAACTTTTTTCTTAAACTTTGGAAATCAAAATCGACCTCTTAAAGTGCCCCTACGATATTTTTTTTACATATCAATGTTTTCTCATATTCATAAAGTAGAGTTGCTATATTATTACACAGATAATATACCCTGGTTCCAGAGGTTTTCTAGAGAACAAAAAGAGAGAACAGTACAGATAATACTGTATCATTACGAACTAGCAATCCGTGTTTCAGTATACTGATAAAACTTAGAACTTATAAACTGATTCCGCTGAATTCTCCCTGCAGTAGCCCGGATCCAGTAACAGCACAACCTGAAAGCCGAACCAGGGAAAATACCCTGGGGAAAAATTACCCTGGCCCAAACAAGATAAAAAACCTCTGCTAGCTAAATTAGCTATTAGCGAATTCGTCATAGCCTGAATTTCAGCCGTCTCCTCCAGTACGAACCAGAGGAGACGGCTGAAATTCAGGCTAAATTCGTCCCGCAGCTTTCAACTCGGTTGCCAGCGGCTCTATTTTCTCTAAATCATCTACATTCCAATGACATTCGGCAATAAATTTAAAGAGAAAGACACATTACTATGTTCTGAAGAATCTGATGCAGATTCTCGGTCGTTACTAAACCACAGCACAATTCGCAGTGCGAGTTTGTAGCCATTATAAGAATAAATGTATGGGTTCGAAGCAACTTGAGAATATTGACGTCACATACGCTAAAAAATGACTAGAAATTCCTCGCCCACGGGAACGGGTTTGCGTAATGGCGGACGTGATTTTGACGGTAAACTCTCTTTTAAATGTGTGGTCTAATTTGCCCCTATGCAAATGAACTTTTTTCACTGATTTGGGTATTTCTGCCACTGTTTGTCCTTATGGAATACAAAAAGTGGCAAAAGAAATGGTCAAATTTCGTCGTAGTGGCACTTTAACCTATCACGCCTAAGAAATGTTGAAACTACAAAATAATGGCGGCCATTTTGTTGTGGCTAGAACGTCGAAGTGTCTTACGACGTGACAACAACAACATTTTTTTATTAAATATATAAACCAGCTTACATAAATGGATACTAGCCCGCAGGTATATAGCATATGCTAATCGAGGCGGGTATTGTTGATACTAAATTGACAAAGGAGCAGAGACAAGACAGTAAATTAAAAGCTTTACAGAATACAACTTATTATCCTTACAGTTTTCAGTTATAATAATAAAACGGGTATAATAAGATATATAGATGCAAAAGAGAAATTAATAAAGTTTTAGTTGAATAATATTTCATGAGGTGTTTGAAATTAGAGTAGGCATGTCAACGTAAACATCATCTATCAGAACCTGTAACAATAGGGGTGGCCGGGTGGGCGTGTCGATTTCACTCGAATCCTTTAGATTTGGAAAATGAAATCCTGTCGGTTGAGGCAGTATCGCTTCCCTGACAAGAAATACTAAATATATCTGATTTACTAAGAAGACTTTAGACAAACCTACACATTTTTTTCTGTAAATTAGTTTCTGTATTATTGAAAGAGCTAAATATGACATCTTTGTGACTATGTACCCCTTCGACTAATACCGTTGGCTGGTACAATTTGGCATCATTCTCTTTGATTCCCGCCATGACGATAAGACCTTGACGAATAAATAATTATTCTAATTGCCATTGATTAATATTAATGACATTCTATATAAAACAAACGCTGATAGTCTTATTCTTTGTAATCGAAAACTTAACGGGACGCGTAAACTTAGGAGAGGGTCTGAATGGGGTTAACTGACTACTGACAAACGGCCTTAAAAATAACTGACAAATGACGATTTTTTTACTGAGAACCGACAACTGACAACTGACATGTAGACCCCCATTCAGAACCTCTTATGCACTTAGCACTTAGCACTTAGCACTTGTATTAGAATGGTCACAATATTCTCTCAAGTTATATATTATGAAATATCTTAGGAATGATTTCGTGAATCCGGCCAAATAGTATCCAGTCCCCGTGCCTCGTACCCAGGCGGTTTTGGCGGTTTTGGCGAGCACTTCCTCGATTCACACTTCCCTAGGTCCTTTGCGTTACCTCTGGTCACTTCCCGTGGTCCTTTGCTCTCTAATCACTTTTCAAAAAATGGCCTGGATACGACGCTGGTATCTTCCTATGTTTCGAACTGCTTAGAGAGCATCCTGTTTCAGTTTGGGTGGTAACTTCCGACTCAGGCAATGAATTGGAAACCACCAAAGTTTGACGAGTGAAAGGAAAAGCCAATATGGTCAAAACAGTAGATAACTGGGTGCTGATTTCTTGGGTATTTGATACTTTATACCATCCTTTAAACTCTATTGATACGACGCTGGTATCTTCCTATGTTTCGAACTGCTCAGAGAGCATCCTGTTTCAGTTTGGGTGGTAACTTCCGACTGCAATGAATTCGAAACCACCAAAGTTTGACGAGTGAAAGGAAAAGCCAATATGGTCAAAACAGTAGATAACTGGGTGCTGATTTCTTGGGTATTTGATACTTTATACCATCCTTTAAACTCTATTGAAATGAGATTTAAAGTGATACGTCATCATTTTATTAATTTCACGATAAAGTTCTGGAAACCACCCAGTCAGATATAGACGATACTTCTATGTGCAAAGTACCAAGTCCGGCTACAACCATTACAAGCAGAGATAATGAATTTAAAGTTCAAAATTTTGCAATACAAACTCTAATTAACTTTTCGCTGATTCCAAAGCGTTTGGAACCATTGGATAAGAGACTTAATTATGTAATCCGAAGGTCCATATCTCATCCACTTTTTTCTGTCAAATGATATTAAACTGATTTCGAGCCGGCGAGACTTCATTTTAACTAGGATTTAATTCTGAAACATTGGTTTCGGTAAACAAATTCTAAAATTTAATTTTTGCATATGACAGAGAAGCTGAACTATTTACAAAACTCGCTTTTCTAACGTTCCGTTAGCATAGAAAGTAAATAGAACGTGAAATGGCAACTTTACTTGTCTTCTTGCATTTTTGCCCCTTTCATATATATCCAATCTTTTAGGGGACTCTAAAATATGGTTCAGTGCTGATGATCGAAATACGCGAGAAATTTATTTCAGAACGGCAAGGTACTGCGCATGTCCAGGTTATAGCATCATTTGTCGCGCAATTTCATCCCAGACCCAATCCTTGAAACTTGGTCCGAAGGCTCTGGGAGTCTGGGTACGAGATTGCTCCAGACCCAATCTCGCACCCAGATCCCGCGTATCTTATGGTCAGCGCTTCAAGTCTTGGCAGTGACCGTCAACCTCGTTCCCAGGGGTCATTACGCGCCTAACCAAAGATGGCGTCGAATGTACCCCTGGTACAGGCTGGTCATGTGACCCAAAAATATGCCCAATATGTGGGCATATTTTGAGGAGCATCCGCCATCTTGGATTCATCATCGCTGAAGAACGGTTAGCGGTTGAAGTGTGATCCCAATGAATTCCAACCGTACATTGTTCTACTTGTACCCAGTTGCAAAGTGAATATTAAAAAAGGCAAAAACGCTACGTTCTGATGAATTTGTAGTTGTTTTCAACGAATTTTGAACGCGCAATGCGAAAGACGACATCACCAGTTTATTTTTCAATTCAAAAATGCACGCGCTATTCGAAATTCTCCAATCAGCGCGCGCGAATCGTCTAGCCAATCAGTGGCCGTATCCCACCAGCCTGTACCAGGGGTACATTCGACGCCATCTTTGGTTAGGCGCGTAATGACCCCTGGGAACGAGGTTGAGTGACCGTAAGATACGCGGGCTCTGGGAACGAGATTGCCCCAGACCCTTGTTATTTCCTACTGCGCATGCTCAACGAAAACGAGCATGCGCAGTAAGAAATAAGAAAGTATGGGGGGCGAAAAATGATAATAATACTGTGTTTAATAGATTTCATAAAATACATCGTCCACGGTCTTTACATATTCGCGAGCTATATCAAATGTACGATTAATTGTATGAAGAGTCCTTTACAAGAATTACTACTGCATGGTTATATATAGGAAATGGTATCTAAAAATATTAACCTTCTATTATTATAACCAGTATATAGTATACCTAATAGATAGTGAATGCTGCCGATCAGTTAAGGAAATGTACTAGAAGAAAACCTACAGTAGCTCTTTGGCAGGAAAAATATATTACTAATTGGGTGTGTTAGATGAATGTATTGTGTTAGCTTTTTGGCGTGTTTTCTCAAAAGTCCCGATTTATTTTCAGTTTGTTCCGATATATCAATAATTTCCCGGTAAATTCCCTGTATCTACCAATTTCCGACATTTTCTTAGGATTCCCAGCCATTCCCTTTCGCCGCGTTCGCGTTCGCTCTGTTCTGATGAATACGAAATTAGTTCAAAATTAGTTATCTCATTGAACAAAGGCTTTTGGATTTTAGATCAACCAGAGTTGCTGAAGCAATCGTGCAATTGGCTATTGATTTGGCGGGAACTGTGTGCTAAATATAGATTATACCGTAAGCTGATGGACCAAGGCCTAGTATGCGGAGAGGTTATGGATTTCTGCCCTGGTTATATCTAAAAAAATTATCTATTGATAAAGCTATCGTTAAAACGTTCAGTAGAAACTTTAGGCCTCAAACTTCTTTCTCAGACGTAAATGGCGCGACTTCATGAGCAGATCAAAGCCAGACATTTAAGGATACTTTTGGTCTGAAAAATTGTCGACAAAAACTGCAGACTTGTGATAAAGCGGGCGTTTTACACACACACGTAATTGATTATGTCATGATTATAGAGTAACTGCAATAGAGTATAAGTAAGAGAGGGAATCTTGTAGCGCGCGGTGTCTAATAAAATCTATGTTTAGTAGTTGGAAGCAGTTGAGCCGCTAGCGTATAGCTGGCGGTATGCTGTTTTAGTAACTGATTGTTCGCCAGAAAGCCGTTTAGTTCACCGGCTGGGCGCCGCAAGCGAATCTCATGCTCTTCGCTTTCCACATTGTGACAAAGGTCTCTGAACAACTCCTGCCAACCTTCGTTTCACTTTGTCCTAAGCAAAGCCTTAAACGATTCGAAACGTTTGGAAAAAAGCCACAGACAATAAAGTATATTGTGTGTGTGAATGATCAAATTTAGGTTTACTGATGGATCGTATCATTTTTGAAACAAATAAGCCTAAAGTGAGTCTATCATGTTTCAGAAACCGATCCCAAAATGTACTTTTTGAAATCGGGAAAATTATAACCGGTCACCCTAATTAACTTCAAGTCAGTTCGACCTCCTCCGCAGGCATCGCTAAGCCGATCAAAAACCGTCAAAAAAGACAAAGGAACGAGACTCCGATATACGGAATTGCCTGCTGTGGAGGCAAGTCGGTCTATTTCTTCTCGGCAAACATAGTCTTCTAGGCTAAGACCTACAATAGTAGCTTTCGTTGTGTTTACCAGACTGCGGTTTGGATGGTGACATTCAGTAGTGTTGGCTGTTGACTGAAGAAGTTATTGATACGCTCTAAAAGGTCACTTTCCAGGAATAATTAATTAGAATTAAGTTCAGTACTGTTAGCATACTGCACCCATGACAATATCGTCATGTTCACCGTGATCGATTGGCTTTTTCTTTCAGTCAGGAAAAACCGTTTGTCTTGAGCCGATGGATTTTAATTATTGAGTTGAATGAACGAATTAAATATTTGCTCTGCTCGTTTAATAGAACATATAGCTTATTCCTTTCATGTTGAGTATATCGAATGTAAAGCTGCTCGCACAATTACAAAGCCCTGGTTTTACATATGAAATAATATATTCCTGAATATGAAAATCAAGGGGAGAATTGCCTTCTTCAGTCAAACAAACATATTTCCCTAGTGACGGTAAGTTTTTAGTGTGAAAATTACTGGTATATTTTGTAGTTTAGTCTCCTATAGCAGCCAAATTAACTTTCCAATTGCTTGTATCGACAACTACTGAAATCGTAACCGATAAATCCGCGATAAAAACTAACGGGCTCGGAAAATTTAAATACACGATACAGTAGTCATTTCTATGAAGACTATGTATATATTTATATCAATGCACGCTCAGAGTAAATGTATTTTTTTAGAGCCCATGTATAAAAACAGCTGTATCAGTATATACACCTATTTCAAAAAAGGTTGTCACGGACAAGCGGCAAAGGATTGTCAGCTTGGCGGCAGCTATGCGGAATGGAATACGGTGCAATTCGAAAATTCATTCGAAGGAAACCATTAATATTCTTCTTAAAGTCTTTGACTCCAAAGACAAACGAATTCACCAGACTTTTAGCAACAACCAGAATCCATTTCGGTCTGGTTATGTCGCTCGTCGTTTGCCGCTTGTCTGAAAACAGGTGTATACATTTTTGGATGAGTATATATATATCATATTCACCTTTTTAAATGCGTCTTTATAAGTACAACTGAGAGACAAGTATAATAATAGCGCAATTACTTTCTTTTAACCCAAATTTCCGTACAAGCAGTATGTATTTCAAGCCGAATACTTAAGAACAAGTTACACTTGTAAGGATTATCCTATCTGCAAAAATACTGTCATGCCACTTGGGTCTTGTTAGCTAGCGATTCAGATATCCATTTTTATCAGTGGAATTTAGGATACAAGCAATAGAAATATGGTCGGCGGTCACTTGGTACCAGATGAAATCGATCAGTATCAGCTAAGACAGTCCATGCGTTTAAAACCAGCGGTGGTTTAGTGATGCATTTGTGGACATAATTTGAGTGATAAGTATTTCATTAAGTCAGATCATGGCTCAGATATAATGTTTTTAACTTTTACCTTAACTTTACTTCAAAAATTAATTTAGGAAGTTATGAGTGACGTAATTGTGCATAGAAAGAACCAGACTGATATTTTGTTAAATTGCTTTTATGATTATCTCTGTGGTGGCTTTTATTCCTCATAAACTAGGATTACATAGATTATTGCTACTACTATTGTCAGTTCCACGTTACTGCGAAATTATCTGTAAAATATTCACTTTCCCGTCCGGCGCCATTTTTAATTAAGCTTCGCCAGCTAGCAAAGGCTTTACACAGGCTAGTCCTTCCTGTTTACATCAATTTACCAAAGATTGGTCTGAAAACCATCAGTATTCAAAATGATAAAACTCCGCCCCTCTAGCATCGGGGAAAGCTCTTTCACATCTCACCAGTTTATGGCGAAACACTCTACAGCGGAAATCGCCTTCAGGGAGATGTAAAATGTACTTAGAAGTGAACTAGATTCTATAAAAGAAAAGGAAGTGAAACAGTCGACATGGCCACAAAGCATCTTTAGCCGGTGATACAAAAACGAATATAACCTTAACGCACCTTAACAACAGACATCACATCGACGGAACACTGAAAAGCGGCAAGGGAGAAACCTCTATTTACACAAGAACTAATCACATTTGAATACTAACTTAAGGGAAATTATTTTAAATAGATTTGGATTTTTGTCTCTGGGTTTTCAATTAAATAGAACTGAAATGATCGTTCTGCCTGGAGATATAAAATTCATGCCAATTGGTCTTGAAAACGAACTACCATACACTGATGGGCTAGACAACAGTTAATCATAAGGTGTAGGCAATTCGTAATTATTTCGATACACCTGAAGTTTGGATAAATTTAATTTTCGATCAAACTTGGGTGTACATCTTACATTTAGAAAATATAAAAATACTTTGTTAGAATTGCGAGCTTGTAAAAATAAAGACTGACATTCTCCCCGATAGTGATTTGGCAATGGATGACGAATTTATCTTCTGTTTTTAAGATTAACCCTTCGAAATTGAATAAACTGTGTGATGTAGTTAGCGCCGAGACAAATGAAGATATCATTGGTTTCCCGCGCCGCTAGAAACAGTACTGATCGTTTTCGTGTTCCAACGGCGCCACGAAGACACGAGGCACTGAGTTCGCCATTATCACTAAATTATTGGTTGCCAGAAACGAAAGCAATAAACTCAAACTGAAAATATTGCTCTAGAAGTTAGATCCGAATACATGCAAAGCCGAAGCGGCGAATTATGCTCAGTTAATTTCTATCATGATATACCTTTTTCTCCAAAGCTAACATTACACTAACATATTTTCGAGACTCGAAAAGCGCTAACCCAAACAGCGTGTTATTTGTTTAAACGGTGAAACTGCAAATGAAGTGTGTGGTTGGAATATATTGCAAGTCGAAAGACAGAATTGAGCGTGATTGCAGCTGGTCAGAAAGCGTGGGCTGCACAGGCAATGGAAGCTCGTTCCGGCTGGTGCAGAGTTTGCATGTCTAATCTTTCCCTTCCAGTATTCACTCCTCAATCGCAATGTATGTGAATTTACCCCCTAACATGAGTTTCACAAATTCAAAAATAAACAACACCAAGAAAATGTGCTTATCGAGGCATTCGTTCATTTGGGTGAAAGATTTCCACCATCCACTAAGAAAATGTTCCATCAAATTCACCTTTATTAATTCGTCGAATACATAAGTACCATAGTTGGCTGAGTATAGCAGATCCACCTCGCCACGGCGACGTCGTGAACACCTCTAATTCAGATTATGGAATGACATTTGTTTAAACGCTAAACAGCATGTCTCTTGTTTTGCTCTTAAATAATACACGCATATTAAATAAACTCTTCCAATTTACTAGAATACAAGTTTATAAGAACACTTCATGAAATAGGCACACTGGTAAGCTTAACCCCGATTTGTTAAAAAGTCCGGTAATATTAGGTTTCGGCCGAATAGTCGCTAAATAATCGTTAGTGTAGCGATGAATCTTCACTCGTTAAAATAAATGCAACCCAAATTTGCATGTTAGTCCGTTCATTATGATCCTTTTTAACAGACTCTCGATTGTTAGACGGAAATCGGGTAGATAGTTAGTACAAGTCAAAGAGGATTTTCGGTTTATTGTAAGGATAATCGACCTAGGGCTAGTAATATAGTTGATGTTCTTTGCGAAAATTTAACTCAAGTGTACCCTGGAAGCTTTTCAAACGGGCGATGTTGGACAAGGGTGACTGTATTCGGAATGGTGCATATATTACGGACTTGTATCTGAAGTAGCATCTGGTAGCTTCAGCCGACTCCAGTTTTACGTATCGCTTGTCGGAAAATGAGTATTTTAATTTATATTGAACTCAAACCTTGCCTAGAGCTAAGCCGAGCCGTAGAACGAAGCGGACTCTTTAACCGATTACTTCCAGTCTAGCTCGCATCGTATTCATGCAGCGATGTTTAAGTGGATTAATAAAGGAGTCCGTATTTCAGAAACCAAGTGATGCTAGTTTAAAAAATCCGGCGAGTTAGTGGAAAAATAGCAATTCTTAAGCATTTCATTAGGACGCCAACATTCATCATATAAAATATAATTACTAGCCTGTATCTTGGGCGCTACCGTACATACAAAATATATTTAATAGTTTCTATAAATGGAAAACCATAACAGTGAATTACAAATGTTTTACCTTTAAAAGTGCGCTTCCCCTACCCTACGGAACCCCATTTCTAACTCATGAGTGTTAGTTGCTGTTTAGGAGTGAATTTCCTGCAGTGGCCTCAGTTTAGGGTAGAATTCGTCAATCCGCTTTGGTTAGGTGAGTGCGTAGGCCATCTAGGTAGCCTAGAACGTCCTCAGGCTTTTAATAGCGTCTTCCCTTCGCCAAAAATCTGCGCGCTCCGAAGGAAGGGTTCAATTACGTCAAGTTTTGACTCGCTTACAGGCCTGTCTAAAGATCTACATATATTCGCGTACAAACTATGATTTAAGCGATAACGTCCAATTAATGTGTGATTCGCCAGTGCCCTTATTGACAGCTATCAATCAAATCATCGATGGGTCCTGCATATAGCTATATACTCGACTGTAGTTTCCACAGATGTACGTCAGTACGAAAAGCCTTTTAGGCTTGATTATTTCTTTCGCGTGTCACCACTAACAAGGGGACAAAAAAAGAGAGCTATACACTGATAGGTTTACAGATACTGACAGGTTTACAGAATTCACTTAAAAAAATCAATCTTCCAATATTTTAGAAAAGCCTTAAAACTCATTGGATTAGCTATTCACGGGACCGTACAATGAATCTGCTTTAAAGAAGTTCGTCCACCTTCAAATTATACATAAACAAGACTAATTGGTTAGGTTTCTCCATGCTTCCTTAAGTGTATACTGTTGTTCAACAGATTTATTGAAAACGAATTACGAAAACGACTTTCCACTGAAGGTTGAGGCAAAGAAAGCCCTCGCAATGCTAAATAAACCCAAAGAATAAAAGTCAAATTAGTCCAAACAAAACAGTTTCAAATTCGTTCGATTTCACTTTTTTTTTAGGGAGGAACGGTAGCTGGCGGCGTTGACAGTCAAGCGAAGGCTCTCTTTGTCTGTTTAATTATCCTGTCTCTCAGCTTCATTTTATTACTTTCCAAAGAAACAGTTTGGTTCTACTCGAGAACAGATTTCACGGAGTGAAAATAGCAAAGCGTTAAATGGCCTTTACTTACATTTTCATTAACGTTTGTCAGAAAGGCTCGGCCATTTTCCTAAATGAACAGAAACATTAGATTCTGTGAACAATACCGAAACGCTTCGCTTAAACTGCCAATACGCTACTTTCGATCTCAGAATACTTCAAATGACATTCATCATATTAATATTCATGCTACGAAAATAAACGGAGCCGTCGTTTGTGACTCGTCAAATTTACTATAATGTTTTGTTTGGAACTGAATCGGAAATTCACTAATTTCATCCATAGAATCAACAGGTAGCATTATCTAAGGAACCTTACAATTTATAATCAAAAAGCGAAAGCGAAATTAAAACTAGAAAACGTTGTATTTCTAGAAATCGGTTTATTCGACGCTAATTTTCCGGTCTCTATAGGACGGTTCAAATAAACTGAGATTGGTTTTACTGTTTTCAGTGGGGTCTTTGATATTTTTACAATTATAAGTAATACCTTGGCATGAGGGAAATTAGTGATTAAATTTCCCCGAGGGCCGAGGGAGGGATTTGTGAAAAAGGGGAGGGACTTTTACAGATCCTCCCGAGGCTCGAGGGGAAATTTAATCACTAATTTCCCGAAATGCCATGCTATCACTTTGTAATACTATTGTTACCGAGGAACGGAACAAATCTCTGAGACGGTGTAGTGTGCTCTGCCAAAACTGAAGATGTCGCAGTTGAGTTGCTTTCGAAAACGTTTTGGTTAATGCTTGATTGAGCGCAATTGATTGAATGACCCTGGCTTCCCCTGGGGACAAGCTTGTTGCTTTTGAGAAGAATAACACTAAAATACAATGTAATTATGTGGTTGACTAAATATCCAAAGAGCATGTATGGATTTTAATTACGTCACGTTTATGGTTTTAAGTATCCCACATGGAAGAAGGTTTGAGAAATATAGAGAACGGTAGGGTCAGGAGCCCATTACCAGGAGCGTCATCTTCCCCATTGGCACAGGAGTAGATGTGGCTATATTTAGAATTGCATTTTGCGCGAAATAAACAAAGGCCATGTTGTCTTAGCCAATCAGATAGCTTCTCACAATAGTCACTTTCATTATTATTCATTATCATTCTTCTCACTTTCAACGCGGGAATTCTAATTATAACCACGACTGCAACGACTACGACGACGGCATAAAACAATAGCCTTAATTACAAACTGTACAATAGCTGCACGTGAAAATGCACTCAGTCGCCTACATTTCCACCGTTCTCTGCAAAAACACAACGTGAAAACCCAAATTGTACGTTTTGAAGAGAACGAGAACGTAAGAAAGTACATCAATCTGTTTTTCGTTGTGTGACATAGGACCGCTCCTGGTAGGGCGGTATAGAGTTAACAGGCGTAATCCGGTGTGCCAAGGGATAGTCCAATGTTCCCTCATCAGCGTGCATGCCCTTCTAATTTTCCCTCTTGCATGCCAATGAGAGAAAATTAGAACAAGTGTGCATGCTGATGAGGGATTTAGAGATTACATTTCCTGAACAAACAAAGAAAACCGAGCTAAGGGGATCATAGTATTACAGGTAAACATGGTCCATTTTTTTCACCTGAATCATTTCGTGAAAAAAATATTTTCATTGTTTTTGTTGTTGTCATTAAACCGGCATTTAATTTCCCATTTTCTACACGCAATGGCTTATGGGTAACGTGATCCGCGTTCCCCCCCGAAATAACCTCAAGGACGCTTTCTTTGATATTGCTGAGTTGCATGTGACGTCATGGCCGCCATGGACGAACAAAACAGGTTTTGAAACTGACGAAGGGCTAGCGCTCGAAACGTCAGCTGCTACTCGCTGCCGACGGCGGTTAGCATGCCTTAATCGACTTTCAGTTGATCGTACCAGGTTTTGAAACAGGTTTTTTTTTACCGGAAATGCGAGATGCCTGACGTCGGGTTTCAAAGGATGATTATGACAGCTTGTTAGGTAACTTTTTAAAGCATGCGCGACAAAGCGTCTTACACCGATATATCTCAGTAGAGTTCTCTTCCTTCTTAGTCTCCCTTCATCTTGGGAAGGAAGAGAACTTTGCAGGAAAACTGTTAAGAAAATTGTTCAGTTTGTTCTCGTGTATCAATAGCATCATCATCCAATGAATTTTTTTTTTTTTAATTCACCTCAGGTTGCTTGCAGTTCATATTTTGCATCAGTCATATTGTTATTTACAGTATAATTGTATATTTATATATGACCATATATGGCTACAGTAACTTCATGGGCTATGATTGGTCTTCCCGCACAGACCGCTAAATTGAAGTAAAGCTATTTTTGTATACTTTTCAGCCACATAATAAATCTCGTATTTGTTTTGGATCCTCGTTTCCCCGATTTCAGTTTGCATGTGGCCTGCGCGCTTCATAAAGCAGGGAAAAAATGCGGTCCATAACTAGTGTATATGGACCGCGTTAGGGGGTATATTGTATACACTTATTCCAAAGGCGTTCAATCAACAAAAAGCAAAAAGAATCCCCATATATGGCCGGCTTGATTTTGCCTTTTTAGTGTGGAATAGGGGAGCCGGGGTGGCGCAGTAGTTAAGCGCTTCGCCTCTCACCTCTGTGGCCCAGGTTCGATCCCCAGACGAGGCGCCATATGTGAGTTTAGTTTATTGGTATCTCGCCCTTGCTCCGAGGGTTTTTCTCTGGGTCCTTCGGTTTTTCTCCCTCCACAAAAACCAACACGCTAAATTCCACCAATTCGATCTGTGGTTTAGTCAGCCCTGTGGTTGTTTCAGGTCTCGTTAGAAATTCAGAGTTTTTTTTTCAGAATACCTGCTCGAGAGTCCAGCTGTATTTTGCCTATGCTCCTAAAGATCGCCGGACTAGGATATAATTTTGACATGGAAGTGTTCATTGATTTCTCGCCGAAGCGGCTCGCGAAATTACTTCGATCGCAGTTGACAAACACGCGTGAAATATATCCCTAATTTCACTCGTCCTCATTTGATTACCTATTCCAATCTACTTTTTAGTCCACTAAAAATTAATTAAGGCCTGGGTTTATATGTTAATTAGTTATTTTAATATGAGTTTCATTCGTTACTCCGCGATAATTTCTACAGCTAGAACAACTTCAGCAGTAGGATGTAGCTTGATGTGTGACATTATTTTACAATTTTGGTTGCCATGGTAACCTAAGTTAAGGGGGCACTGTGAGAATTTTCTTTTACTCGAAATGGGAGCCACAGAAGCTTTGAAACACATAATTCACGTTTATTGTCCTTGGATCAGGTAACCGTGAGAAACGTTACCATAACAACATAATTTATTGATTATCTCAGCTAATATCTTAGATGGGCAGAGAAATATGTATTCGTAGAGGTACTTAAAGAACAAATACAAATATCGCAGAAAGTAATTCGTTCTGACCGGTCCATTTTTACTTAAACACAAATTTTCGAAAATTCAGAAGCTCCCTGAAAAATGGTTTCCATTCAGATATTCCATTCAATAGAGATATTTTAAGGACCGTGATGGCATCAGTTGACAAACGAGAAATGGGCAAACTACCGTTTTCTTGAACATCACCGTGAACGACAAACGACAAACGACATTCCCAGACTACAATGGATAGTGTTGTAGTTGAAAAGTGCGTCTCCTTCGAATCAATTTTGGAAAGACAGTAGTTTATTCGTTTCGGGCTGACAACTAACAACAACAACTGAGTTTAACTTATTGTTATCAAAATAAACTGTATACAACGATACGTTGACATTCGTTGAAATTCGATTCAACAAACAGAAAGTTTAGTTCCACAAACCAATAAAGGAACACCTTGAACTGGGTAACTCAACCAATTACATTTCAACAAAAAGAGATTGTTTTCAATTGAGACTAGGATATATACATAACGAGTCTTGAATTATTGAATGTGAATAACATTAGTCGAAGTTTAAGAATTATTTTGCTTATTTTAGGCTCAGTCTTCGGTATTCCGATGGAAAGAAAGTACCGAAATATCATACAAGTTCATTTTCATAAATTCATAAATATACTTTACAGCATTAAAGTTCTACTAGGATCTACCTGTCTTCTGCGCTTCGGTAAAAGCGAAAGCTGCATCGTTTTGCAGTACTTTGTTTATCATAGCCAGAATAAATCCAAACATCCCCTTCTACGTATTGTCGGTATGTACTTTGTATTTCCATAGAATATGGAGTCCGCTGTGGTTGTTGGATTTGTGGTTCAAAGTTTAACTATGAGAATGTGCATAAAATAGACTTACCTACACTACTTGTGCGACTAGTATCACTCCATCGCCACTTGTGGTCGGCCGTTTGAGCGAAGTTCCCAAGGGTCTAGTTTTTTTCAACAGAAAAGCAACAAATTAAATCTCACAGCGGTGGGTGTTGGGCATAGCTTTTGCATTGAACACGAAGGCATTGCGAATCAAAACAGTATAATTATGAAGAAACTTGTTGTCTCTAACAGTTAGCTCACAGCAAACAAAATATCGAGGCTCAGTCTTAGTTTAAGTGTTTGGGATACCTGTGTGTGTACACAAGGCTGGACTTGAAACACGAAGTTTGTTTACAACACAACTATTGCATTTCACCAATGCGAAAAACAATAAAGAGGTTAAGTAACAAGGGCATTAATGGATTACAGTTAATACAGAACGTGTATACTGAAAGGGTAAATGATACGTGGAAGTTCAGGGCTATAGATTGAAAAGTATACGGCTTATTTCTATGTTGAAAATCAACCGCAGAAGATCCGGTGAACGTTTCGACTCCGGGTCAGTCGGATCTGCTGTTTTTTTCTCCTTTTGACTCATTTACTAAGCAGCCTGTTATTTGCTTTGCTTCTACGGCCTGGTATCTACTATGTAAACGTTTTACGTCCTTCTCAGACAGTTTAGATATATCTACTATGGAGAAATTCTGGGGTTCTTGGTCAGATATGTGAAAATTGATTTCATATATCTTCCATGATTTCCACCAAAATTGTATTCACATTTCGTCAAAACAAGTCTTCTTGGTTATCCGTCAATCATTTGTAATTATTTTTCCAATCCGAGATCGCGGGAAAAAGATATACGCAATCTTTATCTATCTATCTATCTTCCATTACTTGACTCCATCAATAAATGATGATTCTTTCAAGTTGTTTCAAGTTAATTGCTGCCCTAGGCCCTGCATGTGTTCAAGAAACGAATACAGTATTTGAATGGTATCCTGACACATGATTGGCTGGTAATTTAATTAGCATAAGTGATAACCTGCCACGAAAACGATCAATGTGCGAGGGTGTTCACGAGGCCGCAAAAAGCTGTGAAGCGAAAAAATTATTATCGAGATTTTATCTTTGCAGTACCAATAACCCTCACCGACGTTGCAAGGACTCCTGGGACGCCACGCGACTGCGTGTTAGCAATAAAAAATATACTCAATATGAATAACTATATGTTTTCCCATCGAAAACTGAAAACTCTCCATAGCGTTAAGCAACCACGACGGCAACGTCTAGGACGACGGCAACGTCTAGGACGACGGCATAAAACAATAGCCTTAATTACAAAATACAATAACTGCACGTGGAAATGCAAAAAAACACAACGTGAAAACCCGAAATTTTACGTTTACAAGAGAACGCTAACGTACAAAAGAAAATCACTCCGTGTTTCGTTCGGCGTGAACGGAACTCTATGCTTATCATATTTTTCGAAGATATGAATGTGAAAAGTAATTAAAGGCGAACAAAGGAAATAGTAAACATCACACTTCGGGAGAAAACATTTTTTCTAGGTTCCGTCCTCGCTGCCGTTGTCGTCGTCGATGCTTAAGCTCTCTAATTCATTGTTTATCAAGCACACACGGCCCCCCGCGCAACATTGAAGGAAATCAGTTTCGATCGTTTCACAGACAGGATATTAATAAATTAGTTTGGCCATTGATATGTGTGTTTTTCTTTCCTTATCCTGTTTATGGACTTCTAATCTAAACATCACGTTGTTGATTAAGCAGTAACTAATTATTAATTTACCAGCTTAGCTTATGATTTCTTATCTCGGCTGTCTATCCAGGAAATTTGGTTCCTTTCTCAATATAAACATGGCGGTCACGAAGAGGTTATTTTTCTCGTCTAATTTTAGTCGTATTTTTGTAGTCTGCTTTAAATATTTACGTATTTCATTAGTTTGGATAGGGTCCCATTTCCCGTTTTCAGACAATGGCCCGTTTTTGACACTGACTAGTCGCCTTCTTTTCTTTCTTCTTGTGTGTTTTCATTTTTCTCTTTTGAGTACAATAATTATATCATTACATCATCCATGCATTTCATATTTCGGTAAGTCAATATATCAGTGTTGTATATCCCTACTGTATATAATGTCTACGTCTACTTATATTCCTTATTTACTTAGCTCATACAACTCCTGAAGAAGTTTCGTTCTGCCGAACCGAAATATAGAGTACACTCAGGAGCCCATAATGGCTCCTGGTGACAACAAATAACACGATCAGCCATAATGGCTTCTGGTGACAATAAATAACACGATCAGCCCTGCAGTCTTCATATATTTCAATCCTTCTGCTGATCCTGATCTCCACAGATCCGTCAATACTTTTGCGGTTTGTAACAGTGGTCCGTGCAGCCTTTTTTGACAATAATTACTCGTCTGACTAATCTTCATTTCTAAAACAAAACACCATCGGTGATGCGCCCCCTCCCTTGGCGCCCCTTTCTTTTACGCGAACATTATCATACATAGAGTGAAAACTAGTGTGTGTAATACACCTCATTCATAAGGGCGTGGTTTCTGTATTTTAACAGTTTAGCTACTTGTTCAATTTATGAAAAACAATATCATTGCCATGCGAAAGAGCATACCAACATTGGTGATATCGATTCTGTAGTGTTGTAGCATAAAAGGCTGTAAAGTTACAGCGATTTGAAATTAGAGAGATTTGTATGAGAAATACCATGTAGGCCTTTATAGCCTCGCTTTCATGTATTTTTTACATTTAAAATGCCAATAACTCGACAGCAATTTGAAACATTGCTTTCAAACTGTGGTCAGTTACTAATTTAGGTACGATCTTTCATGTGGTAGCAATAGTTTCGCTGGACACATTAATCTTCCAATTTATGCAAATCAGGTGGCGGGCTGGCTGACTGGTGACAGCTCTCCGACTGATTGAGTTTATGTTAGCCTCGTTCCCCGAATTTACTCAGTCGTCCCATCATGCAATCGTCAAACATTTTTTTCAAAATGGCGGCCGTTGGCTCAACCTCGTTTCCAGGGGTCTTTACGCGCCTAATCCAAGATGGCGTCGAAAGAATTTTGGGTAATAAGTTCATGTCCTAGATACACCAATATGTTACTGACGTTCTATGACCGAAACATAATAGAACGTAATTAACCTATTGTTGTATCTAGGACATGAACTTATTACCGAATTTTGAAGAACATCCGCCATCTTGGATTCATTGTCGCTGAAGAACGGTTAGCGGTTGTTAAAGTGTGATCCCAATGAATTCCAACTGTACATTGTTCTACTTGTACCCAGTTGTGAAGTGAGTAGCACAGACTTACCATCTTCAAAATTGGTTTGGGCTTCCTGTGGCTACGTCAGTTTTCAAACTTATTTTTCAGATTTTTGTAATATCAAGTCACTCTTGCTGTTCAAACTTAAATTAGACAAACTATCTTCCGCTTAACTTTTAACTGTAATCCTATACATATATCATCTTTATACATTCTTATTCTTAACTTACTACGTAACTATAATCCTATATATATATTTACAGGGCCACTCTGAAAAATACTTCGGTGACGGGTGCACCCTGTGTAAATATAATAATAATTATTATTATATCGCGTGACAAATGAAGCACATCGCGTGACAAGTGAAGCATGTATCAAAAGGGTAAACGTGCAACTTACTGTGCGACTACTATAACCGGGGCCAATTAGAACCACGAGAACCAACATTGCAGAATGAAACGCATTAATCCGGATATTGAGCCAATCATCCATGTATAGGTCTTGATCAGTCTTATCAGATAGTATTATCGAAATAGAGCGAAATTAACATGAATAAAATCAAAATATGACGAGCACTTGATGGGGTTAACTGACTACTGACAAACGGCCTTGAAAATAACTGACAACATGGATGCTCGTCGTACCTTTTAGGGGTCAAAATCAGGAGTTTGGTACCAATTAGGGTATCCACGATCAAACACAGACATTTCTATGTAAAGCGGTACCTTTTAGGGGTCAGGTGTCAATTGAACAAAAAAGCGGTTATCTATTTACATTTTTATTATATTTTAGGGGTCAAAATAAGCTTGAGCCACGCTCTTAGGGGTCAAATCGAAAAAGTCCGACGAGCATCCCTACCCCTTTTATATGGGAGTCCCCCCCCCCCCCCCCCCCCCCCCCGGGCAACTGACAACCGAAATTAAAAATAACTGACAAAAAAAATATTTGTGGGTCAAACATTGTTACTGCTTTTACTAGGGCTAACTGACAAATGGCAAAAATTTTAACTGACAACTGACATGTAGACCCCCCCAATTTAGACCCTCTTGTAAACCACTCGTGACTAAACTGAACACAGCTGGAATGTTAGTTAGAAAATTTGGCATCATTGCTATGGCCTCGTGTATCACTGGGCTTATTACTTTGTTAATTGATAATCCATACTTGGTATTTTTTAGGATATTTTGAGGCCATTAAGGTATTCTTTTAGGGTTAGTAGTGCACTTTCTAGGTGAAGTATTTTTAGGGTATTTTTCCAGCTTTTCCGAAGAGGCTCTCCGACATTTTCACCACGAAGTAAAACTAGATTAGTGAGCAGCACTGCGATAACTTTGACATGTAAACTTTCTATTTTTCTCCTACGCGTTTCGTTTGACTTCAGCAGACTTCGTCAGGGAGTTTACAATAATTTATTATAAGTAATAGAAATTCCAAAAACAGAAGGCCCTGTACATAAAGACGTGGTGTGCGTTTTCAGGAACTGGGCTCATTGTTAATGGCTTTCGAAATCGCGCCATCGACTAACCTCACCACGAAAACTTCGCCTCTCACCTCTGTGGCCCAGGTTCGATTCGGTAGTATCGTCGTGTACGGTTTAACCAACTGCGTCATAAAATTATCTTTGTTACCCACGTTCGCTATGAATAATTTGAGACTCAGAAATTTTATACGAATATCCGAATCGACACTTAGAAATTTTAGAACGATTATACGTTATCCTCAGTATAAAAAAATTATACCGCCTGAACCGGGATTCGAACTCGGACCGGTTAAAGTGCCACTACGACGAAAATTTACCATTTCGATTTGCCACTTTTTCAGTGTCTATAGGTCAATCAGTATTAGAAATATCCGAAATAGTAAAAAATATTCCCAAATGGGCATCTTAAACCACAAATTTTAGGAGAGTTTACCGGTAAAATCCTGTCCGCCATTGCTGGAAGCCGTGCCCTTTGTTCAGCTTTAAACAAAGGTTTATTCACCGGAAGTGATGTCATACACTTAACACGACAACCTCGTGGCGCGAAATAGCGTGCATAAAAAAGTAGCCAACCTCGCAAAGATAAATATATCTTTCTTCTTATGTACGTGAAGACGTTTTTAGTAGAAATATGCCTCCAGGCGTTGTGTTCTGCAGGCGAGCGTTAAGTGTATGACATCATTTCCGGTGAATAAACCTTTGTTTAAAGCTGAACAAAGGGCACGGCTTCCAGTAATGGCGGACGTGTAGATTCAATATTCGGAGCTAAAAAAATAAGACTTCCTGTCGTTGTATCGAAAAACAATTTGAACTGGTAATAATATATGAACTCTACTTTATGAATATGCAAAAACATTGATATGTCAAAATTTGATCGTAGGGGCACTTTAAGAATCAATGGAATGGCTTACCCACCACCAACACTAACCCTAACCATTGTAGTCGTTTTTTTGTTACCAGATTTATATCAACTTCATTAGCATGTTCATAAAATAATCTATCATTGTATAATATATACTATAATAGCGGTACGACAACCCTCCGAGCGCGCGAGGTGTGATTCTCCACGGATCTCAACGGTACACGACGATACTACCTTCGATTCCCGGACGCGGCGCCATACGGTATGTGAGTTGAGTCTGTTGGTAGGGACTTTAAGAAACCAGGACGGCGACGGCAGTGACGACGGGACACAGAAGAGTGTTTTCTCCCGAAATTTGTTTTTTCCTTTTTCCTTTATTCGCCTTTAATAATTTTTCACATCCAAATTTTCTAAAAATATGATAAGCATCAAGTTCCCTTCACGCCGAACGAAAGACGGAGTGATTTACTTTTTGACGTTCGCGTTCTCTTTGGAACGTAAAACGTATGGTTTTCACGTTGTGTTTTTGCAGACAACGGTTGAAATGTAGGCGACTGCGTGTATTTTCACGTTCAGTTATTGTATTTTGTAATTAAGGCTATTGTTTTATGCCGTCGTCCTAGACGTTGCCCCTGGTATCTCGCCCTTGCCCTAAGGGTTTTTCACCGGGTTCTCCGGTTTTCACCCCTCCGCAAAAACCAACACGCCAAATTCCAATTCGAGCTGTGGATTAGCCGGGACCTGGCTTTGATGATCAGCTCCTATGGTTGTTTCAGGTCTCGTTAGACATTGCGTTTTTACTCAACCTCGCAATTGACTAAACTAGTGAAATTTGAAATGCAAATTTCTTTTGAGCTACAAATCATAGATAAAAAACAAAGGAATTCTTCCGGATTATTATCCAGTGAAAGTCTTGACTTATTTTGGTTATATTGCGTTTGAATATTTATGTTTGAGTTTTAGAAGCAATTTACAAAATTCGAGTCCGTGTTGTATGGGTGATATAGATCCTCGCCCCAGGCTCTACCAATACAACACGGCCTCTCGTTTTGTACTGAAATAGTACATCTAAAACATTAAGAACGAACTTCGGTCTATATTCCCCGAGGGGTGACTCCCATATAAAAGGGGTAGGGATGCTCGTCGGACATTTTCGATTTGACCCCTAAGAGGTACTAAAATGGGCGTGGCTCAAGCTTATTTTGACCCCTAAAAGATAATAAAAATGTCACTTCATAACAACTTTTTTGCTCAATTGACACCCGACCCCTAAAAGGTACCGCTTTACATAGAAATGTCTGTGTTTGATGGTGGATACCCTAAGTGGTACCAAACTCCTGATTTTGACCCCTAAAAGGTACGACGAGCATCCATGTACCCCTCACATAAGGGAGCTCCCCCCCCCCCCCCCCCCCCGGGCTATATTCTTTTGTCGATATTTAATATACTTATGGAAAAACTGTTATGTACAAACGTCTAATTGCTTTTCTTGAAAAGTACCATTTGTTATGTGATTCTCAATTTGGTTTTCATTCTAAACATTCAACATGCTATTTTATTAATACTTGATAAAATAAATACAATTGAAAAAAGCTTTTCTTTTCCTGTGGAATTTTTCTAGATACGAATAAAGCCTTTGATACTGTCGATCATGACATAATTCTTAAAAACGTGAATGTTATGGAATTAGAGGACTTCCAAATGCTTTCAAATGCAACGACTTCCAAATGCTTCCAAGGACTTCCATCACATTTATCAAATAGAAAACAATTCGTATCAATTAGTAATACTGTACTCGGGATACAAAGCAATTAGCTGTGGAGTTCCACAAGGATCAGTTCTCAGTCCAATACTATTTCTTATATATATCAACGATTTTATAACTTGTTCTAAATCTGGTGATTTTCACTTGTTTACAGATGATTCAAATTTATTTTTTACCAATAAAGATCTTAATTCTCTAAAAATTACAGCCAATGACACTCTTAGGGTGCGTTCGATTGACCGTATTCCGGAATACGAATACACAGAATGATCACTATACAAATTGTTTATATCGGGAATTTGTAGTCTATGGAATACGAAATGTATCCTGAATATCACATTTCAGCAAACTTTAGTAACTTACAGTGCAAAATGTGTCTGATCCAGTGATTTCCAGTGATTATTCCATCTCATTCTTATTCCGGAATACGGTCAATCGAACGCGCCCTTAATGAAGTCAGTGAGTGGCATCATACAAATATGCAATAGTTAGCTTAGATAGTATCTAAACTGAATTGTATTATACGTGGAAATTAAGTCCTGGCGGAACGTTTTTAAGATTGTACCGTATTTCGTGAGAAATAGGAAAATGTTTAGTACATGTATCTTTACATTTCTCTGTAAATTTTCAAGACCCATTTCACACAGAGCAAGGCTCAAATAGGTGTTGCGCAATACCATGTCTCGAAATGGCGAGAACGGTTTGAAGCCTAGCATTTTTAATATTCACGTTTTCTTTTGGTGCCCCCCGGCGGTGAAGTGACAAAAGCAAGAGCGAATAGATGGATTTCCTTGAAAATATTTATTTTTAAACAGGGTACAAGGTGGCAAGAGCATACGAGACAGCGTTTGGAGGAGCAATCGTGATTGAGTTGGCGACTTGAGAACTCAAATACAACCAGGCGCGGAGAAAACTTCCTCCCAATTTCACTCCATCAAAATTCCTAACATTTGGGCTTCTCATACTATGCTGCCAGTCGTAAGCCTAACATCAAAATTATATTTTCCTGAGTTGCGAAGTTGCTGGTTGATTTCGGATTCGGCATCGCCATCGCTGTTGGACTCGTCTTGAATTAGAAATCCTGAGGATCAGAATAGTTCAATTCGTAGTTCTTGGCCGCCATTTTGAAAGGTATCCTTGCCTTTGGGGGTTTTCAGTTGAGTATCGAAAAGTAATTACTATCGAATTTGATTGGTTAGTTATCCATGATTACGTGTGATTGGTTGAAGTAAAACCAATCGTGAATTGATTCAGCTCGATTGGTTCATTGATGTTTTTACTTGCTCTTGTGATTGGCTCACTCACATTGCAAACCTGCCCTATCGAGGCTGGAGTTGTTGTTATCACATTGGCTTTGATGACAAAAGATTATGAGTTCGGATTCCGTAAAAAACATTTTTTTTAATGCGCTGCAATTTAGGTTGGAGGGGGGTAAGACAAACGATTGTGCACGGTCATAGTTCATTATCGTCCCCTGAACGACTGAACCCACACGTTTCTATTGGCTGGTTGATTAACATATTCCAATACCTATCACGTTTTGTGCACGGTCATGGCTGAAGAAAGCAAACAAAGACTTATAACAAATAAGGTCGCTGGGTTTCATAACCATTCCCTCGATTAACTATTTAGTAAATATTGTCACATATATTAAACAGTTTTAAAAATACGATGAGAAATGGTGATGAAGCCCAAAGAAAAACCACTAAAAAGCGCAGTCTGTGCTTTCAAGCGTTCAATTCGATACTGAAAGCATAAAATCTTGCGGCAAATAGTAAAAAGTATAAATAAAAACGTCATTCGCAGTCGCGGTAGAATTGACTGAAACGAAACCGGGGAACGCAATAGACTAGAGTAACCATATCTCCATGTAATACGACCTTTGTTTGGTTCAGGTTGTACAGCCGAGAAATTAATGTTAAAGGAATATTCGTATGAATGTTTGAATCAGCTTCAGTCCCACCTTCTATATCACTCATCCAGTAACTTAAAAACATAATCCTACTTAAGTTATTTGGAAATAAAACCAGTTAACATTATAATGAACAGTTTTCAGCGATTCAGTTGTTGTCCGGCTCTCGACTCCAACACAATGGACTTTTTGCAGGAATGCGGTCACGTGGTTGTACTGGGTTGCAAAAATCATAATTAATATATTTAAAGGCACTTGTACGAGATCGGTAGTGTTATTAGAAAAACCTGTTTGTAACTGCTATTTTCCACCTCCAATCGATTGTTGATCTTTCTAAAACAGCGTTTTTAAAGATAGCTTGCCTTCCAGCATCCATGGCAACGCCTTTCCCATGGGGATCATGAGCTCATTTCATTCGTTAATGAAGTATTATATCAGCACGTTACTGTTTGCTGCAAAATGCTATTAACCATAAGAGTAAACTAAACTTTGCCGTGGTACAATACAAAAACAATACCATGCCATGCAAAGCCATACAATACAATACAATACTTTATGTACCCACGTTACACCTATACTTTGTAGAAAGTACTCTCGCCTCAATCTCCTAAGGCTGTTTTCCAAAATATTCCAAAATATTTTGAATGTCATTAACTCGCTAGGCTGCTTGTCATAAGGGCCGAGTTTTTTTTAGGGGGGGGGGGGGATGTAAACATTTCGCGGGAGAACAGCTAAGCGGGTTCATACTTCACGGAGGAGTCTTGTGATAGCGAGAAGCAATACAGATTAATCAGGGGAAAGAAAAAGTGTTAATTAAAAAACAAGACAAAAAGGGTTCGAAGCTAATTGGATTTTTTACGGTTTCATTGAGCCCAAGGGTGTTTTCTGAATATAATGTAAATAAAAACGACTCAATAACATTGACTTCCACATGATTTCCGATCAACCGGACGGGACTTTACAAAAATATTGTGATGCCGTTGAAAATAGCCCTTGAATTCTCCGGAAAGATAAGAAAGCTTTGAAGTGACCTCGGGCTATGAAATCTTAGTTTCATCATGACATTGGTAAATGTTTTGAATAAAAGTCTCGTTTTTAAAATACCACAGTCAGCCTTTCTTTTTAGCTTTTAAGTGTTGAACAGAGATAAAAAATGACGATGATATGCAATAGACTGAAGCAGTATGTAGCTCATTCCTAGGAGTGTCCATATTTCATACCTGTCCTGTGAAGCCACGAATTCGAACTAGTCTATTTTCGCTTTCGACGAAGGAGAACGCATCCTAATCTTGCAGTGTACTACCTGTGGTCCCCATGTTTGTACTTTTTAGAATAAATTATCTCGGCCGGGGAACTGGTAACTACACGATACTCGGCCGCCATGTGAACGTCGAGTAAGTGTCTTAAATTCCCAATCCAATGCAATAATGTTTAAAAGTTAGCAAGTACGATATATCAAAGCCTGAGGAAAGTGTGTGCTACCCTCTGTAGCATTCGACAAAGTCTGTTTTGTAGGCGCGCTCTGCACCTTAATTGAAGACGACACTAGCGAAGTTGAACACAGAACAGTCAAATCAACTGCCATAAATTGTGCTGAACTATCCAGTAACAACCGAGTGAAGTCTGTTGGCTTGCTCGCTGTATTGGATTCTGCTTTTCGCTGTACCACAGGGAGCCCAGGCTCACAACATGAAGACAATATAAGGATTTGTATGAAACTTTATCGCTAGTATATATAGCTGATGGAAAATGATAATAAACATCCATTAAAGTTTACATACCACATCAAATGTTGTCCAGCTGTCGTTTCTTGTCTGCTTTGTCGTCTTCAAGCCGCATTTCAGCGAGAACTTTTTCTCGCTGAAATGCGGATTGAAGGCTCCAAGACAGACAAGAAACGACAGCTGGACAACATTTGATGTGGTATGTAAACTTTAATGGATGTTTATTATCATTTTCCATCAGCTATATATACTAGCGATAATGTTTCATACAAATCCTTATATTGTCTTCACGTTGTGAGCCTGGGCTCCCTGTGGCTGTACATACAGATACCAAAACTACAATAGATACCCGTAATCGCCGTATCTTGTGAGTTTATTGTGTGAGTTGCGACACTACACGTCAGTGACACATGCATGTGTACATCTTGGTTATACAAATTAACATTACATTCAGGCAAAGAGTTAATCTAAAGTAACACTTTGATATATGCCAACGGAACTGGAATATCAACACAGTACAAGGTGAGGGAAATTTAAAGTACTGAGTTCATTGCTGTGTTCCCTATAATCAATTAATCTAAACTGAATTTCTAACGGGACCTGAAACAAGGCTGATTAAAGCCAGGACCCGGCTACCAGCTCACTTTTTTACTCGCAAGACTGAAGGTGGTCGTACTTTTACAGTAACAACATGCCAATTATGGAACAGTTTATCTTTAGAAAGTAGAAATACTAACTCTTATGCTACATTTAGAAGCCATTATTGGAACGTGTTTTTAAATCATTTTTTAGTTTAAGTGTGACCATTTTTATTCGATTTTATAAACTTTTTATCATGTACTATTTTGTTGTTAGGGTTTCAATTTGAATTTTAAACAATTGTTTTGCTTATCGTAATTATATATTTTTAACGTTTTTCATCTATGATCCATGTATTTATATTATTAATATTTTATTGTAATAAGTATATTTATATAATTTTATTAGCCATTCACCGATATCACACGGCGGCCATCTTGTTTTTAGGTCACGTATTTTTACACGGGAACGAGGCCACACATGTCACTTTTCCCGCGGTTATTAAAATGCCAAACAGAGATCACTGTTGTGTTCCAAAGTGCACTACAATCGCAGGGAAAACTATCCTGGAATTAGTTTCCACCAGTTTCCTACAGAAAAAGTAATTAAAAGCAATGGATTCTAAAAGTTCGAAGAGATGTCGGGAAATATTTCAAGGTAAATCTCATATTTTGCTTCTTAGGATCTTTGCAAGTCAGACATTTTCTCACCTTAAATATAAATATGCCGTTTCAGATTTGAAGCAGCACCAAGGTTTGCTCGCATCATTTTCGCCCTCAGACCTCAAGAAAACTGTTGCAGGAAAGACAGTATTATCAAAATATGCAGTGCCAAGTTTTTCCGCCTGGGCCACGTCTCATAAGCAGAGAAAACTACCTACAAGGATCACTACTCATTGTAAACAATGAGCTAGACATAGTAATTGCAACCTATAGCTAGTAGAAATGTAGATTAATTTACACAAATATAATATGACAAATCTTTGAGTTTGTGACTCAGTTCGTTGTATTTTCTTTGATTGTAATATCAGAAAGTTGAACCACTCATTGTAAACAATAATGACCCAGTCATAGTTACAGGTAATTGAAATAATCAGTGTAATAAAAATATGATTTGACAAATCTTTGGGCAATTATTCTTTCACGCATGCACCGTTGGCAATAACCAATACTTCACAATTCAAAGGTTACGATGAGACATGCTTATTTAGTTATAAGCTTAAAACATCAACAAACCGCTTAGAACAGTTGAAAACACGTACCTTCAATGTCATGAATATAAGATTCATGAAAAAAATAATAGATAGGTAGGTAATCTGTCAGCGGCAAAATTGTCAATAAGGCTGCCAGTAATAGGAGGTAATTTGTTGATTCTGGCGATATAATTCCTTCGCTTTCGTCGCCGCCATGTTCAAAAACTCACATCTGACACGTGTGGCCTCGTTCCCGTGTAAAAAACCGTGACGTCAAAACAAGATGGCCGCCGTGTGATATCGGTGAATAGAGGGCCACAGGTTTGTTAGTTTTTAACTATTTGGTGCTACCCTCATGAAATAAAGACTTTATTTATTATTATTATTACCAACATTGACCATAAATTATTCTGCAACTAACAATGACAGGCAACCTTGTTCTCACTTGGAAAATAATGTGAATGCTCTGAAGGAACTGCATGGTGTGTAGTTTATACACAATGCATATATAGTTTATGTTCTACACTGGAGTGTATACTTAGTATTGTGAATGATAGGAACTGGAAATTATGCAGTTTATACACATCTGAATAGCCGTAGCTAGCTATTGCGGGGTTGATTTGGGTTCTAGACTAACTCCAATTATTGCTTTATACTGTATACTGACACAGCAAAATGTGCTACGAATGCTCAAATGAATGCCATAACCATATAAAACACTGACATGTATAAATAAGCATCGCATGTTACACAACTCAAGCATGTTAAGGCCTGGTTCAGGGGTCAAATTTCGGGTAAAAACTGTTTTCCTTATTTCAGCACAGCCGAGTATGGTAAGTACGCCACGTTTCTCACGATAATAGGTATCGCCATTCTTGACTACCTTAAGTGGTTTGTGTGTAGTAAAACGTGTCACGTGGTCTGTCACGTGACTTAGAACACGAAATCAGTAAATCAAAAACGCGGCTCCGAGTTAAAACAGCTAGGATGATGAGTGGATATGTTTAGTTAAGGTTGAAGCCTTTTACCTAAATCAACTTAGAAAAGATGACTACAATGTTTCGTTAACGAGTAATTAAGGCGAACGTATGCAAAATAGGTCACGTGACTTTTTGTACCCTTAATATCTCCTTATCTTTACATGATAGTCATGTTTTCTAAGCGTGATCTGAAACACTGCAGGAGGAGTAATGTTTTAGCAGGGTTACTTTATATTCATATGTTATCGTCGCAGCCGCATTTCACTTAAACGATTTTATATAATTATGACGTCATCGATCACGTGATACGACAACCATCCACTTAACGAATTTAAGGAACTCAAAGACCGATTTAATGAACACAGACGAGCAGTTGACAAATTTAATATTAAATCTAAACCTACCACAGTTTCTGAACATTTCCTTTCTTGCTCTAACCATTCCAGAGAGTCATATCTTATCGACATAGCTAAAACTCTCGAACCTCTCGGCATGAACAAACGTGATGAAACTTAATATGGTATCTTGTAGACCCGTATTTTACTTACGTCATTTCCTTTTTCCTCTTAGATTGTGTAATCACCTTTATATTTATACTTGCCATTGTGAAATATTCATTTGTAAGATCTACCTGAAGAAGGCTGGTTTGGCCAGCCGAAATATCGTAGAATTATCAATATATACGTTGTTCGATCAGCTTTTCTGTAGTCTTTGGATTTGTTTACTTATTAGTATTTTTGGCTGATCAGATCTCTCCGCAAGATCCAACGTACCACCGACAGAATTGTCGTATACGGTTTTTGCTATATTTTATTATTCAATATTACGACAGACACATAAAAAACTAACTTCAATTTGTTAAATACAGCGCCAAAATCTCACGTTAAAAATAGATCAGCTCGGATTTCGCGACTTCACAAATCCAACACAGATAGACGCTCCTGGTAATTGGCTCCTGATAGAAGTTCATAAGTGTAATCGGACCTATCTCTAAATAAGTAACGCAATTACTTCTGTAGGAATTGTAGGATTCCTACAGCGACGTCATATTCCTACCAACCATAATACCTAACCCTAACCCCAAACTTAACCCTAACCCTAACCAGGGTTTAGGGTGGTTAGAGCTAATGAGTAATTCATACTGTCATTCCTACAATTCCTACCGATAGAATAATCCTTTGTTATATTTGTCATCAACACAAAAGAAAATGTTTCTTTAAAACAAAACTACAAAAATAACACCCTGAGAAAGAAGAGAAATACCATGTCAATGTCCTGATATGCTTTCTAAACAAGCTTATTCTAGAAACTTGATTCCGGTTACAGTGAAACGATTTCAAATTGCTCTCTTTAAAGCAGTATTTTTCATCCACTCGATCGAATCTTTGCCCGGCATCCTTCATCAAAAGTGTCACTGTGCTAATCTGAGTAGTTGTTTTTGTCTTTCATCCCCGGGGGGTGGGAGTGTGTCGCCCGGGTCTCAAAACCCTGACACTATTTCAGACCAAAATATAAGCTGTTCCATACCCTTTTTCAGACCTGTAGTCTATTTCATAACGAGAGAAATATGAAAATGTGCGGTCTCATACTTCCCTTTTTAGTCTGGAATAGGGTACGACAGGCGAAATTTGTTACCCTATTTCAGACTAACACAGCTCGAAACCATATCCTTTGGGGCAGCACATACTCGAATGGGAGTACCCCCCCAATTGGCTTTCGTCATTAGAAGTGCGCCTTAGAATGATGTCACTTACTATAGGTAAAAAATAGGGCCACGTGTGCGAACATAGGCAACATAATATAGTCTTTAATCGAGAAAAAAAGAAAAAGTCATCTGAGATGATAATCCGTAATCCGAACCGTCTCAAATGTATTAAGGCTTGGTTTGAACATGAAAACGAGGCAAAATCCTTTCGTGTTTTCTTGACCACCTTTCAAGTAAAAATCATAAAACTTTACAGAATTGTAGAAACTGGTTGCTTAAACCACGAGTGATATTGTTGCCATAGAAACCACCATTGCGAAAAATTAGGCGGGAAATACAATGCAAGTTTGTATATGACGAACTTTTCAAAACGGGGTGTGGAAAGAACCCTTACCTTAAGTTTATCCTCACTTAATTTTAACCAATAGCGATATAGGTACACTAATTAGCCTTTTCTCCTTGTCTGCATTCAATATTAGCAGACATATCGGCGAGATTCAAGGCCGGAAATGATAAATTCCGGCCTTCTCTCGTCGATATTTCTGCTGATGTTGAATAAAGGCTAATTTTGGGGTGCTCCGATTAGGCTCGGTTTTCAGTCGTGAGGATTTCTGTGCGCCCGGTGATCCTCTCCCCACATGCTTTGGAGAATCGACAACCACACGACTGAAACCGAGGCTATGGTTCGATCCGATCCTGATTGTTTCAAAGGCTCGTCCATGCTGAGTCAGTGTCTCGGCGATACATTAACTTGATACATTAACTTGTATAAGATGCTTTCAAAATGTAATGTTAAAGTGGCTATGTCATGGTACTGCGCATGTATCGAGTAATCGCTCGTTTAGTGGCTTTTAATTGATACAAACAGTTAAACTTCTCTCCCTCGATGCTTGATTGAAAGTAGTTTCAATATTTTCCCTGTAGACGGTTATATACACTGTTTGTTAGTCATTTTGTGCATATTTGCTTTGATTTTAAGCATCCCACATGGCCGAGAGGTTCGTTAGTTCATATCAAAATCGGTTGAAATAGCTCTTTCCGGCCCGGAAAAACGAATGTAAAGTCTTACCGTGACACAGCCCCTTTAAATCATTTCATCCCACAAAATCCCCACAACTAGTTAGCTTCTAGGTACTTCAACGAAGTGTTGCGGAGTTTTCGGTCTTGACGAGAATTAAATATTCGGACCTGTCCTTGTGCTTATCAACCTTTCCTCACGTATCACTTTATACTTTTGTGCACTGAAATCTTGCTGATCGAGTTCTTATTGAACTGAACTGCTCTAAATGGCCTTTACTGTTTAAAGTAAAGGCACATTCACATCAGAAGTGAATTATTGTTTCCCTTCACACTTCCTGCTAATATTTGTAATTATAATTGTGTTGGGCTCAGTAACAACAATGTCCATAGCTCCGTAATACTCCCACTCGTGTCTGTCATTCCCAGTTTCACTATTCTGTACTGTTCTGTACTTTTCCTTCTGAGTTAATCCGTTCTCGAGTCGGCACTACTACGCACGTTTGGCATAACCTTCTGTGGTCATTTTTGTACTTGTTGTGCATTGTGTTTAGTTGTTCCTGAAATGCTAAATCTCCCCATAAACTAATGAGAAGTTCGGCTTCGTCAGACCACCAGTTGTCCGCCATCTTGGTTGAATTAAGGTCGGCACACACGAAGGGACAAGTCCCTGGGACAAGTACAAGTCCCTGGAACTTGTCCCCTCGTCTGAACTAGGAAAAATATTGTCGCCGGGACTTGTCCCTTCAAATCAAACTGGTTTGAATTGAGGGGACAAGTCCCGGGGACAAACTGACAAGATTTGTTCCTAAGTAGTTCACACGAGGGGACTTGTCCCTGGGACTTGTCCCTTCGTGTGTACGCAACAAGGGATTTGTCCCCGGGACTTGTCCCTGGGACTTATCCCTTCGTGTGTGCCGACCTTTACGCTGCGTAATCGTTTCAAACCCCCTCGAGGTTGTTTCAAATAATCGCATCATAATCGGCGACTATTACTAGGAGGTGTGAACCAATTCCAATTCAACGATAATCCGAATATAATTGGGGTCTATAAATGTGAACGCGCCTTATGAACGCCACAGCTAGAATTAAAAGCCATTTCGGAAACGATAGATAATCTATATAAACCCCATCACAAGAAAGATGACATGAAATTAGTGTGTTTACCGAGTTTGGAGATGTTTGGGTAAATGAGAACTGAATAGAAATCTTTTGACTCTCTTATTTTGTATTTTTTTGGAAGTTCTCCACCGTCCAATAATATTGGGCCAAACGTCCCCAAACCCGGTAAACATCGTAATTTTGATGTGATCTTTCTTGTGTGTTTATTTTTGACTTAGGGATGGACCATTATATTTTTGAGGGGGGGTAGGAGGGTTGGGAATTTTTTTCTGGAAATAATTTATTTTTACGACTGAAAGCTCTGTAAATTGTTTTTATCGCAAGAAGCTTGCAAGAAGAAAAAAACCATGCGCATGCGATGGAGATTGCACAACGGTAAAATATCATCAGGGGAGTGTAGCTAAATGCGCTGTATTGTAAGCCCAAATATACTCAGCTGAGTAGCGGGACCTCCGGAAATGTTTGAAACTCTAGGTCCTCTGAATGGTATTTCCTGCATTTTGAGGCGCAAATTAAAGGAAAGTGACTGTAGACTTTTGAATAATTGCATTTGCACGATATTTTTTCTTCGGTATGTTGTATAGGATATTTTTTTCTTCCAACCTCCACCCACCTATTATGGAAAGAAAATATAGTTTGTTGACAGAACTCCTATAATAAAAAAGCTTTCAATAATAACTTTTTAGAAGCGGATTTTGATCAATTATTTTTGGACTGAATTTTGAGGTTGCGGACCTGGCTGTTCGAAGCTAGGGTAACTTTATACCTAGGATAGCGCTAAGGGACCGATCGCTAATTACGTCGCGGGAGGGGGGGGGGTAAATTTGTAAAAGGGGAAAATGAAGGAGGGTAATTTTTGCTCTTAAGACGATTTGATGGGGGTATAGTTTTGAGAAAGGTACGGAGCCCTGTAAGGGCCACCCACAAACGCACATTTTATGATAGAATATCGCGCGATACTGCTTTATTATCGCTCGATAAAGTGTACTGCTTTATTATCGCGCGATACTGCTTTATTATCGCGCGATACTGTGTTACTATCGCGCGATACTGCTTTATTATCGCGCGATAAAAAAATATCCTGCGATACTGTTTTATTATCGCGCGATAAAGTGTTATTTTAAAATACGTACATTATATACTTAGGCCCAGTTCAGACGCCGCTCTTACCATGAGCCGAACTTAATTGTAGCAATTAAGTACATGGAAAGTTCGGCGTCTTAATCAATTGAGAGCTGCTTATACATTTGGATCGGCACAGGCGTTCTTCCCGGCTGACCCAGCCGGATAAAACGGTTCTGGTGCGCGTTTTATTCAAACGCCGTGCTTACCATGAGCCGTACCAAATGCATACATGATGTTAATGCATTTTAAAAATATTATAATGAATGTAAAATGGGTTTAACTCTTTACCGTCCGAGCCTGTAAATAGGAGACGTATAAGTCCGTTACTAGAAACATTATTGCATCACATCTAGACATGCTGGAAAGACGATGTTGCGATATTATGCGAAGGGATGTATGGCTTCAAAGTCCGAGCTATAACAGAGATCACTCGACTCTTTCACTATGGAGAAAAGCTCATTTGTTTTGGCGATTGTTTTGTTTCTTCGATTTTCACGAATTTAAAGGAGCTAAAAATCGGCTCAAAAAAACCTTCCCATTCGCACTTGAAATCAAGAGCAAACACAAAATAACCACTCAGTCGTTACAGTACCTTGTTTAATCTTTCCAACCAGCAGGTTTGTTTTCACAAAACACACCAAGCGACGGTGAACCACGCCGATGTTTGCACTGCATTTCACTCGACCACATTTTCCTGCTCCCACCTCCAATTGCATGCTGGGTAATGGACAAAAAAATCGCAAGGGGTTCCCCCCTCTGGGACTCCGGTAGGTTTTTTTTACAAGTCTTTTACCCCTACAGCCAAGAGCGGTGATTTGGACTCAAGCCGTTGCTTTAAAGTGACAAAAACACATCCTAATAGGTTGAGCAGGGGTAAAAGACTGCCAACTGCAGGATTCCAAGGATTTCATTGAAGATTTTTTTCCTGTGTCTCAAAGCACAAACACAACGGAAAAACCCTGTGAAATCCCCTCACAAAGCCTACTAGAAGCAAACCAAGTACTTTTCAGCCATCCTCAGAGTTAATGATGTCTTCAAGCTCTCTGACAGTGGCATATTTCCCAAAATTAGAGCACATTTCATTAGAAACCCTACCGAAGCAGCCATACCTACCGTCAACGAGTGAACAGAATTCTCCCAAATGGCATTGTGGGAAAAGGTTGAGCCGTCGGCTTAAAAAGTCAGCAGTATTTAACTTGGCCGGGCTAGCTAAACTTGAACTGAGGGGGGAGGGTTGAGTTAGCACTCAGGATTTCACCAATTGAGCTCACACACGATCGGACGACAAAGAGTTAATCAGTAATCAGCCGTGAAGTCCAGCTGAAGTGCAACTGTTGATTCAGACGCCGAGCTTTACATGAGTCAAATGCGAGAATTTTTTTATTGAAATCATTCAAAATACAACAAAGCGGTTGCTATTAAAAAAAACTTGTATTACGAAAACTTAAAAATAAATAATATAAAGTTAATCATGGTATTGTTTTCTCCTTCGTCAGTCCCTAAAATAATACCAAGGTATATTTAGGGGTGGTAAAACAATTCCACAACTATGTAACCAGGTTTTCAAAGTAGAATAGAAATTTACTGAAAAAGGGGCAATACACAAAGAGATGCATCATTGTTTCTTCTTCCTTATGACAGAAGGAACAACGAGGGTTATATATCTGAGCACATATCATTGTTTCTTACTGGTTGGGTAGACTTCAGTAATGACTTCCAGTGTTGAGGAACTGCATGGATAATACCAAGCCAAGCAAAAATATCATTCTTACTAAGACCAACTGATTTAGCTTTTTCCCAAAATGATTGTTCCTTAACAAGTGGTGCATTTGCCTGTAGCCTAGACATACAGCTTCCACTTCCCTGGAGTTCCATTTCTATGGCGTCAGTATTCCATCTGGACTACTGTAGTACTTTCTCCTTCGTAAATTGTTGCTTATCAGAACACGTTCGCGTTTAAGCTGGCGAAGTCTCATCTTGATTGCGTGATAAATTAAAGAAAAGCGATGATTTCCATATAATTCAGGCTTAGATTAAAGTATTTCTCGACTAATGCATCCCTGTTATTTTCAGGTCAAGCCAAATTCGTTATCGGAAGAGAATCATATAAAGGAGAAGAGCATTATCACGTAGCATGCTCGCCGCCATGTTGTCTAGCTAAGTAATGTACGTATTTTAAAATAACATATTATCGCGCGATATTAAAACAGTATCGCGCGATAATAAAACAGTATCGTGCGATAGTAAAACGGTATCGCGCGATAGTAACACTTTATCGCGCGATAATAAAACAGTATCGCGCGATAATAAAGCAGTATTGCACGATAATAAAGCAGTATCGCGCGATATTCTTTCATAAAATTTGTGTTTGTGGGTGGCCCTTACAGGGCTCCGTAGAAATCAGAATAGGAGATTAATTTTCTCATGCAGTCATATAATTTCAAGAACTTCAAAACAGTAAAAACACAGAGAAGAAAAGCGAGCAGACAGGTAGCCCAAGACCTAGCAGTATCAAACGGTCCACGGTTATTCCACTAGGTCAGAGCATTATCCTCATGCTCATCTACGTTTTTGTTAAAAAACATTTTCGGAAAAACACCGCCCCCCCTTGCGACGTAATCAACGATCGGTCCCTAAAGCTGTAACTGTATCCTGTACAGTTTACCCTCGTTCGGGTTAGCTATTTATAACCGGGGGCAGCGCTGAGTAGCACGGAACCTCTCGAGACCTGTATTCTGATTGCACCCATTATTTTTGTACTGCACTTTCTAAAGGTTAGGGTGTTTTCTATATATTATTAGAACATGGTCACACCCACTCGACCAATCAGCGTTCCCCATTTCAGCTGTCTAAATCCCATAGTTAAGTATTAATTAGTATTCTCTATATAGAGAATACTAATAAGGCTATGAAACAATAGCCTTATTAGTATTCTCTATATAGAGAATACTAATTACTCCCCTAGTCTAGACCCTGTATATTATTTCGAAATGTTCAGAGTTCCTTACAGTAGTTGCCAATAATTTCAGAAAAAAATGTCTCGTGGATGTGACCAAATTTTAAGACGGTTAGATAATGACCACTCGAGTTCTATGTTATTTAGAGTGCCTCGCATTTTAGATAGAAAACCATTCACGCTAGCGCGCTCGTGTCATTATCTAACCCTTGACTTGGGTAGGCCAATACTGTCGCTCGTTCCGACCCGCAGCGCTTACCCTTGCTTCGAATAACAGACGTGTTGCCAAGGCAACCGATCTCATTAATTCAATACGGTAATACCTCTTTCAAACTTGAACGCAAAAACGACAAGTAAAAACGTGCCGATGTATGAATAACCACGTTTCGACGTTCCTCGCTTACCAAGGCATATTATTTCAATTCAGTCCTCCCCTGCTTTGTCCAAATATCCTTGTTTTTGATTGGTTAACGACCCAAAAATTATTGACACGTACCAGTTGTAGTAATTCAAACTGTCATAAATCCAGTAGAGCAACTGGAAGACTTAACTTACAAAGCCGGATGACAATTGAAAAAAAGCTGCGAATGCTACTTAATTTTACAGTACTTTAGAGCTTTTCTCACGATAAACTGAAAATTTAGAGGTTCAGACGGAATTCTAGCCTCTTAGTGCAATAAGTAAGGGTTAGATAATGGCACGAGAGCAGGAGCCCATTACCAGGAGCGTCCATATGTATACTATACCCGTGAGTCAGCGTATGACCGGTTTGGGCTATTTTTAGAACATGTTTCCTGGGTAACTGCCTTCTGACTCTGCTGCGATCGTGCATATACTTGCCGTAATTATCGAGATTAAGAATGATCTATTGTTCTTTGAGGTGATTTTACTAACGCTGCATTGTCCTGACTATGGTTTGTCCAAAGTGTGGGCACGTGAACTCCCGTGAGATCTGTTCTAAATATAGTTCAATCCGGTCATACGCTGACTCGCAGACCTAGTATGGGAGATGGACGCTCCTGGTAATGGGCTCCTGCACGAGAGTTCTATGTGATTTAGAGTGCCGAGCATTTAGATAGAAAACCACGAACGCGCTAGCTCTAAATCACATAGAACTCGAGTGTTCATTATCTAACTGTCTTAGAATTTGGTCGCATCCACGAGACATTTTTTTCTGAAATTATTGGCAACTACTGTAAGTTATTAGAACATGGTCACACCCACTCGACCAGTCAGCGTTCCCCATTTCAGCTGTCAAAATCCCATAGCTAAGTAATTAGTATTCTCTGTATAGAGAATACTAATAAGGCTATGAAACAATAGAAAACAATAGCCTTATTAGTATTCTCTATATATAGAGAATACTAATTACTGCCCTAGTCTATAGACCCTGTATATTATTTCGAAATGTTCAGAGTTCCTTACAGTAGTTGCCAATAATTTCAGAAAAAAATGTCTCGTGGATGCGACCAAATTCCTATACTGAAGACGGTTAGATAATGAACACTCGAGTACTATGTGATTTAGAGTGCCTCGCATTTTAAATGCTCGGCACTTTAAATCACATAGAACTCTCGTGCCATTATCTAACCCTTACATAGAGTGGAATGTTTGGGAAACCCGCCAAACTTCAAAGGGGCTAACAAAGGTGCTGTGATTTATGTTGGAAGAGGGTAAGACAAAAAATTATGCACGGTCAGAGTTTATTAACGTCCCCTGAACGACTGAACCCACACGTTTCTATTGGCTGATTGATTAACATATTGGAATTTTTAGTGTGTTTTGTGCACGGTCACGATTGGAAAAATCGAACAAGTTCAAGTTCAAATCTATTTTAATTAGCACTTTCTCATTATTTAGAATAAGATGGGAGAATATAGAAGGTAGAAGTATAACATAATAATAGATAATAAAAGTATATATTTGAGGAAAATCAATTGTGCACAGAAGCCAAAGTATATAGCATATAGCTTTCGAGTTGGCTACTGAATACGTATGAGTAGGTGAACAGAAGGAGATTTGAATGTTATAGTTGAGGCATGATTAAATGGAGTGGCGATGACAGAAGTTAGGCTAGCATACTAATAATTATATGTATTTAAGAGAAGGAATTAACAAAGTCATATAACAAGACATATAACAAGACATTTTAACAAAGACATATAACAAAGAAGGTCGCTGAGTTTCATAACCATTCCACTCTATTGACTATGGTGCAATTTATAAATTTACCTGTGCACATCGCATATCATTATTTTTTTAGTGTTTACTGCAAGCTCATACAAATAATATAATAATATACTTGGTACTGCTCATAGAATGGGAATGATCGACATTTCAACTTTCATTTTGCAAGTTTGTTAGCAATTATGTTTGTACTGAAACTAAGCGGCTCTATTAAATACAAACGATCAATAAAGAACCTTGTAAGGCGGGATTTTTTCACATTGCATTCTAGAACGATAAGCTGGGTTGTATATCCACGAGTTTGTGTTAAAAATTGTCATGTTTGACAAAGCAGCTGGACGCTAATATTGGTTGGCCAAGAAAGTGCGAATAGCGAAAACAAAGGGCAATCATCATCTTTATACTTCTGGGATGTTCACATTCAAAACACAAGTGCTAGCCGGCGCTAAAATGTCAAGAGTCGGTTTCAGTATGAGTTTCTATCAATATATAGATTCTGGCGTGGTGTACTCTTTTTCAGTCCCTTTTCCTGATAATTATTTTAACTGATAACACCTGACAAACATTCTAAATAATATAAAATCCAATACAAGGTAATCTCGATGTATCCTGAGTGATATTCGACGTTTAACAAACCCGTTTTTTTTTTACTCAAAACTAGGAAATTCAATTATCGAATGCCGTGAAAACAAGCAAGACATTCAAATCAATTCTAGAAAAAAGATTCATGCATGTAACACTGAATCTATTCTGTTAAATTACAATGATAACAATGAAGGTTGACAAGGCGTTAGCCGCCATCCAGATAAATAATATTTTCGTGTTGTTTGCTGCCGTACGTATTTATTTCGAAACTGAATCGCCACAATGTCTACTCTTGTTCCATCAGTTTATCTACATTTTACCGCTCTGGTGTTCGTTTCTTGCTATTACAGTTTATATCTGAATCGAATGATGGGATATTCTATCGTTTCATGATTTAGAAACCACAGTTAATTAAAATTTCCTCGGCCGCATGTGCAACGTTTTTGTTAGTTTATTACATTGCACCTAAAATGTAAAGATACATGTACCTTCAGATGCACGTTACACTGTCAACTCCCTTAAGGATCTACTTCTCTTTAATTCACTTCTATTTTGATGAAAACTTCTAGCTAACCTTGTATAAGATGCTATCTAGATCATGCAAACTCTACAACATTCAGTTATGAACAAGCAATAGCATTAGTCAGATACCAATATAATAAAAACCAAAATATTGACATTCCAATCGGTTTCAGTGCAAAATTTGCATTTGAATAAGTTCGATCATTAAAAAATCATTTTAGTCTGATGAATTCCTTTCTTTTTCACGATATACCGTCCTGTTTAAAACAGTTTTCCCAAAATCTTACGATTTTTTAAATAAGTCAACGTGATCGAAAAACTGTTTCTGCGAAAACGTGAGTATATGCCAGAATAATTTATATCGTGATAACAAAATAATAGAAGAGGGTGTAACGGTAGGATTGGAGACTCTCTTACCTGGTGAAGGCAGCCAGTAAAATCCTCAATCTCCAAGTTAAATCTCAGGGCACATCCACATGAAATTCACGTCAAACACCGGTAATGAAATGATTCGCAAACCACTAAATTCACCAGTAAATTCGTACCATACGCGAGTTGCACCACTCCAGTTGTATAATTAACTCGAGCAAACTGGTGCCAAGAGCTCTTTCAGTTTAATTAGAGTTTGGACAGCCTCCCGTTTTTGTCAAGTTACCGCACCAAGGTTGAAGAAAAACGAAGCTGAAACGTTAATGATATATATACATTTACAAATTCATATAAACCTGATCTTGTCGGCTGTTTGTTGTGTTAAATCGAGGAGAAACAAGTGCAACATACATCAGTCTTAGTCCACCTGAAAATCGCGAAGTACTCTTCTTACTTCTGAAGTGTTCGTCACAATTTGTGAAACACCGCTCCTCGAGTGCTTCTCGGCAGTCCAGAGCAATAAAACTTGTTCTCGCTCTCTTAAATAACTTCCCTTGATCTGCGCTTTATAATAGTATGATGCTCTTTGCTAAAGACGCCTGTGGGAGGGAGGGAGAGGGGACATGTGCCAGCCAGTTTGATGAAACTTTGTTGAATCAAGCAAGGCCACGATTGACCGCCCACAGCTTGTCCCCACCCGCGGTCAGAACTTATAAATATAGAACCGTATGATGATTAATTACGGGCGTTTTAAGATGTTCAGCTGCAGCCGGCAAAATTTCAAGTCAGCATCATGTTAATCAGATACCTGCTCTTCTGAGAATATAACATTTGTCATTGATTGCTTTGTTGTTCAAACCTCACGCGATGCTATTCAGGCAGGGATATGTTTAAAGCCGGTTTCATAAGGAGAGTGTTGGCATTTCTTCGAGGCATCAAAGAGGGGCAAAATAATCATAATTTAAAAATCCAAACAATGTCAGCCGGCACGCAGATAGCGCCGCCAAACAAAGAGAAAAGCGTAATTAATGATGGTTGACGCATGTGGCTTCGGGTCATATTATTATGTACCGATGTATAAACAATATGATATTCAACTAACGTAAAGAGGCCGTATGCCATCTCTTTTAAGAATCTCTTTTAAAAAGATAAATGTCACATTTCGGCCATGCACTGGAGAATTGCATTTTATGGACTGCATTTGGACCGTTCACTAGGGTTTGCATCGTTTTAGGGTTAAGTGGGGGCTAACCGATCGGTCATTATTATACAACATTGGTGAACATTGTTGGCTTTTGAACAATTTTAAACCCCAGTATTTCAAACGGTTTCAAGATCGGTTTCAACAAAATGTTGTACCGATGTTACCGTTTGACCGTGTGGCTTTAAGGCCCATTCAAACGGATCCAACATGTTGGCCCAACATCACCATTATTTCCAAGATGTTGGATCCGTTTGAATAAAGTTTGAAACTAGTTTTCATCCAACATGGTCCAACATTTCTTTTGTTATCGTGATCTGTTGGACTCGATCGGCGCACTTCATTTGTCATTCGCACTGTATCCATGGAGATATGATCTTGTTAACCGGAATCCTTTGCGATATCACTGTACTATCCAACATGTTGGATTGATGTTGGATCCGAACACCCCCGTCCAACATCGTCCAACAATACTGTTGGACGTTGTTGGATCCGTTTGAACCAGTAATCCTGTATCGCTCGAGATCTGTATTCTGATTGCACCATTATACTGTAGCTCTTTTGTTTTCGTACTGCACGTTCTAAAGGTTAGGGTGTTTTGTATTGTTATATAGGTAAGCCAATGCTGTGGCTCGTTTCGAGCGGTACAGCATGGCCCGTTATAACGAGCCTGTAGGCCCAACGTTTTCTTTTGTTGGATTTGTATATATAGATTGCGTCCAATTTGAATAACCATTGTTTAGGAGTCTTTAGTCTCACATTCATGTGGAAACACTTTTGTGTGGCAACGTGAACACGAGGCTAGAGTTTTCAAGACAATACCAATTTAAATTGGACGCCATGTATGCGATGGGTCTGTTTAAGAAGTGTTTTTGATCTGTATTCATCACATCTTACTTGTGACTTGAAGTACAAAGGTCAAATTTTATATCATTAATGTCGCCTTCTACATATAAAAGTGAATCGGGTGAATAGTAGAATATTTCTTGATTTGAGTGTTGTATCTATGCGTTATAAAGATTTATATTTCGAACTCAATATGGTAATGCGTGACATAAAAGGAGACGCATGCATCAACGACGGCGACGGCAGCGAGGACCAGACATAAACGATTAGACTTGCTCCAAGTCGAACTCGCTGAGTCACTGGGTAAGCGATTACTGGGTCAAAAATCGAGCGCGAGAATCGAAGCGAGAGGCGAGTTCGACTTGTTTCACTTGCAGGAAATTGAATCGGGGGATTATGTATTGGCGCGAAAACACGTTTCAGGGGCGGAGCTTACATTTCGCGCCTTTGACAAACTCTTTCTGAGTACAATCAAATTGGAAATACCACATCCACGGTAGACGGCTGACTTGACACGACAACATACAATGCCTGAAGAATTGACGCTTTGTGATTGGGCAAATCTTAGTACGTCATAAGCCACGCCTCCGGTTGAAAAATCAACCGGTAAATTTTGCGCGCTGCAAGTGGGAAAAGTCCTACGTGCGGGGGGCTAAGAAGGACTTCGAGAAAGTCTAATAAACGATAAACGGAGTGATTTACTTATATACGTTGGCGTTCTCTTGTAAACGTAAAATTTGGGATATCAGATATATTATAAAAGCTCACTTATCTCTACCAGCACATTTTTGTATAAGAAATAATGCCTTCAATGACGTCACGTCATTAGCATATAGGAAATATTTATCAATTATTCCAGTGGTGGTGGAAATCTATCTCGCTGCTTCGCGGCTCACTAGTCACCGACACTGAGGGGAATAATTGTTTAGTATATATCACACAAGTAAAATAGCCAGCCTCAAGTTAGTTCAAAAAGTCACGCGAGACAGAAAACAGTTAATATAATGTGCAGGATGTTATGAGTTTGAGTAGCCAATAAGAGAGCGCGAAAAGCACTTTTCAGTGTGCATCAGTATATACTAAAAACCTTTATAACTCATAGACGCAACACTCAAATCAAGAAATAGTCTACTATTCGCCTATTCGCTTTATTTATAAGACTAGAATCGATACAACTGATATAAAATGTGACCTTACAGGCAAGTTGCTTCACTGTATTTTATAATGGCATGAACTATGCATAGTCACAGCTGAATCGAACGAGTGCGTTTGCGAAATCTGACACGGACTGGCTGAGGAGTGGTGCTACGCGCGACGCGCGCTATTTATAACTTAGCAAAATATCAACAAAACGTTAACTGAATATATCATCAAGTAATTCATCGAATGCGATTCAAGGAAAATCACATGCCTGACGAGGTATTAAATTCCAGGGAAAATTGCACTCAGGCGATATCGGTTTTCTCGTGCAATAATCACTACAAATCGTTTCTGGAGTTTTTTGCCACTGGACTAATACTAAATGTATCCTGAATATCATATGTCAGCAAGCGTTTGTAGTTATATATAACTAGTGCAAAATGTGTCTAAACTAGTCATTTCCAGAGACTATTCCATCTATTCTTGTTCTGGAAACGGTCAATCGAATCGAATTTCAACAAAAATACAAATATTAAATGAATTGGCTACGAATCTAACATTTGATGATCAACCATTATTAACATTGTTTTCCTGGTTAGAATTTTAAAACTGGGTTTAATAAAAGTTATTTCATGCGGTTAATTCGAGCACCCCAGACTGCAGATGTTGTGAATGACCTTGAATTAAAGAAGCCGATGGAAAAAAACATATATACACCCCATCATAATATCAATATCTTAAGCCATCGCTATTTCCAATGCCTATTTCCACTGTTTACATTTCTACCGGAGTTTAAACATTTTTTAAGGATATGAGTTTTTTTTAAATTACCTTGCAATTGGATAAATACTAAAAGTCGGTACTTTTGTTCAAGACTAAGTTTCGCGTGTGAATTCTTAAAGTTCATCAACTACGACATTTGAAATGTCCCAACGAGAAAATATTTTTGACTAGAAAACCTTTAAGGGATGAATTGTCATTGAATAGAAGATGGTTTACGCTTTCATTAAGTTGGAATGCAATATATTCTGGCTTCGAATCATATAAGAGGGTCTGAATGGGTTAACTGACTACTGACAAACGGCCTTCAAAATAACTGACAAATGACAAATGACGATATTTTTACTGACAACTGACAACCGAATAATAACTGACAACTGACAAATTTGGTTTTTGTGGGTCAAACTTTGTAAGTTTTCTTTAGTAATGATTAACTAGAGCTAACTGACAACTGACAAATGGCCAAAATTTTAACTGACAACTGAGATGTAGACCCCCCCCCCCCCCCCCCCCCCCATTCAGACCCTCATATAAAGTTGGAAGAGTACAAACAACGTTTGTTGAAATGGAAAGCACTTCAAAATTCGAAAGCGTTCTTGGTGAGAATTCGAAATGTCTGGAGCTAAAATTGGTAAAAATAAGTAAGGCTGCAAGTCATACTGGAAACTAGTAAATGACGCCACCTCCACAACTACACATCCACCAATCGTCGCGATCAAGCGTGATGATAAATCTCTAGCAACAGACAATGCAGAAAAGGCAGACATTTTAAACACACACTTCTCGACAGTGGGAGAAAAACTAGCAGCGGAACTACCACCACGCATCGAGTGCTCTCACCCTGCCAATGCAGCTGATGTAGCTACAGTCCTAGTAGAGACCGAAATTAATATCACGGAGAAGGGCGTCACCAAAATGATAAGGAAGTTGAATCCCAACAAGGCCTGCGGTCCGGACGGTATTGAACCTAAACTGCTCAAGCTCGCAGATACAGCCATCGTGCCGTCACTCACAGCTCTGTTCATGGCATCGGCAACGCAGTATCAGGTTCCAAGCACATGGAAAGTGGCAAAGATCTCACCTGTATTTAAAAAGGATGATGCCGAAGACAGGACTAACTATAGACCAATTTCACTACTGAGCGTACCAAGCAAATTAATGGAGACAACAGTTGCGGATTCCCTTACAAATCACATGGAAGTAAACGATATATTCAGTCCATATCAGTGGGCGTATAAAAAAGCACACTCCACTGAGCTCTTATATTACTGATACACATAACGGAACATTGGAGGAGGGCTCTTGACGCAAACAGAGTCATCTGTGCAATATTCTTCGACTTCAAAAAGGCATTTGACTCAATAGATCATGACGTTCTACTACACAAGCTTTACACCCTCGGAGTGTCGGACAGCACCCGCTCATGTTTAAGAGACTATCTTAAGTCTAGGCAGCAGTTTACGGTTATTAACAGGATGCATTCCAGCAGTCAAGCTGTTACATATGGTATACCACAAGGATCGGTCCTTTGACCGATACTGTTCTCGATATTTTGCAATGATTTGCCCAACACAATTTCCAATTACGAGTTCGCTAATCTATATATGTACGCAGACGATACCACCGTGTCTGTGACCGGGGCCACCATCGACGAGGCAATTAGCACTGCAAACAGTGTACTTGAGATAATGTATGACTGCATAGTGTATGTCAAATCGAATGACAGCTCACCCGGAAAATTGTGAATATATGCTATTACACAGAGGCTCTTTTATGGGACCCATTGCAGCCGTTAGGTTTGGATCTTCCAACTTAAGAAGAGTATCCTGCACACGCTGCCTCGGGTTATCTATAGATGACAAATTAGGCTGGTCCAAGCACTTAACTGACCTAATTAAATCGTATGTGCAGAAGCTAAACCTTCTAAAGTCCCTGTATTTTCTTCCTGAGCATGCTAAGTTAGACTTCTACTTCAAGGTTATTTTTCCTGCTATCACTTATGGATTTCTATGTTGGGGATCGTGTAATACAACACTTCTAGAATCATTAAACCGAATTCATTACCGGGCTGCAAGGATAATTTTTGGACTCTATTGGCTAACACCACGTGAGGACGTAACTGCCTCTGCCAAATGGAAGCCACTGAACTATTACTATAACCTAAGACTTGCCTGTTTTGTACATAAATGTTTTCACAACCTAGCTCCTCCTGTACTATGTAGTGCCTTTCCTAAGAGAATACTTACATACTCCTTGCGTAACACTCACTGTATCAGTCTACCCCGACACCGAAAACCAACTACCTGAAATTGTCAATAACGTACAGAGGTACGAGGCTTTGGAACAGTCTCGGTAACGACCTAAGGTCAACTACATCACTTAATAGTTTTAAAATTAATCTTAAAAGAAACACTGAACTACTGTAAATAACTGAATAGAATAAGTTAATTAGTATAAGTTAATTAGTTTTATATTACTATTATTATTATTATTAGGGTAGAATAGCGTATAGTTAAAAGCACGACCACATCAGCAACGCTGTAAATTTATCGTGGGTAAATAAATATTATTATTATTATTATTTCTTATTACAGTATTTACATAAGGAATTCTTGATTTTGTGTTCCAGATCTTTTGTGAGAAATGCATGGCTCTATTAAATTAGATTTTTATAAGGAACGTCTTTAATGTATACATAGGCTAAGTGAAACGTCACATATCGATTTTTCCACGAGAGTTTGGGGGTGGGGCGGTTTTGATGTGTGACGTTTCTCCGTGGAAAAATCGATAGTCTTCAGAAACATCACCTCACATATCTCCGCGGCGATATATAGACACCTGAAGAGAAATGGCAGATTGCGGTTGCATACCTGCCAACTCCCGGTTTATGCGGGAGACTCCAGATTTTGGACCTCGTCTACCGGATCGAGCCTCAAATCTCCCGGTTTTTAGCCATTTTATGGATCGAGTTCGCCGTTTTTCAGGCTCGAGGGTTAAAAAACAAGCAATTTTACTCCGAGTTGCGTTTGTGTTCATTTCGCACGCTAGCGAATGCGCGAAAAGCATCGAATGACTCGATCGATCGCGAAGCTTCGGAAATCGGAAATCATTACGTCATAACAAAGCCTCAACCAACATTCTCCAGATTTTAGAACTCCGGAGGTTGGCAGGTATGCGGTTGTCCCACAGCCGGCTAAGTTTTTGAGAACTCACCGACATAGATAGCAGTCAGGAGCCCATGACAGCAGTGAATTCAAAGGTTTCACGATTAATTCAACGTTCCATTCCCACCAAATGGGACCCAGAGGTTGTGACAAGTTGTTTAAGTTGGGATAAAAAGGCGGACATGAATGTAAAGAGGTAGTGTATGACTTTTGAAAAAAAATATCGATAAATCGCTGACGTTTCTTAGGGGGGGGGTTGAAAAAGAAACTTCGCTGGACGTTTCTCGTGGAAAAATCAATATGTGACGCTTCCCTAAGCTAGGGTGAAGCTAAGCTCAAATTGTTAAATTGAAAGACTTGAAATGGCATCTGGTATAATCTAGCTAGCTAATCACAGGAGGTAGCGAGCTTCTCTAGTCTGAACAGTTTTTCCGCTCTGGTCATTAGCTAGCTAGTGCACGTGGTCGGTGGAATACTTTGAAGTTCCAAGCTACGTAGCGAGCTGGCTTGAATAGGATCTAGCGCGCTAAAAGCCCATCGATGACAGATTTTAGTTATTTTAAAGTTTTGCAATGTACACAAATGTCAAATCAGTGTTATCATCCGATCTAGCCGACTTACTTCTAGCTCTCGCTACGACTACGTTCACTACTCGCTCCGAGGTAATTTCCCCGTGGCAAATGTGAAGCAAACGTTTTATCAAATGTATACAGTGTGTGATCCGGAGGTCAACTGGCTGGGAGAAAACAGTTCTATTCTTTACACGTAGCAAGGAACCTATGTGAATATAGTACGTTATTTAAGTTAATATTCTCATTCTAGAATTCAGAATACAGAGATTTCAATTCGGGGAAACTCCTCAGTGACTTTAAACTGGCCGAAATTCATGAAGCACTTTTGTTTTATAGGCAGTGGAAATTTAGTCGACGTAATGTCTCTATCAATTCCAAGCCCGCCCATCCCCCCGCATTTGTTTTGCGTCAGCAAAGGCTTTACATTTTTTTAATTGACATAGGTTTTCTAAATCCCTTACAATCAGGTTTCCGACCTGGGGACTCAACAGTTAATCAATTCATATACATCGTGCATAAAATTTACGAAGCATTCGAAAGAGGAAGAGAAGTTCGGATGGTGTTTCTTGATGTTAGTAAAGCTTTTGATAAGGTTTGGCATAAGGGTATTCTTTATAAATTAGAGTCGCTGGGTGTCAGGGGTACGTTGCTTCGCTGGATTAAAAGTTACTTAACTGGTAGGAAACAACGTGTTGTGATAGATGGGCAATTTTCTCAGTGGAGGAATATTGAAGCTGGGGTACCTCCGGTTCTGTACTTGGACCGTTACTCTTTCTGATCTACATTAATGATATTACAAGCAACCTTAAATCTGACTGTTTACTTTACGCAGATGATACCTCACTTTTTGATATTGTGGATACCCCAAATCTTTCAGCTATAAAACTTAATAATGATTTGGAACATATTAAAAATTGGGCTAACACTTGGCTGGTTACTATAAATCCTAGTAAAACTAAATGTATCACGTTTTCAGTAAAAAGAAATAAGTTACAACATCCTGACCTTCATTTTGATAATAGTTCGATTGATGAAGTTAGTCAGCATACTCATTTAGGTGTTACTCTTTCATGTAATCTTTCTTGGAGGGCTCATATTCTGAACATTTATCAGAAAGCAAGCAAGAGACTAAATTTACTTAAAGGAATAAAACATAAAGGAATAAAACATAAAGTAAATAGGGATACTTTAAGTAAGTTATATAAATCTCTTATTCGACCAGTTATGGAATATGCGGATGTACTGTGGGATAACTGTTCAGAAACTGAAAGTGATCTTCTCGAATTTGTACAATATGAATCGGGTAAAGTGGTAACAGGGGCAATGAAAGGCACCAGTAGATGTCAATTAATGCAGGAACTTGCTTGGGAAGATATGAAAACTAGACGTGCCACTCACAAGCTTATTTTGTACTATAAAATAGTTAACAACTTAACACCTCCCTATTTAAGAGATTTGCTTTCCTCTAAAGTTGGCCAAAGAACGCACTTCCCTTTAAGATCTGCACACAATTTTACTTTATTTCCTACTCGTACGGAAAGATTTAAGAAATTTTTTTTTCCATCTGCAACGAAATTATGGAATACCATCGATATCGTGACACGAAATCTAGATTCAATTGGTTCATTTAAAAGTGCTTTAAAAAGTCATTTTGATATTCAGCAGTACAATAACATTTACGATTATTCTCTTGATAGAAACTCCTCTATACTACACACTCGTCTTCGTCTGAATACTTTTAGAATTAACTGTAAACCAACTCCAACATGTGATTGTGGTTTTAAAATCGAAAGTATAAATAATTTCTTGTTTCATTGTCCTCGTTTTGTTGCCCAAAGAGTAAAGCTGCTTTCCTCTGCTGCACATATTTTTGCTGACAGATGGACTCGTTTATCTGAAATTCAAAAGAATGACATATTTTTGCATGGTTCATCTTATTTAACACCGAATCAAAATTCTGATTTTTTTTACCATGCATGTTCAATACTTTATTAAAGACTCTAAACGTTTCCAGTGATTTAAATTATATAAAATACCAACTGTAGTGCCTTCTGTCAGCCTATATATTTTCTCATTGATCTACAGTGTACATCAAATTGTTTTTACTTTTTGTAATATGAGTCATATTTGTATGTCCCATTGTCACACCTGTAAATAAAATCAGCGTAAGCCCCCTAGATGAGCTCCCATGCTCTTGGGGCAAACGCCGAGAATATATATGTTTAAATAAAAAAATAAAAAAAATAAAAATAAAAAAAGTTAATGAAGCCGTAACTAACCTTCTGTCTCTTTTCACGAAAGCGTTGGGTTGACATATTTAGCTCACGACAACTCACCGCAACCACGTTAACTGTTAACTGTTATTTCTCAACTAGCAGGGGAAATCCCCGCCGGTTTTAAAATGAGATTCATAGCGTGTTTGTCCCCTGACGTAACAAAGTAATTGATAACGTGGCGACATATATTAAAGGCAGAAAAACAATATTTTCAGCTACAGCCCGGTTTTAATGTCAATGCTTCAAGAATCAGACCGGGCTCCTAATGAAATGCGGAACACATCCCAATACATATACATACAACATTCAATTTCTAGGTAACAACAACGTCAAAATAACTAATAAAGTGAGTTAGAGTTTATTTTTAACTCTCCGTAGGACTGTTGTTTCTCAGCTATCAAGGGAAATCCCCGCTGGCTTTCAAAATTAGATTCATAGCCTGTTTGTCTCCTGACGTAACACAATATTTTCAACTACAACCCGATTTTAATGTCAACAAGAGCCCATCTGGGCTTACACTCGGGCCACATGAGATTGAAGATCAAATACACTTTCATTTGAAATCCTCTTAGTAATAACCAAATGAAGAATTATTAGCTGAATCATAGTTAATAGAGTATTAACTATGGCTGAATTTAGCAGTCTTTAGGAGTGGCCGGTAGCGCGGTGACTTTCATTCTCTGCTCCCCTAGTATATATGTAATTTAATATTTTTATTTTTCTCGTATGTTGACCTTTTAATAGAAACACTCTACTAACACACTGCATTTGAGCAGGCATATATTCATTGTTTTGAACCCGATAATTAACCGTACTACCGTACTTCATGGTCCCTTTCTTTAGTAGTGGGTTGTCGGTCAGGTGATTGTAAACTCTCGTCATTTAGCACAGAAAATGTATTCTGATGAATAGGGATCGGGTTGTCATGTAAGAAAGATGGCTCTTGAACAAACTGATTCGTTGCTACAGCTTTAGTAGGTTGGGTAGTCTCGGAACACTGGAGACCTTGGTCTTTCATTGTCTTCTTTTTTGTATTCTTGATTTTTTGTTTTAAGTTTGAAAGTCGGATCTCAGCTTTATTATACATATCCGCTTTCAACTCGCCATTTTCAACTTCTAGGTCAATAATATGTGATGACAGCATCTTGATTTCGGTCTTGTATATATTATCTTGCTGGACTAATTTGTCTTCCAAATGACTGAGTTTCGTTTTGATGTGACGAGAGTAAGAATTCATTACGCATACAGTTAGGTCAGCCTCCATGTTACAAATCAAGGTCATTAAATCAGCGAGAGAGTTCTTATTGCGGGCTAACAAATATCCTCGTGAAGAATCTCAAGAATTCCGTCTCTTCCGGTTTGAATTTTACTCATGTGTATGTTGCTTTTGGAGTTTCGAGGATATGTTGATACAAAACTACAGGCTCTTGGGGTTTTCATTGACTTGTGAACGTGCAGGCTCTGTAACTTGTTTTGTTTTCTTAGTATAACATAAAGTGTTGAACATGTTCTCAAGCATGTCGCGTGTGACCTCTGTTTCTTCATTCATTAAGTTCTCTACTTTCATCTGTAATCTGGGAAACTCTATCTTTGCCCATGCCTTGGCACATAACTATTCCTGTTGTTAAGTAGACGTGGATGATTATAAGTAAAATCCTTCGACAGCTTGTACCGTTTCCGCTAGGTCAATATCTTCGCTGGAACGAAATAACTTGATCTCGATACTCTCTGATCCAACTTACGGTAAATTTAAATCTCTGACAGTTTTTAAGAGACTCATAACATTGGTCTTGAAGTGCCTTCACCCAAAATAAGATGTTCTCCTCGGATGTTTTAAATGCAGCACAGCGAGCCGATGGCTTATAGATTCCAATATATATTTCTTTGGCTTCAGGTCATCGTACGTGTCGTATATAAAAGCACTGGCCATCTGGGTAAAAAACGCGGTCCTTCGGCTCCGACAATAGTGCCAGTTGAAATATCCTGAGCCTGTTGGAAGGCTTTCGCACGAGTGAAGTTAAATAAAACATTAAACTGGCTTACATTTGAGAGATTAGAGCCGAGAAAGTTCCTCGCGGGTCTTCCGCCATCTTGTTTTACTGTATTAAATTATGTAAATAAATTAACCTGGCGATTGTTGCGTGACCAGCACAGTGCAATCTGATTGGTGTGAAGTTGACCTTTAACGCATGCGCAGAAATTTTGCGACACCCAACAAAAAAAAAAAAAAAAAAAAAAAAAACGGCTTGCATTTTAAGACTCGGTGCTGCCACAGGCAGCCCGAGTAACAAGAGCCCATCGGGGCTTTCACTCGGGCCACATGAGATTGAAATCCTTTTAGTAATAACCGAAGGGAAGAATTATTAGCTGAATTTAGCAGTCTTTAGGAGTGGCCAGTAGAGCGGTGACATTCATTCTCTGCTCCCCTAGTATATATATGTAATTTAATATTTTTGTTTTTCTCGTGTATGTAAATTAAAGAAGTTGACCTCTACTTATTCATGTAACGCACGCTTACAATTTAGTCTGCTGTTCTCCAGGTTCGGAGTACTAATAGATGAGTGTCTCAAATGTATGTTTATATTTGTCCCATATTATAAGTTGTATCCTGTCCACCTATGATGGAGCTATCACTATATTTCTCTACTGTTCATTCTACCCTGCGGCTCTTTATCGTAGCTCGCGTCCATATTGGTATTTATTAACTGAAATGCCTGTTGGTTATCTATATTTAAAAGCTTTTACCCTCCTTCCCAAAACTGTAGTCTGCTCATTATATTACAGAACTATAAAGGGAACTGTTGGAAGCCTTTAATTTCTCGAACCAAAACCTTAGCCTGAATTTCATCCGTCTCCTCTGGTTCGTTCCTCCCGAGAGAGACGTCTGAATCCAATAGCCGATAATGCCGTCCAGTGACGTCACTACCAGAAAACCTGGTAGTGATCTTTGATTGGTTCACAACATAAGAGGCACTTGAGAAGCAAATGGGATGGCTTTTATTTTGGCCGGCATGATCTCAAATAATTTCTCAAGGTGAGCGATGGCTTTGTTTTTGTGACCCACGAACTCTTACTACCGCCGTGACAGTTTTATTTGCATAAATTTAATTGTTAATCCGCCTTGACGTCACTGGACAGCATTATCGGCTATTGGATTCAGACGTCTCTCTCGGGAGGAACGAACTAGAGGAGACGGCTGAAATTCAGGCTACCAAAACCTCGGCCGTGAGAGGATTCTTGTTTAAGTTTACCTTGAGAGTTGAATATTGCTTCGCTCATCATAAATTATTCTGTGCTGAGTGTTTATTTCTCCGGGGTATTTCTGGCTTCGTTTTGGCGAGCGACAGCCAAAAACACGCTCAAAATTATTTTAGTGTTGGCCTACAGATCACGGTGTTTGCGCTGGTATGTATTATGACCGAGAGTAAAATGAAATGTGGTATGAAACCTACGAAACGTACCTCAAACAAGAATACCGTCCGATGGCAAAATCTATCAGCGCCACGAGGTCAACAAATCGACAAAGAAATGCAGATATAAACACGCAATAATTTCAACCTCACCGTACCTTAATTCATGACCTGACAAGACACTGTTCAGTTTCACTTTCCCTCTCAGCTTTGCTCTTGCGTTGAAGTTGAGTTTGGCTTTTTTAAAGACTTCTTATTCAGTTGTATGGTATAATTTTGCAGTATATTTGAGTATACCAATCCATAGAGATTCAAATAACAAAGCCGTGACGAAAGAGAAGCTTAAACGAGAAATATGTTGTCCTCCTAGAAAAACACAACATCTTGCCATTTCTATCGAAGAAACCTTTGTGTCGCGTTCCCAGTTCAGCTCCGATGTATTGTGAGCCAGGAGCCGCCCACTTTAACCAATACCACGATTCTAACACTCACTAGAACCAAAACTTGTTTATTTCCTCTCGTGGTACAATGGTGGAAAACTAGCGAATAATAACAATATCTTCGTGTAAATATGCTAGAAATTCACCTAATAATCACACAAATACATCACTTACACTTTCCTTCCAAAGGTCTCCGAGCTTACAGATCATTTAATATTCCAAAGCAGGAGAAAAAACGAAGAATCTACTGCCACAAACGCACAACGAACTGAATCGAGTTCTCCACGACGTCGCTCTCACGTATCCAGCACGATGCAGTCCTAGCTGGTCACGTGACCGGAAGTAATATCACATGAACTAATTAATAAAGTGAACATACAGGAAGTGAACTTCACACTCCTCGCCCAAGGTTCTGATGGAACCTTGTATCTACTTATTCTACACAGTTCGTTTGTATGTAGTCTCTGCACATCATCTACTCATCTACTGGAACCAGAAGCACGAGTGCGCTGATGGGGCGGTCGTACGTCTTCTTGTCTGCGTCTCTGCAAATCATTACTCGCGGCTTTCTCACCCTTCCATCCTCGCTTTTGGTTGCTTCAACCACTCTGCCCATCGGCCAGTTGTTCCTATGAGCCTGCTCGTCTTTCATCAGGACGACGTCTCCAACAGCTAGGTTGCGGCGCTCACGGTTCCACTTGGGCCTCACCTGCAGGTTCTGGAGGTACACACGTCTCCATCTGGTCCAGAATTGATCTGCTAAATACTGCACTCTCCTCCATCGCCGCCGCGCGTAGACATCCTGTGGGGTAAAGTTGCATGGAAGAGGTCCGAGTGGGCGCGTCTTCAGTGTAAGCAGCATCGCTGGCGTCAGCGGTTGAGGCTCATCAACGTCTGACGGCAAAGCGGTGATCGGGCGAGCGTTCACTATCGCAGCAACCTCTGACATCAAGGTGACCAGAAGCTCGTGGGTCAGTTGCTGTTCTCCAATCTCCAACAGCATCGCGTCCAAGATGCGCCGAATCGTGCCGATCTGGCGTTCCCAAACGCCACCGAAATGAGATGCATGGGGAGGGTTGAATAGCCATTCACAGCCTTGTTCTGCTACGTACTTCTCCACTGACTCCTTGTCCATCTCCGCAAGTGCCTCGTCCAGCTCAATGTGTGCATCTTTTGTGGCTTCACGGTAGTTACGCGTGAAGTTACCTCTTTGCGTACCTCGGGGTCTTCTGCGCTCAGGACGGCTTGTTCCCCTCAAATTCAGGTACGTCCGAGGAGCTTCTCAGTAACTCGGGACCATCAAGCCAATCTGATTTCATGAGGTCTTTGGGCTCCAAGCCACGCGTGGCATGGTCAGCAGGGTTCTTAGAGCTCTCGACATATCTCCACTGATCGGGAGTTGAGATATTGCGTATAACCTGCACCCGATTTGCAACGTACACGTAGAACCTTCTGCTTTCATTACGGATGTATCCGAGGACTACCTTGGAGTCGGTGTGAAACACTACCTCTGATATCACCATATCTATCTCCTTCATTATCTTCTCTACGGCTTGTACTGCTAATACCGCTCCACAAAGTTCCAATCGCGGGATGCTAGTTGGATTACTGGGGACTACTCTTGCTTGGCCACACACAAGAGACACCGTCACGTCGTTTCTCTCGTTGAACAGACGGAGTTAAACAGCTGTTCCAGCCGCGTGTTGGCTTGCATCTGAAAACGCATGAATCTCGGCCCTGGTGACCGTGCCGAACTCTTTCGGGTGGTAGCACCGATCCACGCAGACACTCTGCAGGTCAGGGAGTGCGTTCTTCCAATATATCCACCTGTTCAAGAGTCGTTCTGGAAGAGGATCGTCCCACCCCAGGGGCGCAGTGACACTGGTCTTCTTACCCATGGATACCAGTTGTTGCAGTAGTAGCTTGCCTTCTAACAGGACTGGTGCTGCTAGCCCAAGCGGATCGTACACCGAGTTCACTATTGACAGGACCGCACGGCGAGTGAACGGTTTATCGTGCAAAGATACCTTGTACGTAAATGTATCCTTCTCCAGATCCCAGTACACACCAAGGGAGCGCTGAGCTGGTAGCTCGTCGTGTCGCAAGTCTATGTCACGAATATCTCTCGCTCGGTCTTCCGCTGGGAACGCTTCCATTACGGCAACGGAGTTCGACACTACTTTATGAAGCCTCAGATTGGCGGTGCCGAGTACTGCCTGTGCGTCTCTTACTAGCTGGATGGCTTCTTCAGCGATGGGTCTCGACGCTAACCCGCCGTCTACGTAGAAGTTTCTCTGAATAAACTCCCTGACGTCTTCGCTTATCTTCTCCTCGCCGTGCGATACGGTCTCTCTAAGCCCGAAGGTTGCCACAGCCGGGCTGGGACCATTCCCGAATATATGAACGTTCATACGATACTCGGCGGGATGGCACTTCTTAGGGTCGTTATCGCGGAACCAGAGAAAACGTAGAAAATCACGATGCCTCGGGTCAACGTGAAATGAATAGAACATTTGCTCTATGTCACACATGACGGCGATGTCGTCCTTTCGGAAACGGACTAGTACTCCAAGTAGACTGTTCATTAGATCTGGCCCGGGTATAACAGCTCCTTGTTCAGGCAAACTCCTCCGAATTCGGCAGAGGCGTCGAATACAACTCTAATCTGGGTCGGCTCTTTGGGGTGGTAGACCGCAAAGTGAGGCAGATACCACACTTGACCAGGTTGGGTTTCGACTTCCTCATCCGGAACTGGAGTGGCGTGTCCCTTGTCGATGATCTTTCTCATGAATTCGACGTAGTCTTTCATCATCTGTTCTTTGCGTCCGAGAGTTTGCACGAGCCCGTTGAAGCGTTTGACTGCATTGCTTCTGTTGTTAAGCATGGATACGCACGGTGAGCGGAACGGCAAGGGCATCTCCCAGTTTCCACACTCGTTCTTGTGAATGCCCCTTTTCATGATCTCGATAAATCGGCGATCTTCAATCGAGTGACTCGCGTTATCGTCGTTCGTTGTCGTGCGGTAGACATCCTCTCTTATCTTGCCTACTTCTTGATGCTCGGCGTAGCTCTCTCTCACTTCGAACCTATTAGGACACCGAACCACTTCGTATTCCAACTCGGAGTTAGTTCCGGCTTGTAGCTCACGGTTCAGCTGTTGGGTGATACGGTCGTCCATAGTAACACAGGTCCTTCGTGCGCGCACGTGGACGGGCCCATCTGTGAAATCCAAGCACACTTGACCGAAAATGGTCCATCCCAGGACTAGCTTCTGGGCCCACGGGGCTCCTTTGGGACCATTCTGGAAGGCTCTCACCTTTAGCAATTCTGGTGCGTCTCTACCTATGAGGAGGTAGATCTGAGCCTCTCTGTTTAGTGGCGGGATCTCGTCGGCTATGCTCTGTAAATGATGATACCGCATCGCGATCTCTGGTGTTGGTATTTCTTCTTTATCTTGCGGAATGCTGTCACATTCTATCACGGTAGGCAGCTTCGATGATCTCCCTTGAATAGATCTTACGATCAGTCCGTTTACACTACGACCGTATTTGACTTCCTTGTCGCCTCGGCAGGTTGAAAGGAAGTACTTCTGCTCTGGACCTTCGACATTCAGTTTATCTGCGAGATCTGTAGTTATCATTGAGGCGTTGCTCTGGTCGTCCACGATGGCGTAAACTCGATGGACGTCGTCCGGATTATCTTCTCTGTAGATGTCCACCAGCACTGTCTTTCTGCACGAGAGTCCGCCCTGGCTGTCGTTGCATATTGTGGAGCACTTAGGACTTACGATTCTTTCACGCTCATCCTTGCCAGCTTTCTCCTTCTTCTCGTCGATGTCTATGTGAAAAAGATCAGGGTGTCGTTCGCTGCTACAAATACTGCACTTGACATTCGCTTTGCAGGCGTTGGCTTTGTGATCCGGCAAAAAGCAGCGAAAGCACAGTCCTGCTTCATAGAACCACTGTGTTCTTTCTTCCACTGTCTTGCTGTGGAAGACCTTGCATTCTGTGATTTCGTGGCCGACTCTGTCGTGAAATATGCAATGCTTCCCTACAGAGGGTGTTGTTCTCTCTTCTGTTGGGCTCTTGGTCTCGGTCGGCGTTGTGCTGGACTTCAGAATTCGTCGGATCTCGGGTTCGCATTTCGGGGGTACTCTCCCCCTGGTCTGTTCGCTGGTTGGCGCTGTACCCCCCGCGTATACGTTTGGGTGGTTTTTCAGCCTAGCTTGGCTTTGGATCATTGCCGAGAACTCACGGAAGGTGGGATAGGCGTCATCGTATTTGTTCGCGTAGCGCACTATATATTTCTCCCACTTACTCCTTAGGAAGGCGGGTAGCTTCTCCACGATTGGGTGTATCGCAATGGGAAAATTCAAGCACGCTAGTCCAGGGAGATGCGCCATCTGACAGACTATGTCCTCACTGAGGTCAGCTAGTTTCTGGAGTTTAGCGCTATCTTTGTCGCTATAGCTAATAATCACACAAATACATCACTTACACTGTCCTTCTAAAGGTCTCCGAGCTTACAGATCATTTAATATTCCAAAGCAGGAGAAAAAACGAAGAATCTACTGCCACAAACGCACAACGAACTGAATCGAGTTCTCCACGACGTCCCTCTCACGTATCCAGCACGATACAGTCCTAGCTGGTCACGTGACCGGAAGTAATATCACATGAACTAATTAATAAAGTGAACATACAGGAAGTGAACTTCACACTTTGGTTTCAGCAGCAAAGCAACACGCTAAATTGCAATTCGATATGTGTGGATTAGCCGGATCCTGGCTTTGAGTTTGATCATGCAGCCCCTTCAGGTCATCGCGTTATATATAAAATCTCTGGCCATCTGGGTAAAAAACGCGGTCCTTCGGCTCCGACAAGAGCGCCAGTTGAAATATCCTGAGGTAAGGCTTTCGCACGGTGAAGTTAAATAAAACATTAAACTGCTTACATTTGAGAGATTGGACTCCAAATTTGAGAGAAATTTCCTCGCGAGTCGACCATCTTGATTTACTGTATTAAATTATGTAAATAAATTAACCTGGAGAGTGTTACGTGACCAGCACAGTGCAATCTGATTGGTGGTGAACTTGAAATTTAATACATGGGAACAAAGAAAAAATAACCGCATGGGTCAAAAGTCAAAATTTTGTTGCATGAAACAAAAAAATAATAATAACCGCTTGCATTTTAAGACTCGGTGCTGCCACAGGCAGCCCGAGTAACAAGAGCCCATCTGGGCTTTAACTCGGGCCACATGAGATTGAAGATGAAATACAGTTTCATTTGAAATCCTCTTAGTAATATTAACCAAAGGGAAGAATTATTAGCTGAATTTAGCAGTCCGTTTAGGAGTGGCCGGTAGCGCGGTGACTTTCATTATCTGCTCCCCAAACATATATGTAATTTAATATTTTTGTTTTTCTCGTATGTTGACCTTTTAATTTAAACACTACTTATTCATGTAACACACGTTTACAATTTAGTCTGCTGTTCTGTTATACTGCAGGTTCCGAGTACTAATAGATGATTGTCTCAAATGTATGTTTATATTTGTACCATATTATAAGTTGTATCCTGTCCATCCTGCTATGTCAATTTGTGTGCCTCTATGTAACTTTATCTGCTGTTCTTGCCATTACGAGTCCATCTTGGTAGTTGTTGAATTAAAGATTATTCACTGAAATGCCTGTTGGTTATCTCTAATTAAAAGCTTTACCCACATTCCCAAAACTTCAGTCTGCTTATTATATTAAAGAACTATAAAGGTTATTGTTGGAAGCCTTTAATTTCTCGAACCAAAACCTCGGCCGTGAGAGGTTTCTTGTTTGTTTACCTTGAGAGTTGAATATCGCTTGGGTCATCATAAATTTATCTGTGCTGGCGAGCGACAGTGTTGCTCTCACAGTTCAGGAGTTCAGATGTCTTCAGTGACATTCAACAAGTTACGCGACAAGTTGAAACCCCTCCAAACAACGACGGCGGTGCTAACGACATATACAGGAGAGAAAATACCCATTAAAGGGACGGCACTTGTCCCCATTAAGTATGAGGGGCAACTCCATGAATTGCCAGCCATGATGGTTGAGACCAAAGGCCCAAATGTGCTTGGAAGAGATTGGCTTAAAAAGGTCAAGATTAACTGGAACACTGTTTTTAAAGTCACTGAGAGTAACACTCGTCTAACCCAAGTGCTGGACAGCCATCAGGAAGTTTTTGGAGAGGGTCTAGGCACTCTTAATGGTCCCAAAGCCACGATTTATGTTGAACCAAACACAGAGCCCAAGTACATGAAAGCTCGGTCAGTGCCATACGCCCTCAAGGCCAAGGTAGAACAGGAGTTGGAGCGACTGCAAGGCGAAGGCATCTGTTGAATTCAGTGAATGGGCTGCCCCAATTGTTCCTGTCGTCAAGTCCAATGGATCAGTACGCATATGTGGAGACTATAAATGCACGGTTAATCAGACATCTAAACTGGATAATTATCCAATTCCCAAGACCGAAGACGTACTTGCAACACTAGATGGAGGAAACAAATTCACAAAGCTTGACATGTCACAGGCATATCAACAATTGCCACTGGAAGAGGATTCTAAGAAATATACACAATAGACTACCCTTCGGGGTTTCTTCAGCACCGGGAATATTTCAGCGCACTATGGATAATTTGTTGCAAGGGTACCTCATGTTGTGGTACGCATCGATGATATATTGGTGAGTGGTAAAGATGACTTGGAGCACTTGGCCAATCTGAATGCTGTGCTAGATAATCTGTCTATGGCAGGGCTAAAGTTACGAAAGGAGAAATGGTTTTTCATGCAGCCAGAAGTTACATATTGTGGATATGTAATCAATGGACAGGGCATCAAACCTGTCTTGTACAAGGTTGACGCCATCAAGGATGCTCCTGAGCCTAAGGATGTGAGCCAACTGCGAGCATTTCTAGGAATGTTAAATTACTACCATAAATTCTTACCAGACATTGCCACAGTTTTGGAGCCACTCCATGAACTTCTTAGACAAGGAGTAAAGTGGGAATGGAAAAAGGAACAACGAACAGCATTTCAACGAGCAAAGGAACTTCGATTCTGCAATCAGCCCAACTACTAGTGCACTTTGACCCAGAGAAAGAGCTTATCCTCGCAAGTTATGCCTCCAATTATGGAATGGGCGCTGTTCTATCACACCGGATACGGGTACGTCTCTAGATCTCTCAATGCAGCAGAAAGGAACTATTCAACGCTGGAGAAGGAGACACTGGAAATCATGTACGGTGTTAAAATATTTCACCAATTCCTTTATGGACACACCTTCATAATTAAGACGGATCACAAACCATTAGAAGGGTTGCTCAATGAAAAGAAAGGAATCCCCTGTCAAGCAGCACCACGAATTCAACGATGGGCCCTCACCTTAGCAGCATATGAGTACAAAATCGCATACAAGGCAGGCTCAACCAATGGAAATGCTGATGCCTTGAGCAGACTCCCATTGCCCACTATGCCAGAGGCTGTGCCACTACCAGGTGAGACTATCTTATTAATGGAACACTTAGAAGAGACACCTCTATGTAGCAGTCAGATTAGAGATTGGACCGCAAGGGACCCAATCATCTCACAAGCAGTACAGTTCACTTTGGCAGGTTGACCTACAGAGTGTACTTCTGATGAGTTCAAGCCATACTTCCAAAGGAAGACAGAGTTGAGTGTGGAAGAAGGGTGTTTGTTATGGGGGTCCAGAGTAGTTGTCCCACCCCAGGGAAGGTCAAAGGTACTAACTGAACTACATGAGGCCCACCCGGGAGTCTCACGCATGAAGACTCTTGCACGCAGTGGCCAGGGATGGACCAGGGAATCGAGCAGGAGGTTAAGACCTGTGCGGCATGTCAACTGCATCAGGTAGCCCTAGCGGAGGCCCCGCTGCATCCCTGGGAGTGGCCCGGACAACCGTGGTCCAGACTCCACATAGATTATGCGGGGCCCTACATGGGAGAAATGTTTCTTATTGTAGTGGACTCCTACTCTAAGTGGCTGGAGGTGCACGTAATGAAATCTACCACATCAACTGCGACCATCGAGAAGCTGAGAGAGATATTTGCTACGCACGGATTGCCAGAGACGGTAGTGAGTGACAACGGTACAAATTTTACAAGTGCTGAATTTGCTGAATTCATGAAGAGAAATGGCATCAAACACATTAGAGTTGCCCCCTACCACCCTGCCAAGCAGAACGTGCTGTGCGTATATTTAAAGAAGGATTTGTGAAGATGAAATCTGGAAGTGTGCAAACGAAGTTGTCCCGATTCCTTCTGAGTTACCGTACGACACCCCACACAACAACGGGAGTTCCACCTGCACAGTTACTCATGAAGAGGAAACCACGTGTTCTGCTCGATCTGTTACAACCGGATATCAGAGAGAGGGTCAGGACCAAACAGTCTCAGCAAAAGACAAGACATGATTATCATGCCCGAGAGAGAGAACTACCATTGGAGGAAGCTGTCTATGCTAGAGATTTCAGACAGAATAAAGCATGGGTACCCGGAACTATCATCAAGAAGTCAGGCCCTGTGTCCGCTGAGGTACAGCTAGAAGATGGTACAGTCATCCGACGTCATCAGGACCACCTACGCCGCCGTACTGCATGCTGATTCAGGCCAAAGTAAACTGGATATTGACATACCGGATACCATGCTACAAGGACCAATGGCACCGACACCGGAGGAGCAGCCAGGTCATCTCAAACAAGCTGAAGAGTAAACAAGAAGATGCTCTGGACGCAAGCGGGAGACACCTGCATATTTAAGGGACTATGAACTTTGAACTGTGTTTATGTTCATTTAGTTTACATTGTTACATTGTCAATACTGTTTATCGACATAGTGGGGAGGAATGAAGTGGCCTGGGGTCGAGTGTGTGTTCTGACTAGTTCTGATTTCTGTGTAACGGAACTCGTGTTAAACCTCGATAAAAGGTTACTACAGAGACAAACACAGTAACAGACTTACGGTAGGCATGTATAACAATCATTTGAGAAGAAACATTGTTTTTCAGCCTTGATTCCCTTTAAGAATTGATTTCACTTGTGCTTTCAAAGTTGATACGATTGCTCTGATCGCTGCATGACTTGGGAAATTTTGTGTTAACTTAATTAATCTTTAATTTTACTGTTTCCCTGAGCAAGTGAGGATCACCAATATTTTTTCAAGTAAATCTTAAAGCACAGTAAATTAAACTACATTTTGCATATCCACAAACTTAATTGAACAATAACCTTGATTTGTAGAAAAGCTAAAACTTGAGCTGAATAAGTCAACACGTGATAGCTACAATGTATTAGTGCGCTCAGTGAAAATCAATGAGATTGTACTAGTGATTTTTTGCCTGAATACTTCTACAATGTAGTTAGAAAATAATAATACTTAGTTACAAATGTGGCAAAGAAATTAACTAGTTAGGGAAACAATTAACTGCAACATGTACATTGTGTGTACTGTACAAGTCATGTACTTTTAGCTGATGTATTTTGTCATGTATTTTAATGTAGGCTGCTTCTTTGTTGCATTGCTATTAGTAGTCATGGTCAAGCTAATGCACCTTAATGGTGCTTATTAGCAAATCGTGCGAGTGACAATCGGTAAGCAAGCGCTTGCCGACGGTTGGCCATTGCAAAGACAGGATGCCCTGAAGCCATAATATAAAGAGTTTGATTCTGGTTCGTTGAATGCTACATGTATATGTTGCAGTTAATTTTTGTTTTCAGTTATTTTGTTCTTATTAAAGAACCCATTGCTGACGGTTAGGATTTTTTAAATGTAGGGTTAGGCTTTGAATTAGTACACAGGATCATTGAAGAAGCATTATATGTATCTGTTGTTTATATAGTGACTTAGCCCTAAAAATCCTACATTTTTCATTATAAATTATATTTTATGTTACAAGTGCAAATTTGATTGTCTTTTTCAGAAACACTGTTAACAAATTAGTCAACATTCAAATTTAAGGCACCAAATCAGTACAAACTTGTATATCTATTCATGCACGTGTATACATGTAGGTTGTTAGCGCCTGACAACCTACGAGTTTTTGTGAAATAAATCAAATTTGGAAAATAAATCAACTTTTTTTGTGATCAATGAAAGTTAATATAAAAATGTAACTTAAGGTATATGTGCATTCTATGTTTTAAAAACGTTATATCAACTTTTACAAAAGGCTGATGAAACTCGTTTTTTTTTGTTAAAATAACCATATTATCAACCATTTGAAAAAGGTTAAATTGGCCAAAGTTAACTAAAAAATGGGTTCTCTCAGATGCATCCCAAGTACCATTTTAATTAGTCAATTTGACTAAAGAAATGGTTATTTCAACCTATTAAATAAGGTTATTACCAATTTCGAATAGGTTAAAATAACCAACGGAAAAAGGTCAAAGTAACCAAATCTGAAGGTTACTATTACTGATAAATAATAGACGAAAACAACCACTAGAGAAAGGTTAAACTAACCAAATCTAAAGGTTATAATTACCAAACGAATTGGTTAAATCAAACTTGGTGAATATGAATTTTAAAAAGAGTTCTCTCAGATGCATTTTTAAAATGACCAATTTTTAAAGGTTATTTCAATTGGTCATTTTTTACAGTGTGTTTTTTACGTTGTATTTTTGCCGCAGACGACGGTCAAAATCTTGGCGACTGCGTGCATTTTCTCGTGCAGTTATTGTTACGGCTATTGTTTTATACCGTCGTCCTAAATACGGTAGCGGTAACTTTACAGTTAGTAGCAAGAAGGGAACCGGTGATGAGGACTTCGAAGGGCAATTATTAATTAAATCAATTATTAATTAAATCAAATATCTATTACTAGAACCAGTGAGCCAATCACAGGAGCAACCAATCACGAGGCAAAGTAAACGCAATCATGGATAACTAACCAATCAAATTCTAAAGCAATTACTTTTCGACACTATCAATTTGCATTCCAAGTATTCCATTCTGCTAACAGCCTAGTGAGTGACTGAGTGAGTGACACCCCAACCATCCCGAGAACTCGTTTCTGTGCTTGCGCGCATCCACGAGAAACGTTTTTCCACACACGATTCCATAATTCCATCGGTTGTTGGCCTTATGTCTTCCAAAAAGCAAGCAGGATACCCTTAGCTTGGAAAACAAATAAAAAAGAAAAGCAAAACAAGGCCAAACAATGCATATAACTACGAGCCTCGCAAAATCCGACAAGGGTTCGTATTTTCACTTTCAGACAGAGTGCCGAGTGGTCCACAACTGAACATAAAGAAGAATTGGATATAGGAGCCAGCCGAGAGAAAATTTGTTTCCAAGAAAGCTTAGGAGTCTGAATCGCTTGAAACCACCACCACGTCTCGCTATTGCCGTGTTCATCAGTTCAGGCACCTGCAAATCGCTGTCACTGGAATTCAAGGCCTTTGATTTCTTTGCCCTTAATAATCTAACAGTGGTCATATTAGATTTAAACACCCTAAGCGGTACCATGCAAACCACGAAAGGTACGACGATCATCCCGTCACTTTTATATAGGAGAATGAGAATAAATGGGATTGTGTTGTCTATAACAAAAGTAGTTGAAACGATGTATATTTGGTTCAGTACCAACCAACATATCAGTCAGTAAATACTCCCCCTCAGTTTCTACCGCAAGTATGGTATGGCGTATAACATGACATGTTGAATAAAAATGCCAATTATACAGTCATCTACAAAGTAAATACGTTGAACATATATAATACAAGAAACCGGAATGGTATGGCGTATAACGTGACATGTATCCAAAAATGACAATTATACGGCCATCTACAAAGTCATTAAACTAGGTTATGAACCAAGTCGGGTTAAAATTTAAAGCCATTTGTGTTTAGTTTAGACTGAGAGTTAATACTAGACAATGACTTTTTGCAAAATTCCTAACATGCTGTGAAACAGGAAACAGCGTGCACCAAAGACGAACATAGTCCGATTTGAATTTATCATAATAATTTTGAATGAAACATCTAACTTTGTAAATTCAGAAACAACCGGTAAAGGGCGCTTAATTGTGTAAAGCTATAGTATGACTAAGTGGGGTAATCAAATGAGCTCATTTGGAATTTTAATAACGAGTGGAGAATACGAAAGACTGGCTGTTTAACCCTTCTCGTCAGGGGTCAAAAGTTAAACAGGGTTGTTTAGTGGTCAAAAAATGATGATTTTGACAATGTTAAATTGAAATGAGGGCCGAAATTAAACTGAGGTTGAATTTAGTTACTGAACAACCATATGTTTCAAACCCAAAGGCGCCATGAGTTGACCCTACATATCCGGTCTACGTTGTGTATCCATTCGTTATTGAGATGGCAACGATAAGTTTTTAAAAAAAGGTTATGGCGAGCAAAATAATTATCTTACCTGATTATTTGCGTAGAAAGGGGGAGACAAAAAGGCAAGAACGAACAGAAGACCAGGACCGAAGTATAAGACTGCTCACGAACGGTTGCGACGAATGTTTCAGTCCTAAATGGATGCGTTGTTTGTAGGAGCCAATGGGCTCGCTCGTAACAGGATACAAGTGCGGATGTAGGGGTAGGTGACGATAGATGCTAGAAAGGTATGGTAACTAAAAATCCGTGCCTAAGAGGCTCGACCAACATGCGTTTAGAGCAGTATTCAGTTTAAATAAATAAAGACTCAAAGTCATGATTAATAATATTATCGGCTAAAACGTATCAAGATAAGCGTGATATACAATTTAGTGTTTGAAATTTTATAGTTATGGCATTGTTTTGATGATTAGAGTCGGCCGTTAAAAGGTTCGGTTTACATGGACTAGTTTAAAACAGCATATTATTAGAGTATTATGTATACATATATTTAAATACTGGTTCATATTAAAGCGTTTAGAGCAGTATGCAGTTCAAAGGATAAATTATTTTGTAAAAATGGTAACATTTTTCAGATATAAGGTGCTGAGACTTTAATTGTCAACTGGTTAAAAGGTTTGATTTACATGGACCGGCTTAAGTTTAAAGTAACAAATTATTAGAGTATCATGTATTTTATTCATTTCGTCTTAAAATTCTTATATTTTACGTTTGTAGTGGGCTAGCTGCCGATCAGTTAAGTTGTACTTAGCCATTTTAGGGTTACTAAAGAGAAAATTATATTGTTTTGTTTAGGTTTTTAACTGGTAACATGTTTATGTAGTCTTTATGTTTTACATGGACTAGTTTACATGGACTAGTTTAAAATAGCATATTATTAGAGTATTATGTATACATATATTTAAATACTGGTTCATATTAAAGCGTTTAGAGCAGTATGCAGTTCAAAGGATAAATTATTTTGTAAAAATGGTTAAATTTCTAAGATATAAGGTGCTGAGATTTTAATTGTCAACTGGTTAAAAGGTTTGATTTACATGGACCGGCTTAAGTTTAAAGTAATAAATTATTAGAGTATCATGTATTTTATTCATTTCGTCTTAAAATTCTTATATTTTACGTTTGTAGTGGGCTAGATCAGTTAAGTTGTACTTAGCCATTTTAGGGTTGCTAAAGAGAAAATTATATTGTTTTGTTTAGGTTTTTAACTGGTAACATGTTTATGTAGTCTTTATGTTTTAGGTTGAAATATATATATGTAGTATTGACAATGGAAAAATAACAGAACAAGAACTGAGTTTAGGGTGACACATGTGTTTCACGGTCTAGGGTGTAAGGCCCTTCTACGAGCATAATACTCGACAGAGCGTGAAAACCAGCACATGTGCAGCCTTCGCAAAGTCCTGTGCTGCCATATACAGCGTATATGGATTTTAATACAGGTATGGTATGGCGTATAACGTGACATGTATCCAAAAATGACAATTATACGGCCATCTACAAAGTCATTAAACTAGGTTATGAACCAAGTCGGGTTAAAATTTAAAGCCATTTGTGTTTAGTTTAGACTGAGAGTTAATACTAGACAATGACTTTTGCAAAATTCCTAACATGCTGTGAAACAGGAAACAGCGTGCACCAAAGACGAACATAGTCCGATTTGAATTTATCATAATAATTTTGAATGAAACATCTAACTTTGTAAATTCAGAAACAACCGGTAAAGGGCGCTTAATTGTGTAAAGCTATAGTATGACTAAGTGGGGTAATCAAATGAGCTCATTTGGAATTTTAATAACGAGTGGAGAATACGAGCCAAATAGAAGTCCTCGCAAAACCCGACAAGGGTTCGTATTTTCACTTTCAGACAGAGTGCCGAGTGGTCCGGCCACAACTGAACATAAAGAAGAATTGGATATAGGAGCCATGCAGCCGAGAGAAAATTTGTTTCCAAGAAAGCTTAGGAGTCTGAATCGCTTGAAACCACCACCACGATCTCGCTATTGCCGTGTTCATCAGTTCAGACGCCTGTAAATCGCTGTCACTGGAATTCTAGGCCTTTGATTTATTTGCCCTTAGTAAGGTACGGGGATAATCTAACGGTGGTCATATTAGATTTAAACACCCTAAGCGGTACCAAACCACGAATTGTAACCCCTAAAAGATACGACGATCATCCCCGTCACTTTTATATAAGAGAATGAGAATAAACGGGATTAAGTGTGTTGTCTATAACAAAAGTAGTTGAAACAATGTATATTTGGTTCAGTACCAACCAACATATCAGTCAATCAATACTCCCCCTCATATCAGTTTCTACCGCAAGTCATGAAACTGCATGAAAACGAGGCGAACGGTGACTCCAATGACGCTGACAGTCAAAGTATGTAGATAGGAATATTACACGATTGTATGGTACATTTCTCGATTTGTTTTAAAGATAGTATTCGTTTGTTTATTATTCGCGGACGAGGCACCGTTCACCTCGTTTTCATGAAATATTCAAAATGGCGGAGTTTTTTTTTTTTTTTTTTTTTATATATTTTTTTTATTGTTTCACACTGTTTACGTTACATTATAATAGAGTGGGGCTGATTCTGCGTAAGATAGAAAGGATAGTCGAGATTCCGAAACTGAATGATCTGACCTGGAATTGAGAATGAACATGAAAACCACGAACACCCAAAATAATAAACAGTGGTAGAATGGCAACTAAAGTCGCTTAAGGTATGCTAACCACCGTGGGAAGAGAGTAGCAGCTGTTGATCTTCCCCGCCGACGCAGACCAACCATATATAGTTTTTTTACAGGAACTAGTTGCCCATCGTATCCCAAAATACTTTCATTCAAAAACTATTGTCAGTAGACTTTTCAGTTGGCGACTTTTCGTTCGTAGGCAGACTTTTTATCCGGCCGGGTAGACTTTGTATTCGGGTAGACTTTGTATTCGGGTCGACTATCATTCGAATCGGGTCGACTCGGGTCGACTCAACTTTGAGTAATTGGATCAATATATCCAGAGTGGGGTTGTTGACGTCACAATTACGTCATTAAGATGTGTAATCGGATCAAAATTTTAATATCAGTTGCAACCAATAAATTGCATACCGTTCGTAAAAATATGAGAATCTTCAAAAGTTATTAGAATTTGTAGACAAGCTAAGTAACTCCACAATTCACTCTTTTCACCTGGTGGCCATCTTGGATTCAAAGCGAGGCAACCTTTGTTTTTGCCAGGCTAAGTCGTTCCAATGTTCCCTTCCCTAGCAAAAAACAAACGATTGCCTCGCTTTGAATCCAAAATGGCCACTAGACCTGGGCGTATTCCAATACGAGCGCCGTAGGCACGTGCATTTTTGAATCACTTTTCAATCAACAGTTTAATATTATTCATGCTATATTTTGATCGCAATTGTTCTGCTTCTCTTTGTTGTTTATATCGAAGCGACAACACAACAAAGATCAATATATCAGTGTTTTTTTTATCTGGGGGACCTCGCTCTTCCTAAGCCACTGATTACTTTTTACAGCTGTGGGGTCTTTGAGCGCTTACCATTTGCACGGAAAAAAACAATATTTTCGATTGGGAATTTAATTGGTACTGTTCATTCCACTGGAAAGTTTTCGGAAAGGAAGGAATACCTTCGGAGGTAGTCCTCTTTTTCCATTCCAACCGAAAAATCTTGTACCATTTACACAGATGTACTAGTTTCATGCCCCTTCCGAAAACTGAACTTCCAGCGCGGTTTTAATGACTTAAACCAAAATGGCGGCGGTGTACTGGATATACCATTCTATCGCAACCGGTTTTTCTGTGCAAATAGTAAGCGCTTTTATTTTGTACCCTCAGTTTTATACAGAATTCAGAAATACCTTTAAATTACTATCGAAATCGCTGAATTCCCTTTAGCTCCAGGCAAGCATCATTTTAATAAGTTCATTTCTGTGTTAATCTGTAGTCTTTATTTTGTACCTTCAAGTTTTAAATAGAATAATTCAGAAATAGCATTATTAAATTACTATCGAAATTGCAGAATTCCTGGTAGCTCCAGGCAAGCATCATTCATGTATTTTTATTCATTCGTTCCTGTATTAATTTGTCTCGACAGATATAATTAAGGCTGTGGCATTATGGATATGGCATTGGCAATGTAGGCTTTTGCATTTGCGTCCACTTTCCTTAAAGGGGCACCGCCAATCGAAATGAACCTTCAAGTTTCTTTACCACAAAACTAAAAAAAAACACCTTGAGGTAGAAGAGAAATACATTGCGAATGTCCTGATATGCTCATCAAACATTTTCGATAGAGGATGGCAAAGATTAAAGTGGATTACAAAAGCTTATTCTAGAAACATGATTTCGGTTACAGTGAACCGATTTCAAGTTGCTCTAAATTTCTCTTAAAAGCAGTATTTTTCATCCACTCGAATCATTGCAATCCTTCATCAAAATTGTCTCACATTTTCTCCAGTATACCTGGAAAGCATACTCTGCTATAAGATAACAGAATGACATCTATTTATTGTGTATTTTATAATTGGTAAAAAAGAGATATGTGCGTCTGTACTCAAGCTTATTGCCTATACAAAATATTGATAGCCAAGCCTATAAGCGGCGTTCTAAGTAGATAATGCTTCACTTTCAATCAAATTATTTCTGTTTTTCCAAGCAGACTGCCACATTCAACTCCAAGGTATTTCATATTCAGAAAACTATCAAAAAAGAAATCTCGACGTGAAAATTACAGATATTTCAGTCTGCACGACATTCACGATACTCCGCTATCTTATGTTAAAATAACCGAGAACTGTTATTGAAAATGAATACGGAAGAGAAAGAAATACAATAAACTGTAGCAAAACATAAGAAAAAAAACAAGGAAAAACGTCCCACCTGAGTCGAACCCAGTCCATCGAGTTTCAGCGCGGTCACACGCACACGTTTGATGTCACTACCCAAATGAGGCACAGACAGCGAGCTAGCGCAACAAGGGGACACTTCGCGCACTCGCGGGGTGTGAAATTTGTGACTACTCCAAAGATCCGCTATCAGCCTTGCAAACCAATTTCAATTTCTGTAGGTGCAAACGTTACGTATGTATTCTTAAATCGTGAATACAACTTTATTCAGGTTTTTCTCATACTTTGATGCGTGAATGTGTTATATAGAGTGATTTTCATACACACATACATACTTATTAATCCTTGTAGTATAACTACTGTACAGGATGCTAAAAGATTGAGTGTCGAAAGTAATAAGTGAATACTTTGGTTTTGCGTTTGCTAAGCTTTTCTATTGGCTGCGAAAAATAGTTTGTAATTATCAGCCAACCAAGTCAGTTCTAAACTAAAAGCGCAGTCGATTCTCGTTTTAGCGAGAGTTCACGGCTGTGTTTACTTTTCCTCGTGATTAGTTCAAGTCAAACCAATCACGAATTACTTCAGTTCGTTTTTATTTGCTCCCGTGAATGGCTCTGTATTTCTTTACGAGTGAGCGCTCAACCGAAAACCGGTCTAACTAGTAAGACTGGTTATCATTAACTGTCCTCTCTCGCAATATTCAGCATCTCTTTGATAGAAGCAATTTTCTCTCGCGGTTTGCCTTTATCTTGCCCTCTTTCTGTCTCGATCTTGTCGATCTTTTCCCACTGATTGAAGTGGACAATTTGAACTCCTGCGAGACGGCAAAACAATTTGTGGTGAATCATAGAAAAGGAGAAAGCAAGTACAAGAAAAACTGGTTTATAATAAAATAGTAAGCATTTGAGTGGGAAAGGAATGGGGAAGAAGGTGAATGAAATTGCAGTTCATATATATACTTCATAATCAATATCGTCCGAGATGCAGAATGACTATCTAATGTCAATCCTCAAACAAGTGACGAAAGACAAAAATACCTTCTCAGATTGGCAGAGTATGCTTTCCAGAGGTACGGGTTAGGTACGGGTTAGGTACGGGTTAGGTACGGGAGAAAATTTGAAACAATTTTGATGAAGGATGAAATATTCGAGTGGTTGAAAAGTACTGCTTTCGAGAAATCTAGAACAACTTGGAATCGGCTCACTGGAACCAAAATCAAGTTAACTGTGTCTAGAACAGACTTTTGTAATCCACTTTAATCTTTGCCATCATGATATTTCTGTTCTATCTCAGGGTGTTATTTTTGTAGTTTAGTTTTAAAGAAAAATACTTCATTCACTCAACTCCTTAACAATAAAATGGGACAAGTGTGCGGCAAACTACTGGGGCCGTTTTTCACATCCAATAACCAGGAGATGAGTTCCACTAAACATATATAACATGGAAGGAATCAGAGTGACAGACAGGTGCTATACGTTTAAGGCTGTATACAAGTGGAAACTTACCACGACTTTTGAGTAGACTCCTCACGGGTTCAAAACCCCTTTCCGTCGATTTAGCCTTCGCGATACCTGCCAGTTAATTCAGTGTTTTAATACAAATACAATGCGACAACGTGGAGGGATATTTCCTAGGGGAGAGGGGGTGCCTGCGATATTAAACTAACTCAGAAATTTTCAAAAGGACGCATGAAAGGAAGGCATACTATTAGTAAAACATCACTCTTTCTATGCATTCTCTTTCGCGTTCAGCCGAATAAAAAACAATTCCCACTAGCAATCTTTATTGGAATCGTGAGCCAGTTACAATAAGTTCAGTACAATTATGATACCGAAGCTAAATGGTGAATTGCCGGATACGAAAAACCGGGATAAAAAATATCTGGACAAAAAAAACGGAAATGTATTCTCCAAACCAGTGCAAATTCGCCTTAACCCTTGGAGTCTAAAGGTTGGAAACTATACTCTTTACATACTATAAACTAATAACAATATTGCAGAATGGGGGAAATACCCTCGAGCAAAGATGAGAGACTGGTTAGCGTCAAGTGAGCCGTGTACTGACTAAGGAGTGGTGTACCGCAATTTCAAAAAAGGTTCTCCCGGATAAACGACAAGTATATATAACAAGTGACATTCCCATACCGAAATACATTGTGGTTGTAGCTGAAGCCTGATGAATATTGATGGTCTCCTGCGAATTTCGCACAGCTCGACAGTTATAACCACAATCCATTGCGGGCTGCCAATGTCGCTTGTCTTTAGCCGTTTTTGTCCAGGACAACCTTAGAGAGCCGCGAAGCGGTGATCAGCGAGCCGCAGAGCGGCGAGAAGAGGAGAGAGAGAGAAAATCTCTGGTAGCGGGCGGCATGAATTTCACTATCAGACTTTTAGGATTTTTAGATTATTAAGTTTAACAATAAATTGTTTACAAAAATACACTAACCCGCATGTAGCATAGCTAATCGAGGCGGGTTAAGTGGAAAAAAATTTGCAATATATAATGTTGACAAGATAAAAAAAAATTATATATATAAGAACAGTACATGTAATTGTAAGGAAAAGGAGAAATGTTTTTCGTAGATAAGTAACATTCACAGATAACTATTGACAGAAACACTATATAATAAAGATTACAGGTACGAGTTTAACAGTATTTACAGTTAAATTGCTTCAGGGATTTTTTTTTAACAAGTTACTAATAGAGTGCAATACAGCAATCAATGACTAATTAAAAAATCAATTAAAATTAATGTGTTGATCAGATTTGTTATGGCATATTTTGAAGTAGAGTTGGAGCATCAACATATAAACCTTCATTTTGTAGCACTGCATGTAGTCTTTTTTAAATTTCTTTTTTGAAAGCTTTTTTTGTTAGATTTCTAATTTGAATTGGAATTTTATTCCAAAATCACAAGATCAATTAACAAGCAACCAATCGCAACACACCTTCCTCGTGATGTTTTGGTCTTGGCGACTTTACTAGGGAGTAGAAAGGAAATATTTTGAATACGTGCGTCGCAGAACGGAAACGATTCCAACACAAGCGCTTCAAAATGTTTCATTTCTGCTCTTAGACCCAAAGATATTCACGGAAGATCTTATAATTCTGCAGGCTTTCATATGGACCCTACTTATTCTACAATACTGCTTTCGACTCCACTTTAAGGGCTTTATCTAGATGAGATCTTAGGCGATCCCGCTTCACATTTACTTATTCCTGCATGCAAAATTATTAAGCTTTTGACCTCATGTCATGAGTGCGTACCCTTGCGAGTGTGTCGGATACCTTATGCCTGAGTTCCTAAAGTTTGAAATGCATTTGGAGACAGAGAATTAGAAGAATGTAAAGGTGAACGACAAGAGATATGTGCTAAATGTTCACTTCAGACTAAGTCACCCTGCCAGTGATGCCATTGTCAAGCCGGGCTATTCGACAGTCATAAATATCTTCGCTTAATTATTTAAGAAACAACCATAAACTTTCTCGCTTTTCGATGTTGGGGCGACAAACTGACGTTCGCTTTTCTCAATTCAATTCAATTTATTTTGCTCATATTTTTTTTTTACTTATCTGCTTTTTCAACTTATCTGCTTATCCCACTCCCGCAATTTCTAACTCAAGCCCTCTCCCCTGTCAGTAAACAACAGCCAATCGGAGAACGCTATAAGGTGATTAGATATTCCTCCTATCAGGAAGGAGGGGCAAATCTTGTCCCTAGATCAAATCTATTGGCGCGGTACGATCAGTCAACTGACGCCCGCTACCAGAAGTTCTCTCTCTCTTCCCTCCTCGCCGCTTCACGGTTCGCTGATCGCCTCTTCGCGGCTCTCTCCAATCAACGGAGAAAACCATCTGAAAGGAACAGAGGCTAAGATTTTTGACAGTAAAAGGAGCACCGACCATCCCCCTCCGTCCAAACAAGAATGTAGTACAATATAGGGAATGCTCCCTTGCCGGTTGGGGTTAGGAGATTTTTTCATTAGACCGTACCTTCCATTCAGTCTGCTTAGAAGGGCATTACAGCTCGATTTCGGTTTAAAAGGAAATCATTACAAGGAATTAAAGATTAGATCTTAATTTCATATTCTTGTCTTTATCTCGGAAATTAAATTCACTTATCCCTCTTTTATTTTCCTATTAATCTAATGACAAAACTAATGACAAAACTTCAAATTCGAAGCTACAGCAAGACATTTCGACTGCCATTCGACGAGAAAGTCATAAAAATGTAGTAATTAATTTTAAGATTAACCTAATGACAAAACTATTCAATTTCGAAGCTATAGCAAGACATTTCGACTGCCATTCGACGAGAAAGTCATAAAAATGTAGTAATTAATTTTAAGATTAACCTAATGACAAAACTAATGACAAAACTATTCAATTTCGAAGCTATAGCAAGACATTTCGACTGCCATTCGACGAGAAAGTCATAAAAAATTAGTAATTAATTTTAAGATTAACCTAATGACAAAACTAGTAATGACAAAACTATTCAAATTCGAAGCTATAGCAAGACATTTCGACTGCCATTCAACGAGAAAGTCATAAAAATGTAGTAATTAACTGTAAAACATTCAGTTGATATCTGGTAATACGAGTGTTTGATACACACAGAGGAAAAACGTTATGCTCCGCTGGCCGAAAGAACGAGGGCTCGGGAGTTTCCCTGGTCTTACACTTTTTAGTAAGTAATTTTATAACTTAGTAAACTCAGTGAATTAGGAATTAAGAAAACTCCAATCTGTTAAAGTTTTAGGCTGAGCTTTAAAGTAGTTTTCTTGTTTTTCGCGAAACATTTCACATGTGTCTAAAATTAGAAAGAGGGGTGCTTGCCTTTGTTTTCTTTTAGTTTGTTTTCTTACGCATTACTGCGTCTGCGTATGTTGCTTATGATTATGCTTATGTCGCTTGTGTGAACCAGGCTTATCTATTCGTGTACCAGCTCAGTATTGTACGGATTAGTCTAAGTGGGTTCACTTTACTCGGTATTTTTGGCTCCGAGACACTTTACCATGGTATTGATTCACACGCCAATAATGTAATGTCGATAGATTGTAAGACAGTACAATAAGAGGCTTGGTATATAACGTGTTACAAGATACAATGATACGGAGATACCAAGATACAGTGATACGGTGATACAGTGATACGGTGATACAGTGATACGGTGATACAGTGATACAGCGATACAGTGATACGGTGATACAGTGATACAGTGATACGAAGATCTCAAATTTCCTTTTTTTAAGCGGACGCGAAATGGCCCCGCTAAATACAGGTTTCTGTATGAAACGGACTGTTGTATGGGTCACTTGAGCTCTTGCAGCCGTGGCGTGGCGAACGGTATTATCTTACAGCACGACTGCTTTGTCTGACTATTTTGTTATTTAATTTTAACTTTTGAACGTTACGCATTTAAGAGTCATTGTCCACAATCATCAAACTCAATAGATATTCTAATCGTATATTTTTATTTCGCTGTTAAGCGATACGGCAAGTAACTGCCCTAGCGAGAAAACAATAACTTAATTTCGCGGGAAATTGACCTGGGTCGTTCGAAGGTCAGCGAGTTTTACTTATGTAAACATCAAATATTTACACTTTTACCTCTTCCTAAAACGTTCCGATGTAAAGTAATAGTCTTCTGAACCATTTTCTTTAGGTTATGCTATAATACTTTGACAAATCTACACGCCGGATTGATATGACTGAAAATTTGGCGGGAAAAAAAGTTAATATATGCACATTTTCAGCTATTTCTCACACGGCTCACGCTAAATCACTGAGTAGTGCCAATCAATACTTTGCAGATTTTTGACGGCAATTGTGTAGACTACTGAAAATTGATTTTAATGTTGAAATAAACTACCCCACTTTTGAGAAACAGCACCTTAAAAATGACTCCATTCTGGTGATTTTCGTGATAAGCTAAAATACCGAATTTTATCCGAATATACAAAAACACGATTTTCACCGACTCGAGTTTTTCTAACGTGAACATGCTATTTAAATGGTAGATAATGCACACAAAATGTAACAAAGTCGTCAGTTGTGCGTAGTGACTTTGACAGCCTTTCAAAGTTAGCCCAGATTTTACTATTTTTACGACCTGTTTAGGCCAACAATGGAGGGGGTGGTCAATCTCAGAAACGAAAAGGCGAGTGGAACTTTAAATACCACCGTTCGTAATCTTATCAGGTACCTACTAAGTGCTGAAAAAATTAAGGGAATTGGCCGACTCCCATCTTTCGGTTCTGCCCGGTTTTCTCAGACAATGACTCTTAACATTGAACCACTTTATTGCCCTTGTCGAAGAAAGGATTTTGCAACACAAGCTTTATTCTCATTTAGGGACGGACCATTTGAAAATTGATGGAGAGGGGGCCCGGTTTTTTTTGTTCGAATTTTTTTACGACTTCTCAGTTGCTGCAATAATTTTTTCTGGCATCAGAACCTTGCACGATTTTGTTAAAGTTTCGCCCTTGCTTGATTTTTTTTCTGGGTGATATTGCAATTGGCTCGCTCGATTATTTTCTGTGCAAATTCGTTTTTTTTTGGGTGGGGGGGGGGGGGGGGGGGGGGTGAGGGAGATTTTGACGCGATCCCGTTTCTCCGATCTAGTGAGATGGTTTTCAGAAGCTCCAACTCCAAAAAATATTTTATGGTTGCTTTGTCGCATTTCGGAGGAATCGTATTACAAAAATCAAAATTCGATTTGGTTATCATGCTTTCGGTGAAAAGGCGAAAACATAAATCCGACTAGATATAAGGGTAGATATGCGGGGAAACACCGTCAAGAGCTCTCTTTTTAGAATTTCCCATTTTTGTTTTGCAGCAGAGTTATCAATTGACATTGTCCCGGGGTATCCAATCGATGAAATCGATCATCGATACCAATCGATATCAATTAATCGATTGATATTGGTAATCGATGACCAATCGATGAAGGAGATTTGTGTGATTATCGATTGCAATCGATAGCCAAATTGGTATCGATTGGCATCGATTGATATCGATTGTCATCGATTGTCGATCTTGTTGTACGTCCGTTTGTGCACAATATACAAGTGCATAATATGATTGTTAAAGTTTTTATTATATAATAACGTGAACAGATAATAAGCTGATAAGCAGGCTTTGTTTCTAATAGGATTTAACTGGAACAATTAACTGGAACAATTATAGAATGGCGATCGTTTCGCCGGAAATCGTCCGTCATTAACACAAGTGACCATTGACTTTAGTACATAATGTACAGGTACTGAATATGTTGCACATCGCGTCGACTCTTTCCCGAGAGCGTTAGCTGAACAATTGTTTTCGAATTACAGTGTCCCGTGGCTCGACTTCGCGATGTCCATCAAGTGTCAATCGATGCTTATCGATTGCCAACTTTTTTGTGATTATCGATTGGTCATCGATTGACCGATACCAATCGATATCAATTAACTAATTATATCGATTGATATCGATTGATGGATTGAATTTCCGATGATCGATTTCATCGATTGGATACCCCGGGCATTGTGTAAAAACTTCAGACAAATCGAATCAATTCTTCTTGAGTTAGAGCTTTTTAAAAACTCTATTTTGGTTGCAAATCGAAAGCGTAGAAAATAGCCCAAGATTTCCCGAAAATGCAATGTTCATTTCCGATCCGATCAAAGCTACGGGCCGCATCGAGAATATTATATAGCCGGCTCTAGTTTTCTTATGACTTGGAAAATGGAAAAGACGAAAGGTCCTCGAGGGACAAAGCCAAAGCGAACACCTATAAATGACAAAGGAAGGGCACAGAACTGATCAAAGGCCTTAAATGCCAGTGACAGCGATTTGTAGGAGTCTGAAAGGTCCTGAAACAGCACGGCAAATAGCGAGATCGTGGTGTTGGTTTCAAGCGATTCAGAGTTTTAATATGTTTCCATCTAAGCTTTCTTGGAAACAAATCTTCCCTCGGCTGGTTCCTATCAATCAGATCAATTCTTCTTTATGTTCAGATGTGGACCACTCGGCACTCTGTCTGAACTTGTCGGGTTTTGCGAGGCTCGTAGTCGTATGCATTGTTTGGCCTTGTTTTGCTTCTTTCCAAGCTAAGGGCATCCTGCTGGAACTTAGCCCTGCTGGAACATTTAGCCCTGCTTGCTTTTTGGAAGACATAAGGCCAACAACCTATGGTCGGGACTGGAAAAACCTTTCTCAATAGAGTGGTAAAGTGTGACGTCACGAATTTGCAAATTTCTGAATTTTAACTTTTGGTCCATCGATATTGAAAGACAAACTCAAAAGAATGTTGCACACCAAAATTTTAAGTTTAGAACTGAGCTGAAAATACAGTGATTTGTTAAAGAAAATTATGTATTCAGCTGCTCATATCTCAGCCGCATTTTAACCAATTCACCTCATTTTTGGTGTGTAAAGTTATTTCACGGCGATCTTTCAGACTCAATGTTCAAATATTGTTAAAGCGAAAATTTATGTTTTGTGACGTCATCGCTTTACCACTCTATACTTTCGTTACGGGCGAGTGAGCACATGTCATGTGTTAATTAACCTGCTGTCAATCAAACAGAACTTTTTACTTCCGGTTAAAAACTTCCTTTTGCGTGCTGATTTTTTGGTATGTGAAAAATTGCTGCCAAAACTTAGCTTGAATTTCAGCCGTCTCCTCCGGTTCGTTCCTCCGAACCGGAGGAGACGGCTGAAATTCAGGGTAGCCAAAACTACATTTCTGTGGGAAAGCATCCCCCCCCCATTTTTAAATTTGAGATCTTCGTATCACTGTATCACCGTATCACTGTATCACTGTATCACTGTATCACCGTATCTTGGTATCACCGTATCTTGGTATCTCCGTATCATTGTATCTTGTAACACGTTATATACCAAGCCACAATAAGACGGCAAGTAAAGAATATGATTTGTAGGGAATTTGTTTTTCATCCAGAAAAGGTTTTGGGAACGGAATTAAACTATTTTATCTTTTCTATATAAACTCGAGTTCTGTATTTAACAGAACAGCAAACATTAATAAGGAAATAACATGACTTTTGGAAGACAAATTGTTTTTTTTAGCCCGAGCATAGTGAGTACTACAAGGGGAAAAACAATATTACCCGACAAAAGTCATATTGTTAGTATTATTATAAAAATAGAACCCCAAATGAATTCTGGCTATTTTTTCAACTTGAAAGTTTGCCATTTTCATCGATATCTTTTCTTTTTTGCATATTTCTTTGGGTGAGTTTCCGTGAGTGCTTCAATCTTTTCAAAATTACTTGCTGGCGACGCGTTGGCGGGATTTGCACCTGAATGGCTTCCCTCGTCTGCGCCAAAATCGGATTGGTCTAAACGGATAAGATGATGAAGGAAGAGCCAATCAGATACAGGGATGCAAATGCATTTGCAGCCCGATACCCGCGCATTTTCATGAAGGCGGTTTTAGATTTGGCGTCGTATTTTGCTAATAATGAACAACTTTTATTTATTTCAAAGTTAATTCAATAAATTGGACGACACCAACACCTGCTGTCCGTTACTTTGCGCATTCATTGGTTAAAGGAGCTTTGTCAACCAAGATTTTTCTATTTTTCCACGTAATAATTATCTAGAATTTTATGGTTACACGAAGGATACTCCTTGAACACTTAGTTACACATGTAGTGGTATTAATTTTTGAAGAGAGACCACTAAGAAGAGTAAATAGATGTTAAGGCTAATATTAAAGACACCAGTTAGTGTTGGCCCAACAAACAGCTATTCTTTTCCGTTTTACCAGGGAAATTATGATCAACAATGCTTAACATTGAGCTCATTATATGCATTCCGTATTTTGTTTCCTAACAAACGCCACTTTCATAACTGCGTATTCCCGTTTCAATAGTTTATCCACATGTACAGAAAACATGTGAAAGAGCATGTCGACATTAGTGATCTTGTGAAATTTGAGTGCTGTAGCTTAAAAAGCAGTGAAGTTACAGCCATGTGAAATTAGAGAGATTTGTATGAGGCCTTTCTATAGCCTCGCTTTCATGTTTTACCAGGATTAGAAATGCCTATAACTCAACAGCAATTTTCCACATTGCTCGAAAACTGAACACAATTACTTGTTTTAATGTGTAGCATTAGTTTCTCTCTACAGAATCATCTTCCAAATTATACAAGAAGGCGGCCGCTATGAAAGTGGTGTATGAACTAAGGTTAGGGGTCGAGCATCGCTTAGTCATCTCGGAACGCCCTTACCTACCCGAGTTTAAATCATCCACAACAATTTCCCCTGTAGCAAACGCGTCGTTCATTGTTGTCGCGATAACTCCAACGGGTCCATGGCGCACCCACCCACTACAGTACAGGCCTGGAATGGCAACCGCTTCGGTACTTGGGTCACTAGAATCTAAAACAGAGGCTCGCTGTTAGGGAACTGAACTTCAGGGGTTTGGATCACGGCGCGCGAAGCTGGACTAAGCGCAGAGGCTATGTTTGACATGCATAGAAAAACACGGAATTTTAACGGAACCTGGTTTTTGCGGAGAGGAAAAACGGAGAACCCGCGGAGAAAAATCCTCGGAGCAACGGCAAGATACCAACAAACTCAACTCACATATTACCGGGGGTCGAACCCAGGCCCCAGTGGTGAGAAGGGGAGGCGCTTACCACGTGCACCACCCAGCTCCCCACATGCAAAACTCATTGCAGTGTCCTGGGGACGAATCATGAAAGCGAGGTTGCTCGGTCCAGGATGTGGAATTTGTTTCTGTTTTCGTGCTATTTCCGACATTCAAGTTTAGAAACACTTCTTAAAACAAATGGTAAGGGGAAACTTATGCCAAAAGCTCCAATATTTTAAATTTTGGTTTATCTTTATGTGAATATTAACTTTCCAATCTTTCAAATATTCACATTTTTTGGAAGAGTATCTTACTGACTGGTGCGTAGAATCCTCTCCTATTATATACCATATTATATACCTAGTATATACCTATTATATACCTAGTATATACCTAGTATATACCCTATTATATACCTATTATATACCCTATTATATACCTAGTATATACTCTAGTATATTCCGTATTATATACCTATTATATACCCTATTATATACCTAGTATATACTCTAGTATATTCCGTATTATATACCTATTATATATACCCTATTATATACCTAGTATATACTCTAGTATATTCCGTATTATATACCTATTATATACCCTATTATATACCTAGTATATACTCTAGTATATTCCGTATTATATACCTATTATATACCCTATTATATACCTAGTATATACTCTAGTATATTCCGTATTATATACCTATTATATACCCTATTATATACCTAGTATATACTCTAGTATATTCCGTATTATATACCTATTATATACCCTATTATATACCTAGTATATACTCTAGTATATTCCGTATTATATACCTATTATATACCCTATTATATACCTAGTATATACTCTAGTATATTCCGTATTATATACCTAGTATATACCCTATTATATACCTAGTATATACTCTAGTATATTCCGTATTATATACCTAGTATATACCCTATTATATACCTAGTATATACTCTAGTATATTCCGTATTATATACCTATTATATACCTAGTATATACTCTAGTATATTCCGTATTATATACCTATTATATACCTAGTATATACTCTAGTATATTCCGTATTATATACCTATTATATACCCTATTATATACCTAGTATATACTCTAGTATATTCCGTATTATATACCTAGTATATACCATATTATATACCTAGTATATACTCTAGTATATTCCGTATTATATACCTATTATATATCTAGTATATACTCTAGTATATTCCGTATTATATACCTATTATATACCCTATTATATACCTAGTATATACTCTAGTATATTCCGTATTATATACCTATTATATACCCTATTATATACCTAGTATATACTCTAGTATATTCCGTATTATATACCTAGTATATACCCTATTATATACCTAGTATATACTCTAGTATATTCCGTATTATATACCTAGTATATACTCTATTATATACCTAGTATATACTCTAGTATATACCCTATTATATACCTAGTATATACTCTAGTATATTCCGTATTATATACTCTATTATATACCCTATTATATACCTAGTATATACTCTAGTATATTCCGTATTATATACCTATTATATACCCTATTATATACCTAGTATATACTCTAGTATATTCCGTATTATATACCTATTATATACCATATTATATACCTAGTATATACTCTAGTATATTCCGTATTATATACCTATTATATACCATATTATATACCTAGTATATACTCTAGTATATTCCGTATTATATACCTAGTATATACCCTATTATATACCTAGTATATACTCTAGTATATTCCGTATTATATACCTAGTATATACCCTATTATATACCTAGTATATACTCTAGTATATTCCGTATTATATACCTAGTATATACTCTAGTATATTCCGTATTATATACCTATTATATACCTAGTATATACTCTAGTATATTCCGTATTATATACCTATTATATATCCTATTATATACCTAGTATATACTCTTGTATATTCCGTATTATATACTAGTATATACCCTATTATATACCTAGTATATACTCTAGTATATTCCGTATTATATACCTATTATATACCCTATTATATACCTAGTATATACTCTAGTATATTCCGTATTATATACCTATTATATACCCTATTATATACCTAGTATATACTCTAGTATATTCCGTATTATATACCTATTATATACCACATTATATACCTAGTATATACTCTAGTATATTCCGTATTATATACCTAGTATATACCATATTATATACCAAGTATATACTCTAGTATATTGCGTATTATATACCTAGTATATACCATATTATATACCTAGTATATACTCTAGTATATTCCGTATTATATACCATATTATATACTTAGTATATACTCTAGTATATTCCGTATTATATACCTATTATATACCCTAATAGGCAATGCTAGAACTATATTCTGTTTATTATTTCAGCGGCGGTGAATTGGAGGAGGGAAATATTCTCAGACTAAATCATCCACCTCGTCCCCTCCCCCAAAAAAAATCCGTACACGTTCTTTGGTATAAATAGTGGATAAGTGTCACTGATGTCACTGTTACCTGTAGTGCTACTAATCCTGCCATTCACGTTAGGAATAACACCTTTCTTGTGATCAAAAGGAATGCAATCGTCTATTGGTGCACTCTTGTATCCGATACTCCGAAAGACCTTCATTGAAAATAGAAAAATATGTATTTCTATAAATATAACCCGCAACGGGTACCCATCACGTGGATACTGTCAGCGATTTAAATGAATCCGCATATATACAATTGACTCTTCTTAATATTGATGCGCATGTTATTAGCTACTCGAAAACGAGGCTATCCCCGCATCATTGCTTAGCCGAAAAGCAAAATGGCGTCGCGGACGGAACATTGCTGTGTTCCTCTATGCGTTGGAGACAAAAGGAAAAATCCTGAATTGTCCTTTCGAACTCGAATGCACGTTGCGGCATCCTCGATGCGGGGATAGCCTCGTTTTCGAGTAATGAATTTGATATGCGCATAAATATTAAGAAGAGTGAATATTTACAGCGCGACTACTTTAATCGGGGCGACTTAGACAACGAGAACCAATCACGTTCCAGAACGAAAACAAAGCATTCAAACTTATAGTTACTTGAGCCAATCAGTGTCGAGTACACAATAGCAATAGCATTTCAACTTGTCGAGTTTCGATCCAGTAAAAGGCAAATTTGGTGGACTCGTTCTGAAGTCAAAGACTTTCGAAAGAAGGAAATCGCGTGGATATGCTAGGATTTGTATTTTGGAATGCGTTATGTTTGTTTTGCAATGTGTTTAGTTCTCGTCGTCTAAGTGGCGCCGATTTCAGTAGTCGCAGTGTATGTAAATAACTAAGTAACTAGTTACCTTCCTACCTACATACGTATACTGGACACACTATACAGTTAATGCGTAAGTGGGGACACTGCATTCTTAAATGCGTTCACTGAATTGGAATCTATAATATCAGTACGTAGAGAGCTCCAGCCATTTAAAGCATTGAGTTGTGCATGGCACGAATTCTGGTTGAAATCGGGAGTTGTAAACAGCCAACGAGATCCAAGATATCTACCCTTGAATGGCTTCTTGCTCCAAATAAGGACTGCACGTACATGCTTACTTGAAAGAAGTCCAAGTAAATTCGCTGATTCATGTCTTTCTTCGCGCCTTACCTGAAAAAGTGTAGCCCGCGTAGAGGCGCAAGGGAGTGGAAAAAGAAATGGTCGAATTTCGTCGCAGTGGCACTTTAATAATATTATTTATCAAACTCATTAATAATAATTCATGAAGGAAAACTATGGCAATAAATGTTTAATGGTAGTTGTAAATCTGATACAGATTCGTTCGAATTTACATAAACTTTTGTTTCGCTATTCCCCGCCGAAATAGGTATTGCATCGCCAAAAATAACTGGAAAACATGACTCTATACATCTAGACGTTTGATAAGCCATACACAGAATTCGTGTCCATGTTCAATCCTATCGGATTTACAAACTCTCACCTCTGGTTCGAGTTTGTAAATCCCATAAAAGCACGGCCACTCACTCTGTATCTATTACTTAAAACTGGTTTACGTTAACTAACCAGTCCACAAGGCAGGTCTTCTGTTACTCCGGTACCGTTTGCACGTATCGTACCATACCTACCCTGGAAAGGAATTAATGACTAATCATTAACACCTGCGGTGGAATTTATGATCTGGTGTACTCCTAAATGTACGGGCACACAATGCCAAATGGTTTATTTTGCGTCGAATAACTATTCAGGAAGCCGTTATCGAGTCTCCCAAGCCAGGCTTATGATGAAGCATTTCGACGAACTCCAGAACTCGAATTGAAATTTAGGGTGGTTTTTGAAAAGGGGGAAAAAAACAGGAGACCCGGAGAAAAACCCTCGAAGCAAGGGTGAGATACGAACTAACTCAACTCACATATGACGCCGGTGTCACAGCGGATTTGATCCCCCCGGATCAAATCCGCTAGCAGAAACTTATCCCTCCGATCAAATTCGCTAGCGTATTCAATCCCCTCTCGCGGATTTGATCCCTCGGTTTTTGATCCTCTTTGATTCCCTTGACGAGACGTAAAGACAAGTCTGTGTCGTTTTGAGTCTAGTGATCTAGGTGATTGATGATTGCAAAGCAAGAACTCAATAAACCAAATACTTTTTGAATCGATTTAAACAGTTATTTATTCAAATTTTCAAACAACCCGCACTCAACTGATGCATTTTGAACTGAAAGTTTCTGGTCCTTGGCTGAAAGCACTCAGCCCCTAACCAGTAGAACTACCAGTGGGTCTTGCCAACTACTTTTATACACGTCGAGAAGAGCAATGATATTTGTACAATATCAGTTTGAAATCGAGATTTGTTTGCTAGAACAAGATGCACTGAGTGTCTGCATCTCGATGACATAGTCCGGAAGCAAGTTCCAATCCTTTATGGCTCTTGTGAAAAAGCTGTATTTATAAGTATTGCTAGAACTACCCATATTAATGAAGCGCATAGGGTGACACGATCGCGTTACACGGGTAGGTTTCTGAATGTATGAAGGAAGCTCAATAGATGTCAGGCCGTTCACGATTTTATAAAAGATAATTAACCTAGCAAACTTTCTGCGCATTTCTAAAGTTGGCCAGTTCAATTGTTTGTATATTGTGACGAATTCGTCGCCTTTCTTGCTTTTGAAAACCGGCTTTTTCGCTACTCGCAGCCGAATAGATAGTGAGTAGCTTAGCCAATCAGATTGCGGTATTCGTGTTAGACCACTGGTTGGTTTCTACTAACGCAGAATAGATAGTGAGTAGCTTAGCCAATCAGATTGCGGTATTCGTGTTAGACCACTGGTTGGTTTCTACTAACGCAGAATAGATAGTGAGTAGCTTAGCCAATCAGATTGCGGTATTCGTGTTAGACCACTAGTTGGTTTCTACTAACGCAGAATAGATAGTGAGTAGCTTAGCCAATCAGATTGCGGTATTCGTGTTAGACCACTAGTTGGTTTCTACTAACGCAGAATAGATAGTGAGTAGCCTAGCCAATCAGATTGCGGTATTCGTGTTAGACCACTAGTTTGTTTCTACTAACGCAGAATATATAGTAAGTAGCCTAGCCAATCAGACAGCGGGATTCACGGCTATTGACCAATCAGAGCAATCAACAGGCAATATTCGTATTCTCACGGACGAGCTGGAACGAGCACTCAAAGGGGAATTCGCTAAAAGATATTTAGCAAAGAATCCCCCGCATGAGCCTCTAATGAGTGCTTGTTTCAGCTCTTCCGTGAGAATACGAATATTGCCTATTCGCACTGTTTATTTCATAAACATATTAAGTAATGCTCTGGCTAACTGAAGCGTTTGACGGCAAGGAATGTAAACACGTGTTAGTTTTCTATTCTTCTTTCTTATAATCGCATTGGTTGATACTCATAAATTCGATAGAAATGCAGCGAAAAACTATTTTTTCATTCGATATTGTTTTGAAATTTTAATTTATTTTGATCAAACTAACTATGGACTATGGTTTAATTTCAAAGAATATCGTTTGTGGGGAAAGTTCTCACGTGTGATTGAAATATCTTTTGTTTTTTCCCTTTCCGATTGGCTAGATGATATTCTTAGAGTTTTCACAGTAATAAGAGCCCATTCTTCGTTTGCAATTTGTTATTGTCATCCAACATGGCCGCCACGTCTTTGTCTCTTAATTAAATCTCGGTGGATTGGTTGCAAACCAAGAATAGCATAATATTTACTTTATTTTCTGAGTGTAGTTTGAACTGTAGCATCTCAGACAGCACTTAAGGCATACTCAAGCAAATATATTCTCATTTCCGCAGCCTATTATATTTTACTACTCAATTATTAGCCGGAGCATTATTTAACTTTACTACTGTTTTTTACCTCAACAAGTTCATTAACTTGTAGTCTTACACCAGTAACTTGTGAGCCATCAGAACTTGGTAATATTTGTAAAGGACTACGTAGAAACTTGACTTCCCATTCCCTTGAAGATTGCTGACGTCGATCTCTCTCTTGGGGGGTGGGCTCGTCCCTGATTAGACAGAGAAAACAAGTCACTATTTCAAGTCACTGTAGCAGCTTCACCATTTGTGGCACTTGACTGAGTGGGGATGGGCCTCCCTCTTCTCAGCCCAGCCCCACTCGGCCGAGTGTTTTTTGTGGTGTAGCTGCTACTGTCTCTCTTCAACCTACATAATTGTACATCCACACCGCGGCAAAACGGTATGCTCCGCTGGCCGAAAGAACGAAGGCTCTTCTATCAAATACAAATTATCGAGGGCGATAACTTAGTAAACTCACAGTGAATTACAAATTAAGAAAACTTCAACCTGTTAAAGTCTTAGGCTTATCTTTTAAGTAGTTTTCCTATTTTTTGACAAAACAGTTCACAAATGCATACTTTTAAGCAGAAATTTAAAAATCACGGCATGTGCCTGTTGTTTCATTTTAGTTTTCGCGGGAAACTGGGAGCGGCCGCGCGCCGACAAGAAATAGCAAATACGCATGCGCGTGACGTTTTGCCGCGGTGTGTTGTACATCTTAGGTATTTTTAAAGATTTCAAATTAGATAATCACATATATAATCTAATGTATATATTTCAGATATTTTAATGCAAAATTTGTTGTAATTAGCCTGTAACTTGTAATTGAAGGGCTGTGTGCAAAAAGGGCGTAAGTGTCTCCTGCTCACAGTCTAAATTCTCCTTCAATTTCTTTGTTTTCTAAGAGAGAATGTAGAATGTGATCAGGAGTCACTTACGCCCTTTTTGCACATAGCCCTTCAATTTGTCTTTTCAAACTCATTAATAATTCATGAACCAAAACAAAAGAAATCACTGAGCGATAAGTGATCTGTAAATCTGATACAGATTTCATCCTGATTTACATAAAATTTTCTCGACCAAAATAAGTCGTATCGCCAAAATAACTACAAACATGAAACTATACATCTAGACGTTTGATAAGTCAGATACAGAATTCGTGTTCGTGCATGCTTTATGTGATTTACAAAATCTCACTTTTAGCTCGAGTTTGTAAATCCCATAAAGCACGGCCACTTATTCTGTTACATATATATTACTGTAGACTCTTAGTTTTAAGTGTTTCCGGCACATTACATGCATGTCCCCAATTAGTAGAGGGGTTTTCCTCTCAGCTCTATGAACTTGACACATAATTAAAGTTGTTGTTATCATTGTTATTAGTCTGGGATGTGCCGCCTAGGTAATACCGTATAGAAGTTGTTGTTATCATTGTTATTAGTCTGGGATGCGCCGCCTACGTAATACCGTCTAGAAGTTGTTGTTATCATTGTTATTAGTCTGGGATGTGCCGCCTAGGTAATACCGTCTAGAAGTTGTTGTTATCATTGTTATTAGTCTGGGATGTGCCGCCTAGGTAATACCGTCTAGAAGTTGTTGTTATCATTGTTATTAGTCTGGGATGTGCCGCCTAGGTAATACCGTCTAGAAGTTGTTGTTATCATTGTTATTAGTCTGGGATGTGCCGCCTAGGTAATACCGTCTAGAAGTTGTTGTTATCATTGTTATTAGTCTGGGATGTGCCGCCTAGGTAAAACCGTCTAGAAGTTGTTGTTATCATTGTTATTAGTCTGGGATGTGCCGCCTAGGTAATACCGTCTAGAAGTTGTTGTTATCATTGTTATTAGTCTGGGATGTGCCGCCTAGGTAATACCGTCTAGAAGTTGTTGTTATCATTGTTATTAGTCTGGGATGTGCCGCCTAGGTAATACCGTCTAGAAGTTGTTGTTATCATTGTTATTAGTCTGGGATGTGCCGCCTAGGTAATACCGTCTAGAAGTTGTTGTTATCATTGTTATTAGTCTGGGATGCGCCGCCTAGGTAATACCGTATAGAAGTTGTTGTTATCATTGTTATTAGTCTGGGATGTGCCGCCTAGGTAATACCGTCTAGAAGTTGTTGTTATCATTGTTATTAGTCTGGGATGTGCCGCCTAGGTAATACCGTCTAGAAGTTGTTGTTATCATTGTTATTAGTCTGGGATGTGCCGCCTAGGTAATACCGTCTAGAAGTTGTTGTTATCATTGTTATTAGTCTGGGATGTGCCGCCTAGGTAATACCGTCTAGAAGTTGTTGTTATCATTGTTATTAGTCTGGGATGTGCCGCCTAGGTAATACCGTCTAGAAGTTGTTGTTATCATTGTTATTAGTCTGGGATGTGCCGCCTAGGTAATACCGTCTAGAAGTTGTTGTTATCATTGTTATTAGTCTGGGATGTGCCGCCTAGGTAATACCGTCTAGAAGTTGTTGTTATCATTGTTATTTTTATTTTTTTATTTTATTTTTTATTTAAACAATATTTGGGCTTTACGTTTGCCCCAAGAGCTCTAAGCTCATCGCGGGGGCTCACGTGAATTAATTTATACAATGTTGACCACGAAGAAGCACAGAACAAACACAACGAGAAAGGAAATATAAATAAATAGAAACTAAGATAACAAATTACATCTCTTAATTAAAACGTCCAGATTGGCATATGAAAGTCCTTACGGCAATAAAAATAACAGCATTAGCTTTGAAATTCAAAATTGTTAAACCGTTCAGTAAAACATCTACTCTTTTAGATAAATTAAGTGATGACCAGGCGTTATTAGTCTGGGATGTGTCGCCTAGGTAATACCGTCTAGAAGTTGTTGTTATCATTGTTATTAGTCTGGGATGTGCCGCCTAGGTAATACCGTATAGAAGTTGTTGTTATCATTGTTATTAGTCTGGGATGCGCCGCCTAGGTAATACCGTATAGAAGTTGTTGTTATCATTGTTATTAGTCTGGGATGCGCCGCCTAGGTAATACCGTCTAGAAGTTGTTGTTATCATTGTTATTAGTCTGGGATGTGCCGCCTAGGTAATACCGTCTAGAAGTTGTTGTTATCATTGTTATTAGTCTGGGATGTGCCGCCTAGGTAATACCGTCTAGAAGTTGTTGTTATCATTGTTATTAGTCTGGGATGTGCCGCCTAGGTAATACCGTCTAGAAGTTGTTGTTATCATTGTTATTAGTCTGGGATGTGCCGCCTAGGTAATACCGTCTAGAAGTTGTTGTTATCATTGTTATTAGTCTGGGATGCGCCGCCTAGGTAATACCGTATAGAAGTTGTTGTTATCATTGTTATTAGTCTGGGATGTGCCGCCTAGGTAATACCGTCTAGAAGTTGTTGTTATCATTGTTATTAGTCTGGGATGTGCCGCCTAGGTAATACCGTCTAGAAGTTGTTGTTATCATTGTTATTAGTCTGGGATGCGCCGCCTAGGTAATACCGTCTAGAAGGATGAAGTCACATGCAATAACCATAAAACCCCGAACCATAAAACTTACCATGGCGAAAAGAAGTTCCAAGTTATCACAGGCCTTAAGGGCTAGGGTTCACATGTAAACAAGTTTCCAGTATTTCTGGGCTGTTCTTCTAGATGATATGAACTCGGCTTTATCCTCTTTCTGATCTTGATGAGACCTTTTTTGAAATGACCACCCCTCGTCAGTATAATTTTATTTTAAACGTAAGTCAAATGATTTCCAAATTCCTAAAACGATCTCGAACTTAGAAACTGCGCAAAATGTTATGGAATTTTATTGAAATTCTGCAGAGTTGTCAATACTGCAACTTTACTAATTTTACAAAAATACAAACGTCTGTAAATTTGGGACGGACTTCACCGGTTGCAACCTGAAATGTTATTGGTTATCCAAACAATAGGCTAACCCTAAAATAAACAACCCCTAACCCTAAACAATATAATTATTCGCAGAATTAAAACTTGAATTTTGTGGAGAATTTGATCAAACACGTCCAAAAACTAATAAAATTATTCATGAGTATGTATTTATTGGGAAAACAGGTGATTTTACTCTGCGTCCAAAAACAAATTTATCGCCAATTTGGTAAAAAGTCCCGCGATAGCGAGATTAACGTCTCCACTTTCCCCAGTTGATAAAGAGCCAGTGGTCGTTACTAACATTTTAGTTATCAAATCAGTGAATGAAAACAAAGTTGTTCCATGATGTACTGCACAATGAAGAGGATCGAGAAAAAATGATAGGTTCTTGTAAGGAACTCAAGGAAAAATGACGAGGCAAAAGAAGTCTGTTACTGTGCGACTATTGTAACCGAGGCCACTTAGACAATGGAGAACAAATCACATTGCAAAATGAAAATAAAGCTTCCAACTTACAAATCCTAACATTTACAGCAATTTTATTCATTGAAAAGACAGACTTCAGAACTAGTCCACCAAATTTGCCTTTTGCTGGATTGAAGCTCGGGCAAGTTGAAATGGCATTGTATTGTACTCGACACAGATTGGCTCAAATAACCGTAAATTGAATGCTTTGTTTTTGTTCTGCAGTGTGATTGGTTCTCGTTGTCTAAGTCGCCCCGATTAAAGTAGTGGAGTAAACTTTATAGGATGACACTGGTTTGTATTAACTAAAAGTGCAAGCGCTAGCGGCCCTTTGCTCAAAAAGTCAACTGCAACTTGTTTCCCACGGCAGCTAATATACTCTTATCAACTTCTAGTAGAAAAAAACTAGTGTCCAATTTTCCCACTATTGAGACCTACATGTACACTAGTTTTCACAAAAAAAAACTAGTTACTCCTTATTACCGCCTCCCTGTTAGCTCAGTGGTTAAGCGCTGGTCTGTTGTGCGGGAGTTCGCGGGTTCAAACCCCGGCTGGACCAACACTCAGGGTCTTAAAATAACTGAGTATAAGGTGCTGCCTTTACATAATACAGTAAACGGTTAGACCTTCACGTCTTCTCGGATATGGACGTAAAAGCGTAGGACTAGTGTCCCCAATTAGCTGCAAAGCTAAATACTTTGACACTTAATTCTGAAACTCATTAATAATTCATGAAGTAGTTGGCCAACCAGAGGACTCGGTTTGTACCACGTGCAGTACATGTACTTTGAAACCCCATCAAAGTGGTTGGGGCTACATTCCATCCACCAGAAGGACGCAATCCTAAAATGCACTGCACTAAAATACTTCATTGAGAGCAGGAACTGGTGTCTAATGAAGTAACACCTGCTAATCAAACAGCATGCAGTATAAAAGTTCTAAAAAAGCGGTTGTTGACAGCAAATCACTCGTGGCGTAAGGGATAGTGACGGTTAGGGTTTCGGTTAATATAATTATGAGTTAAGGTTACGGTTGGAGTCTTCGTGGAGCCGATATTTTTTTATATAGTTGAGGGAAGCGTACTTATTCGCCTAAATTTCTAAGTGCCGCTTTAGTTTGTACCCTAGAAATATAATATCGAGAAAATTGCAATTCGACCTTCTGGCGGATGGAATCTAGCCGCGACCCATCAAAGTACTCTCTACGGTACTTTGAAATCTTTTTCTAAGTCCAAGGACTTTGAACTATAAATATTCATAGTTTAAAGTCCTTGGACTTTGAAAATAATTTCAAAGTACTGAAGGCAAATACCTTGAACAAAGGGAGGTCTCACGATTGATCACTGACTTCCCCAAGCACAAAACAATGTCAAGGGACAATACCTGTCTTGATGCATACAGACCGTCTCTCCAATGTGGGACGTGCTTTTTTTGCACACTGCCTCGACACTGCGCATGTTCGTGACGCCAACTATAGTGCCAAACTATAATGTTTTCATCAAATTTCACGCCAGGTTGTAAATACGTACTCCCACAAGAATAAGCGCATAATTGTTAACATTCCGTCTTTCCATTAACAATGGACGTTAAGTCAAACAAAGCAACTATATGTAAATAGGCAAGTAAAACCTAAAAGCCAGAAACATCGAAACTCTAGATGCATGAAGTTTTAAAATCATTTTGTTGTTTATCCCACAACAACGAAACAAGCATGGAAGTATTAATGAGTTTGAGAAGTCGTTTAAAGGCCTCCAATTCGGACTGGACGGCATTTCAAAGTCCTCGCAATTAGTTCCAGGAACAAATTGCGGAACAAATCCTGGAACAAATTGCGCGGACTTTGAAATGCCGTCCAGTCCGAATTGGAGGCCTTTAAACGTTACATAAAGTCACTTACTTACTTACTTACTTACTTGTACTTACAGGGCTGTCTTGCACATCAATTCTGTTAGCCGTTTTCTTGGTCTCGGAATTTCTGCAACGGGGAAACGAAACAACCCAACCAAAAATGTCATTTCGTGTTAAAAAACTACCGTAAATGATCTAATAAACGCCGGGGGCGTTTATTAAATTTCAAGGGTCCGAGGGGGGCGTTTAAAAGATAAGAGGCGTTTAAAAGAGAGAGGCGTTTATTCTAATAACTGTAACATGGTAACCTAAATACGGTATTATAATAACCTAAATGACAGAGCTTTAGCAGACTATCAAGTCCGTCCGCTGATGTTAATTAAGCAAGATAAATAAATTGATTGATTGTATTGTACATCTGTTTCTAGTTTATGTGTTTATGTGGTTTTCAGGGAAGGGGGGCGTTTATTAGACAGGGGGCGTCTGTTAGAGAGGGGCGTTCAATACAAACTTGTCAGCTTAGGAGGGCGTTAATTAGATAGGAGGCGTTTACTATATAGATCGGGGGCGTTTATTAGATCATTTACGGTACTCTTCTTCTTCAAGAATTTCAAGTTTCCATCAAAAGAGCCAAGAAACGGGATACTTTTTTGGGATACAGCACAGACAGCCAAACCTTTTACAAACGTTCAATTCTTTGTTCTGTGTGAATTATAAAGTATAACAAATATCTGGAATTCTCTTGACCCACATATTACTCAGTCTGCATCACTCAGTTTATTCTAAAGAAGATTAAGAGCACGCCTTCTTGACTCTTTAAATTAGCTGTAGAAAAAAGTTATGTCAACCAACCTAGTAATATTTCTTAAATTTTCATAGTGTTCACCTTGTTAAACTAGCTGCTGTCCGCGGTGGTCAGATGCTTTATAACTGAGCACCTTGGAGTTTCTTACGTATCTGACCAGCCTCCGTAAATGTGGATAATGTCACTATCAATTTTCTCCTCTAATTTCCTTTTAGATACATATATTTAATAAGAACCATCCTGTATATAAACATAATGTAGCTATTTACGGAAAAATAAAGATTGATTGATTGATAACAGAAATAGACAATTGCTCCATTATCGGCAGATCGGAGAGAGCTTATTTTCAGCTGACACCTTTGTGTGCTGCTGCCAAACAAACAAACATACAAACGTTTATATACCGTAATATATTAGATTTACTACGTACGATTTATTAAACAAGACATCTGTTTCCCAAGCCTCAAATTAGATTCTCATCCACTCAATGTGTAAAAACACACTGGCATTCCACGTTTGCACACAATGAATAACTTGCATTACCACACAAAGACAACCTTAACAACCTCCTGTCAGCAATCTTTATCTTCTTTTCTTTAATTTGTTCAAGTACTCACTGGGTAGGAGTTCCTTGATAGGTTTCATGGCTTCAGGTGGAAAAACAGCTCTGCATCCTGCTAACTTAGTCATCTCACGAAGTTCCTTGATTGTGAAAGCAACCTAAAACAACGCATTCAAAACTTTAACAGTTTGGCTTTAAGGCCCTGTTACACTGAGCTATGGCACTGCTGGAAACATTTCACAGCATCACACGATCCCCTGGGGGGAGGGGGGGCACTCGTGTTTATGATAACAGTAATATATAAATTATGTGCTGTGGTATCAGTTCTGTGATTGAACCTAATGCCAATTTCCTGTTCCATGTTTTTCGTAAAAATATGTTGAGTTCTGGGTTATAGACAATAATTCAGAATAATCAAACAGGGAGAACATTCGTTTTCACAATAACTTGGAAATCCGGGTTTTGGAGCCATTGTTTTCTCTGAACTGAAACGCCTACCCATTTATCATACAAATGCATGATGCGCATGAAAAGAAAAACGTCACTTACACTATTTGAGCCCACATTAGTTGATTGACATTGGGTTTCAAAGTCATGTGGAGGATTATCACAGGGTTGCTAGGTAACCCAAATGCATGCACAACAAAGACAGCATCCTACACTGGCAGAGGTCTCTTCCCTTTCTCTCTCTCGCCATGGGAAGGAAGAGATCTCTGCTAGCAGGGGAAAAACTGTACTATAAGATTAATATATAGTTATCTCCTTACCTGCATTGGACCTCTTCTGCCAACAAGATAGACCTTTTTAACCTGGCTTGTACTTAACGTCACAAGAGCATGTTCACAAATATCAGTTTTCTGAAGAAAAAACAGCATAATAAACATTGATCTTCCACTTAATATGTATGTGCTGGTCAATTGGTGATGATTGATGATAATATTAATAAAAACAATATTTAATAATAATGATACGAAACAGCAGTAGTACATAGTACAGGGTTCGTACTACTGAGAGATGATGGAATTCCAGGAATTTTCCAGGGTACAGAAAGAAAAATTCCAGGATCCAGAACTCGGAAATTTCAAGGCTTAAACAGTAAAAAAAATGGCTTTTAGAGCAAGCAACCTGCCAATTTTGTTACATTCACCTAATATGTCTATAAAATTCCAAGAGTTTCCAGGAGTACATTGTAGGTGGAAAAAAAGAGAATTTTCAAGGAGTTTTCCAGGGCCCTTTTAGAAAATGTTCAAATTCCAGGAGTTTCCAGGAATTCATTGTGAACCCTAAGAGTAGTACATATACAGTAACAGTCATGTAGTTGACAGTACATAAAGCAGTAAAACAGCATTAAACTTATTAACCAATAGCACCTTCCCAGGCTAATCTCACTTACTTTGTGACTACTGCAACCAAGGCCACTTAAACAATGAGAACCAATCATTGCAGAATGGAAAAAAGCGTTCCAACTTATGGTTATTTGAGCCAATCAGTGTAGTTGTCAATACAATGCTTTGTCTTCATTCTGCAATGTGATTGGTTCTTACTGTCTAAGTCGCCCTGCCCTCATGGTCAGGGTTGTTGCCAGGGAGTCAAATAGGGGGCAGGAGCCCCCCTTCCCCCACTAGAGTCCCCCCCTATGGTTCTCACTCCCTTCACTCTCACATCAAGTCTTGATTAAATTTAGAGACTGGATATAACTCACTGGATTATGATATTAATACCATAGAGGACAACTTACTCCCTAATTTTAACTTGAAATTTCATGTGAAATTTCAAATTCCACCTATGCATGCTTGAAATAATTTTTTCTGCATCGTAATTTTCCCTCCATAATATTAATGGGTAATCAAATAGTGACTTGTGTTTGTCAAAATCTATGTAATTTCCCTCTCTGAAGCAGCTTGGGAAATTACTTTGATTTTGACAAACATGCGTGAAATTTATCCCTAATTTCACTTGTCCCATTTGATTACCTATACAAATGCACTCCCCCCCCCCCCCCCCCCCCCGAGTCTCGAACATTATTTCTCCTTTTGTTTTCTGACTTTGCCTGACCTGATACCTCCAAATATTTTTCCCATTTTAAAAACATTTTTCCCATTTCTGACTTTGCCTGATCTTACCCCCAATTCCTGGTGTCAGCCCTGCAGGTTACAGCAGTTATATGACATGTAAGCAGGGCTTATGGAATTATGCGCGGATGCGGACCCGCATAATTTGGCTTGCTCCGCATAATCCGCATAATCTGCCAATTCCCGCATAATCCCGCATAATTTGGAGAAATTTATAGAAAATCATAAAACGGGTATCTATTTTCGCTATTTCTCAAAGACTTTTACCCAATCTATCCGAAGTTAACAGTAGATTTCCTTCCCAAATCGTCGAACATTGAGCAATCGAAACGACGATTCACAACGGGAATAACAAGGCGTTGTATGTTGAAAACCGTGGGGGCCTGTTGTCTAAATTTCGATAGAACGTGTCTCATTATTGGTGGAAAATCTAGAGACAAGGTTTCCTAAGTGGCGAATCACAATTTGGAATAGAAAAAAACTCTGTTTTTACGTTTTCAGCGGGAAAACGTGAATTCTTTTCAGATCAAGTTCCTCCATAGCGTTTTGCGAGTTTAATTATGGTTTAAAAACATGGATAATTTGTTGTAAGAGAATCAACAGAGGAAATTAAACGGAAACGTCACGAAGCGATAAATGTTTCAGCTCTAAAACTGTTAGTGCAGACAGCTGTCTATGTGGACATGATCGTCGAAGACTATAGCTAGGCCTAGACAGAATAAATGTAAAGGAAATATCAACTTGCGTTTATTAGTCTATGCTCATACGGTACGTCGAACGGCGTTTTCGCGTATGCTGCGTAAGCTCTAGTAACGACCGCTACTATTAATTCTTGTTTTGGGTCAGTTAAATTCTGTACAGTATTTAAAAATTGATTCAAAAAGCGATGGCACCCCCATCAGTTAAACCTTATTTCCCTTAGTCCCTTACCGCTAAATTGGTTAGCGGTCTGTCAAAGTAACGTGTCGATTTCCGCATCTGCAATAAGGCGACAACTACAACAGCATTTCAAAAACCTGCTTGGTTTTTGTTTCCTGGTTTTATTACTGAAATGATAATTACGTCTTTTGAAGACATTTCTACAAAGTAGATAACATTTTCATACTAACCTGAAATAAAACCTATGACCATAACGCTAGTAAATTAGACTTGATAATCTTGCTGCATCAAGAATTTTACGAATACTTAGGATCAGTTGACGTTTAACATAGACTTTCTAGTACATAGATTTGAACACAAAGGGATACTAGTTAAAATGGATTTGAGACAATTAACCATCTCTCTTATTCAACTTGCGGCTTTTTTGAAGTGAAACACGATAAAATAAATTTGTGCTAGAAAATGTATGACGTCATCCCGCTGATCTTAATTTCCCGCATAATTTGCGATGTTTCCCGCATAATTCGCCAAAAAATCCCGCATAATTTTGATTTTTTTTTTCGCATCCTACCATAAGCACTGTGTAAGGTGCAGGCCTCACCAACAACAGTAGTTTTACTTCTTTATGATTTCTCTTTGATAAGAACTAATACATGTATGTCATTGAAATCACCCTTACCTCAAGGAATTTGATTGGTGACAAGAGTATCCTAGCAACATCCAGAGCTACGTTACCATGGCCAAGAATGACAGCAGTGTTGCCACTCAGATCAGGAGATAACTGTTAAACCAGTATGAATTTCAGTCAGGTGTTTAAATTGTGGTCAACTCTTGTTATATAACAGACATGAATGTTGGGACCAATATTTGCTGTCTGTAATGGCAAGAGTACATGTACATAATTATTAACAGGAGCTGTTTTCAGTTTACAATCTGTAGTTATTTTGGCAGGGATTACCTGTTGGTACCTGTGGACTGTGTATAATAACAGGGTGTCTAATGGTGTTGATCAACCACAGGTGAAACAAGAGGTACTGCTATTGATATATACTGCCAGAGTTCATAATGAGATGTTAAAGCCTATGGGAGATACAGGTACAATGTAGGTGGAAGGGAAAATAAAGTTGGCAAGAATTAAGGTTACAATACTGAACTGTATCCTATACTGGCCAAGGGCAAACTATCCTAAAAGAAACTCAGGCACAATAAAAACTACACTATAGAAAAAATAACAGCTGGAGGTCTAGGGAAAAATCATAGAGCCCACTTTTGATATGCTTCACTTGCCATGCACATTAAGGTACGAGGCTCTGGGGTAAATTAAATTTATTCTACTGTCAGAGAGAAAAAATATTTTGAATCAAGAAAAACTAAATAAAACTAAATAAATAAAAATTAATAAAAACTTTAATACCCAGGGCCTCATATTGAATGCTTTCACAGTGCATGACAAGTGAAGCATATATCGAAAGTGGGCTCTTGCATGACCACTGCCTATCACTCAAGAAACTAAAACACAAAAAGGAATAATATATACATTTGTATTTGTATATTTTTTTATCAAACTCATCAATAATTCATGAAGTCAAAACAAAGAAATCAAGGTGCGATAAGTGATCTGTAAATCTGATACAGATTTCATCCTGATTTGAATGCACTTTTCCTTTGATTTTCTTGGCCGAAATAGGTCATATCGCCAAAATAACTGAAAAACGTGACTGTATATATATATATATATTATATATTATACAGTCGATGCCAAAAAGGTTGTCCAGCAGAACATAACATAATACTTTAATATCCATCGTTTTGGCCTAGACAATAGGCCAAAACAATGGATATTATAGTATTATATTATGTTCTGCTGGACAACCTTTTTGGCATCGACTGTATATATATTATATACATGTATACCTAGACGTTTTGATAAGCCATATACATGTACAGAATTTGTGTCTGTGCTTTATCAGATTTAGAAACTCTTGCTTCCAGCTCAAGTTAGTAAATCCAATAAAGCATGGCTGCTCATTCTGTATCTATTACATATACAGTGCAATAAATTATTGTCAGTTCACCAGCTGAACGGAGATCTCAGTGTGCAAAGCATGAATGGACAAAAAGACCAGCCCAACTAAATAAAGTACTGAATAAATATGAGCATTTTAACACAAACCCTTGGCATTCATCTCTAAGAACAGTGGCAATGAAATGTCCTTGCAATTATGATGAAAAAGAGCCAGGAGCAAAGGCCAGCCACTGAAAAGCTGTACATGGCTGCCACCCATCAGGGGAAAAAAAATTCCTAACTTTTCACTGACCAGAAAACAATTTTCACTGACCATAATAAGACTGTTCGACATTCTCTCGTCCAAAACAAAGGTCATTATCAAAACATGTAGCCTCCATTCACAGACGTTTTGAGGGGTGATGAGGAGCCCTTGTGGAAACCGGAAAATAAAATTCCCTGACTTTTCCCTGACTTTGACAAGAAATTTAGAATTTCCCTGACCAGATGCAAAATTGCCTGCCTTTTCCCTGACCTGTAGCAACCCTGCTGACACACACTCTGATTGGTCAGGGGAAAAAAATACCATTCGTTTATCACTCATCATTTTTGGCTTACATTTCTGTTTTCTGGCAGTCCATTGTACCAACCAACGAAGGCTCTGGCAGCATAAACACCATGCAGGTTCTGAAAATCAAAAGATGCAGATCTACATAATTATATAATTAAACTCATTGCCAATAGATGAGCTTCAGGGTACTATGGTGCCTTATTGGTTGGGAATATTGTAACATGACTTCTAGCAAGCAAAGGAGGTACCGTAATATCCATGGCAACCCTGCCACAACCCACCACAAGGCACCTGTCATAATAATAATGAATAATAATAATAAATGGTTTATTTTATGTCGAAGATACAGGAAGCCGTTACAGGGTCCCCAAAGCCAGAGGCTTATATTTAAGTATTCCGACGAGTCCAGGGCCGAATTGGAATTTAGTAAACCAATATTAAGGGAGGGGAAGGAAACATCTATCCACAACAATCAACAATACATTGTACAAAGACACCAAAGAAAGTATTGACTTGCAATGATCATGCAGCAAGAATGCTACGACTGTGTCAGATTACTCATTAGACAAGTAATGCAGAAGGGCCCCCCTGGAAAACCCCTGGGACACCCCACATCATATCTTGAGTGGGAGAAGACCAGGGTGTTAAGCAACCCATGGCCTAAAAAAAAAGGAAAATAGGAATCAGATAATGCAGAAAATAGGATTAAAATAGGAATTTTATTTTAAAAATAGGTACAAAATAATAATAATAATGGTTTATTAACAGTACTTCCACTGGGTGGCTAGTTGCCTGTTAAACTAACTAATGTAAAATATACAATGTATGTAATAGATAAAATATGACTAAGATATTACTGAGATATAATGATAACAGTACTACATTTGTAATAAGGATTAAACTATGGCTATACATGTATGTATCTATTGGTATAAATTACCAAGGAATACTATTTAAAGTAATATAAATATTAAATAACAATAACATTTTCGTTCATAACAATAACATTGACAATAAAATTAATTTATAAATAATTGCACTACGAGGAATACATATATCATTCAATGCTTATATGGTAATATGTGCAATGTACAATGTAACTATTGGATATGCAAATAATCAAATGAAAAGTGGTATTGAAAGACTATCATTGCAAAAATTTACTGGTTAAACACAACTGTAAAATTAATCAAATAAATAACCATGGAGTCTGTTGATAGTGCAGTTATTTAGAAATGTATAAAATAGCAATAGTTTCTTATATTTACATACATGTACAGTGTAGCCAATTCCAAAAAGTTTGTCATTTGCAAACATACAAAACTAAGAAATATTATCACTTTTTATTTATAGCATTTGTAATTATTGGGATCTTTGTCATTGAACAGTGCACAATTATAACAGCTGTAAAGAGTGTTATGCAGTATTTCATGTTTTACTGGTTTGGTAAAAAGTGGGGTGATTTACACTGAGTTCATACAATAAATGGCAGTGATTACAATTGAGATTGCATGGACAAATTGCAAGAAAGACCAGAAAATAAGGAAAGAATAGGAATTTTCAGGGAAAATAGGATATAAAACAGGAAGTGCTCAAGAAAATAGGTAAAAAATAGGAACTTGACACCCTGGAAGACTGCTGGCCAGCATTATCGCAAGGTTACAAAATTAGGCTGGGAAAGAAAACATTAGATCACTTCGAGATAAAAATATTTTGTGCAAATGGTTTTACTGTGTTTAACTAAAAATCATAAAAATGCAGGGTTCTTGGAAGAAGCCAGCAACAGGTGGATTTCTGCCAGCTGTTAAGATGAAAGTAGCTGCCAGTTGTAACTTGCTTGAAAGCACAAGACTCATATGATTTAATGACAGTGTTTAATTGTGAAGACAGCTTTGATTGATGAAAATATAGCTGCTTGTTGCCAATAGCAGATATTTGTCAGTTTCAGCAGTATTGACCCATACAGTACATGTAAAGTGTACCTCACTTTGATGCAATGAAGCACCATTGAAATTGTCATTCCTGTATGACACAAATTGCAATGTTCCACCCTCTTATTAAAGTGCCTATCACCCTTTTGCAATTTTGATAGCTTATGAACCTCCGAAAAGTTTTGAGTACTTCTGTGAAGAAAGTTTTGGTTTAAAGTGAATACTTTATGTTCTACGCTTGTTTCAAATCGTGTAAATGTGACCTTTCCTGACCCATGACCGCGTAAGCCTGGGTTGAAACCTGGGTAGACGTCATCTTGACGTCATATAATTAATTCGGCTTTGCAATCATTTGAAGAAAAAAATTAATACTTAACATGTTGACTAAAATGACTTTTTTCTTTACTAACAACTCAAAAACTGTGTATATTTTCTATGCATCGATGTTGTTGTGATAAAAATGCGCCATGAGGAATAATGCATTAATGAGATGACGTCTACCCAGGTTTCGACCCAGGCTTTTACTTACGCGGTCATGGGTCAGGAAAGGTCACATTTACACGATTTGAAACAAGCGTAGAACATAAAGTATTCACTTTAAACCAAAACTTTCTTCATAGAAGTACTCAAAACTTTTCGGAGGTTCATAAGCTATCAAAATTGCAAAAGGGTGATAGGCACTTTAACAAACACAGCTAATTTAGATAGTTTACACAGTTTGAATAGTGCTTTATATATTGCTATCCATAGATGCTACTAAGATATCTACTTTTAATGGCCACCTGTCCAATATAAATACAGAGAACCCTGAAGCATCATAAAAGCATAGATCTAATGATCTAATAATCTAAATGAATTTTGATAATATACATGTACAATGTAGGTACATGTACATGTAAACCATACCTCACCAGGAATTCCAAATGTTTTATCATCTTCAGCACCATAACACTGCAAACAGAGAGTATAAAGTGAAATTTTACTTATTCTAAAATAATAATTAGTATCACAAATTTTGATTGGTTGATTCATTTGCAGATAATTGCATGCAAATAAGCATTTGCTGCAGATATTGTTGTAAGCATGCACAGTGCTGTACGTTCAACAACAAATCCCAACACGGCTGCTTGGTTTCCAGAGCGTTCAGGAGGAGGACATTGCAAGCATTTTGGATGCCCAATTACTGAATAATAAAACAATTATTGGAACTACATGTACATGTACGGCTATTGCAAAATATGATCAATTGTCTGTGTCTCACTACCAGTTATTTGCCTCTGCCTTCGGCATCAGCAAATATATAATTAACTGGTAGCTCGCCACAGACAATTCATCATATTTTGCTTAGCCTCATCCAACAATTGCTTAGTTTCCCGGGGATTTGCTGCACTAAGGGACCGGCGGGCTTCGTTGGAAATACAAAGCAAGCAACCACTTCTGGCATCAAGATCATTCGCAATGGAAATTATAATTTCGCACGGCTATATAAGCTCCACTGAGGTGTTACGACTTATCTGTATATGTTTTGCATTTTTATTAGCAGAGAAAGCAATGTCCTTAACCTTTTTTTTCATCCTCCAGTACATCCAGAAGGTCTTGCTACCAATACTACGACCGCGGGTCAAACTCCAATCTGCCGAGTTCAGCTGTTACTTCGCTGTGAGTTTGACTCGAGTGCGAGTACAACATTTCATTTTGCACTCAAAATATATCATACGCAAGGAAAGTAGAGATCTTCAAATACAGCTAAGCAATACTGGAGACATGAAAACAAGGTAGCAAGAGTATGTGTTTGCTTGTAGAGTTGTGAAAAATCGCACTCGTAATCCGAATTAGAATCTAAAGGCAGAACAACTTTCTTCCTGCCGAGTATTGTTCAAATCATATTCGAAGCATCGGGGGAAAATTTGTGGGCTCGATTGGGTTTTTAATCCGGTAGAAATTATGAAATTAATTATCCAAAGTGTATGTGTACTTCTTTTATGAAACTTATGAACAATCGAGAGCATTTTAGTTCGCCTAAAAGCTGGCCTTTAATTTATGCGGCCGTTGATAAACAAACTAATCATAACATTGGCGCAAAGCACCATGAGCTCGGACACAGAGTCTTTAATAACAATAAATAACAACACAACGACAGTCAATTGGTATAAAGGTTATCATGTTCAGATTAGCGGCTACTTACATTTACAAGCTGTTGTGTTAGTTTATAGTCAGTGTTGATCGCAGAGCAGACTGTCACAACACAGGCTTCCCAGACTCGACGTATATTTCCCGCTTATTAGTCTGTTGGGTTACCTGTGGTTTATCGATTAGTTTCATAACGATCTCAAAAGAGTTTAAATAATTGCTTCGTGTGAATTCTCTTTTCCGATTCCTACGAAATGAATCTTCAATAATAAAAGATTGATACTTAATGAAGTTGTGTGAGTGTTTTTTTGGCGATTTGGGGCCTTCTAAAGCAGTTTATTAGGATTCGAAATTTTGACCGTTGGCCGAGGCTCTAAACAAATTTACAAGGTAGGCAACTCGACCTCGCCAAAGCACTGACTTACCTCAAAGATCACCCAAAAATCGGCACTTTTCTTCCTCGCTCGCTATTCAGCTTTCGGCACAGGAGGGAATAGTTATCAACTGAAGCAACATCTGACCAGAGATTTAGGAAAATCCATCAAATTTATCATCGCCAAACAGCCTCCTTGAGACCCAAAAACAACGACCTTCCAATTATCTGTAAGAACCAGAATGACCAAAGCGGTCCAAAATTTTCCCGACCCTTCCCAAAACGATGCAAATCGCTTTTATTCATGGGGGACCCTCAAGCGTGAATTTATACTTCTGCTCGAGGAACGGAAACAAATATATCGCCAATCAGAGGACCATTACTAGGCTTTTAACGAAACTGGCGGTTACCGACTAATTTTAAATTTGGAACTAGCGAAAATTTCTCACGTGGAACTATCATAACACTCGGTGAAGACCCCAGCTTACTATCTTGGTCCTCTGATTGGCGATATAAATGTTTCCGTTCCTTGAGCGGAAGTATAATTTCACGCTTGAGGGTCCCCCATGAAAAAAAGCGATTTGCATCGTTTTGGGTAGGGTCGGGAAAATTTTGGACCGCTTTGGTCATTCTGGTTCTTACAGATCATTGGAAGGTCGCACTTTTTGGGTCTCAAGGAGGCCATTTGGCGATGATAAATTTGATGGATTTTCCTAAATCTCTGGTCAGATGTTGCTTGATAACTATTCCCTCCTGTGCCGAAAGCTGAATAGCGAGCGAGGAAGAAAAGTGCCGATTTTTGGGTGATCTTTGAGGTAAGTCAGTGCTTTGGTGAGGTCGAGTTGCCTACCTTGTAAAATTTTTTAGAGCCTCGGCCAACGGTCAAAATTTTGAATCCTAATAAACTGCTTTAGAAGGCCCCAAATCGCCCAAAAAAACACTCACACAACTTCATTAAGTATCAATCTTTTATTATTGAAGATTCATTTCGTAGGAATCGGAAAAGAGAATTCACACGAAGCAATTATTTAAACTCTTCTGAGATCGTTATGAAACTAATTGATAAACCACAGGTAACCCAACAGACTAATAAGCGGGAAATATACGTCGAGTCTGGGAAGCCTGTGGTCACGAGTGTATCTTAAATAAAAATTATTGCTTATTTTGTTAGTAGCCAAGTTGGTGATTAATCAGTAAGTTTTAGCCATAAACATATTGTTTAGTTGCATTGCCAACCATATACATTGCAATTTAGAGTGCTTTCATTGCACCAAAGAGTGAAAAAAACAAAATGCCATACTCTATCAATGGTTTAGTATCTATACATGTACATGAATATTAAATTATATATTTAATGTATAGCCATAATCTTCTGTTAAAGTAATACATGTAAATGTAATTTTGAAGTTCTGATAATTATAATTAGGTTACCAGTATTTTAAAAAAGGCCACTTTCTCATTCAAGTCTTAAAGCTTATCCTTCCGATATGCTAAAGGCAATCATTGCTGACATCATTGTTGAAAGAATGTATTGTGTGTGGCAAGATCTTGCAACACACCATACATTCTTTTAAATTTTGCACTTTTGAAAAGCCATTTTCTGAAAAACTATTCAACATATTAATCTCACATTTTTGGTAATTACATGCTTGTATGTGGACTAAGTTTTTTTGCAGCTTCAAGTATGATTTATGTTAATGAGGCAAACTTGTAAACAAAACTCCCTAGTGGGGACATTTTTCAGACTTGCACAGTAATACTGTATTTTTGCTTGACATACATGTACAAAATGATGTAAAAAGTCTCAATTAGTGCCATCTTAATTTATAACCATGCATACACTTACCATAACTATGGCATCATATGTCTGTTGCAGTTCACTGACTGTCACGTCTCTACCCACATGGACATTACCGATGAATGAACATCTGTCAGACAGAGCTGTACTAGTAAATTGATTGATACAATTCTGGGAAGGAAATATAATATTGTTTAGGGTAATTGAGTATGCCAGAGTTTCCATTAACACACAAATGTGCATATATTTTACAAAAAGGATGCACAGTTTTCTGCCACAATGCATCTCTGGGATGCACAAAAATTTTGATGGAAAGCTTCCATCTTGGATGGACTCTGGAGAAGAGGTTGGACCAGGAAAGACCGGTCCAATCCAGACTTCTTTGCAACCGAGCCGTTTCCTTGTTTCTTTCTGCCATTTTGTCTGTTTAGTCCATGATCTGCTTGTTCTTTTGACTTGTGTAAAATAATTATGTATATGTTACAGGTCAAATTTAGTTTCAGGTCAAATTTATTTTAACCAAGGTTATTTTTTTTAACCTAGGTTCCTAATCTTAAGATCAACACACAAGCACATATGCGGTGGAATGGTTCTAATCAGCTAGTCTTCTTTATTTACTTTACATCTAGCTTAATAAAACTAGACATTATTTTTGAGTCAGATCAGAACCACGATACTGAATAATCTTGACACATTCACTTATAAACAAGACGCTCATTACATATTCAACTAATCTAGCGAAATCTGATTGGCTGGCACTTGACAGCACAACAATAGACAGTGTTTCCTTTCGATTAGGAACTAATTTCTCTTTTCCTTCGTGCACTTCGCTACGCTTGTTTACTCATCCAAAGAGAAATGACATTTCCTAATCTTAAGATCAACACACAAGCACATATGCGGTGGAATGGTTCTAATCAGCTAGCTAGCTCCACGTGTGAAAGCATAGTAACTATGGTAAATAAAAGCTGCTAAAGACTACAAACGATGTAACCGATTTGAAGTGAGCAACAATGATATAATTAAAGTCCAAGTGCTCTTGATACTTGTAACTTTGATTTCTTTGTGTCCCTAATGTAACAGTTCCTTGACTTTGTGCTTTTCCATCCCCCATGGCTCTGAATAAGTCTCTCGTTAACCCCACTGTTTGCAGCATGTGAAGCACCTCCTGAACGCAAGCTATGAAGACCGTACTTATTCCTATCGAGGCCAATATGTTCAAACATAGCAAGCACCCTTTCCCTTGCCCGGGAGTATGACAAAGGGCGGTCAGAAAGACACTGCTTCCCATTCTTAACTGAAATATATCGAAGCAGCTTCCCAGAACAGATGTGACTTGTATCTAAAAACCATTCCATAAGAGCCACAGGACAAGTACTCTTGTGGGATCTGGAAATAATGACAATGTGACCCCTTCTGAACTGATCATTTTTCCTTCCATCCACCCTTATTTCCATAGAATCTTTGTGAAATGAAATGTTATGCACATAAATGTTACTAAGCTCATTCCATCTGAAAAACCCCGTAAATCCAACTACAATGATAAGAAGGGTCTGGATATCAGCTAAATTAGTCCATCTGCCACCAAATTCCTTAAACAGCTTAATGATATGCTTATGTTTAAGTGGTACTTTCTTAACAGCTGGTTTTGCCAAAATCCTCTTAGCAGCAGCTATGACCTGTGATGATAAGGGATGACGTATGGGGTCAGCTACTCCAGACTTTGAATGGACCCAGGAAATTCCATATGCTGCATTAATGATAGGAGCCGGTGTCCTAGCTTCTCGCATTAGATGCACTAAATATAATGCAACATGTCGTCCTTCTGCTGGGAAATATGGAATCTTGCAAGCCTCTGCCCAGGCACACCAGCGCCTAAATGCATACACATAAGACTTCACTGTTGAAGGGGCCTTATCCCGAAGTACAACAAATGGTAGGAATGTCGCCAAGTTCCTGAGGTAAGGATGGTTTAAATTCTTAAGTTCTCTCCAGGTCCCCTTGGAAAACACATCTGAAAACAGATGTACAGTCAATAATTATAATAGCAAAAACACAAATGGCATCATAGTTCCCATTAATAAATCACGGATATTGAATGATACATTCACACACTGATATTCAATATCAAGTCTATAACAATGTCATAACTGAGTAGCAAGTCAATCTAACATAATTGAACTCCATAATGCATTAACACTGCACGCATAACACCTTTGCAGGAACACAAAACATGCATAACGCTTGTCAAATATCCGTACATAGAGGCATAACACCCTGACGTATGTACTACTGGCATAACACCCTGATGTATGTACATAAAAGGCATAACACCCTGACGTATGTACTACTGTCATAACAACATAATGCTCATCCAATATCCATCCCGCTAATGTCAATACATTGACAATGTAACAGTTTGTACAGAGCCAAGAAGTGAAGTCTCAAACTATGGATCAGCAGCAACACATTGAAAATCAATCCTCAGAGCTAGAATCTTGGAAGTTGGTGTTCCATTGCCAAACAATGCTGCATCCGATTGACCAGTTGGGAGAAATGTATAGTCATGAAGAGGGACTTCCATACAGCCCACCACCCAACTATGAAACACTTGTCCACAAGACAGCAAAGGCCACCATGGAGCAGAAGGCCAAAGTGGAACTACCATTGTACCAATTTCCCGACCCGCTCTCATGTGGCAGATAACTCTTGAAATTAAATATGGTGGTGGAACAATCCAGTTAACTTCACCAGCCCAAGACACAGTGAAGGCATCCACAATCTCACATCCTGGGCACAACCAACGTGCACAAAAACGTGGAAGCTGGTTTGAGTTGCAGCTTGCAAATCTATCAATGGTGTGAGGCCCCCACATGTCATCTATCTCTTTGAAGTGAATAGGATTTAACATCCAATCATCTACATCCACCACCTTGGACCAGTAGTCAGCCTTGCAATTAAGGCGCCTTGGTACCCATTCGGGTGTTAATCTAATGCCATGGTGCCTACAAATTGAATAGATGGTTATTGCCTCCTGTTGCAGTTTTTTATTAGCACTACCAATGCACATTACAGAGCATGTATTCTGATTGTCACTTCTATGCACACATTCTGTTTGACCAAGTGATGAAGCAAAAGACTGCAAAACCAGTCGCACAGCTTTTAGTTCCCTGTATGTGGAACTCAGGCCTGCCTCCTCTCTTGTCCAATTTCCACGAGCAACAACATCACCAAGGTGCACTGAATAACCTGCCCATCCAGTAGAACTAGCATCTGAGTAAGAAATAACATCAGTTCTTGGTGATGATTTCCAAATGGGTTGTTCAGGAGTTTCTCGAAAAATATCTTTCCAAAATTGAAGTTCTCTTAAAGCCTCTGGTGATAAAGTTATTTTTGAACTGAGCTGACTGGTAGCATTTTGAAGGACATATAAACTTCTAGTGAAAAGACGTGCAACTTTCCCCAGTGCTAAGCCCATTGAAATTATAGTTCCTGTAACCCTAGCAATGTGCCGCGCACATAAGGAATTCTCATTCTTCAGAGCATAGTCGATAAGTTCCACAAGATTTTGCACTTTATGTTCAGGGACAGAAAAAATACCCTTGCTTAAATCCAAGATATAGCCAAGGAATTCCCCTTTCTGGTGAGGAATAAGTGAACTTTTCTCAGCATTTACAACTAAGCCACTGTTATGCAAATCAGATTGAAGTCGTAGAGACAAGTTTTTAGTTTCCTCCACTGTAGAACCCACAGCAATACCATCGTCCAGATAAAGAAGTGTACGTAAGCCAGCACCCCTCCAATGCTTGATTAATGGACGCAAAACCTTAGTGAAAACATAAGGTGCTGATGCTAAACCAAATGGTAGAGATGTAAACACAAAATGTCGCACACCATTACTAAAGGGGAAACTGAATCCAAGATACTTCCTGTGCTCAAACCCAATGTCTATATGATGATAGCCACTCTTAAGGTCAAAGGTAATTATAAAGTCACCCTTATTGACAATTTTGGAAACTTCCCTTAAGTCTTCATATTTAAATTTAGACAGTGCAAGATGGCTATTCAAATAGCGCAGATCCAATATAAGGCGCAGCTTGTTTCCTTTCTTGGGGACCACTCCTAAGGGACTTGATATGACAATATGGTCCGGAGCAACTTCAGTAATGCTCCCTGCCTTAAGAAGGTCACAAATAGCATCTTGAACAAAGGAAGCGTGATTAAGAGAGCTAGCATGGTTGTTAAAACATGCTGGCTTAGGAGTTCCTGTAAGTGGTAAATAGTAGCCATCACTGATAATACGCAAGGCCCATTGCGAAGCTCCAATACCCTTCCAAAATGCAACACGTTCTTTAAGTCTACCTTTCACGCATATATCCATAAGTGTTGAGCCTTGCTCATACTCAAATGACTCCTCGTCGGTAGCACTCAGTACCTCCTCATTGGTATGCCCAGGCTCCATATATTTAAATGGCATGTCACCCCTACTATCCACACGATCAAGTTCACTTTGTGTTGCAATCACGCTGGAAGTGTCCGGGTTTCCCACAGCGAAAACACCGGGGTATCGACATTCTATCCCCTGATTGTACCACAACTCTCGGTGGGTAGGAGGAGTAGGCTGAATTGCTGGAGTAGAATCCTCCCGAACTATTTTCCCTCGGAGATCGAAATGGCCGGTCAAATTTTTGACCTCGTTGAAAGCGGGACTGCCTGACCATGGACGATCTCTTCGTCTTCTCTTCCTTTTCTTGTTTGGTTTTTTTCCCTCTGACGTTCAGCTTCTTTTTGGGCACGTTTTATCCTTTTTTCATCGCCATCGTCCTTAGCTAACGGATCTGCAATATACAATTCAACCGTATCCCACCCGTCACGATCAGCGATCAAAACATGCTTATTACGCTCAGTAAGTAGTTCCGTACCTTTCTCAGCCAGCTCCCTTGCCTCTCTCAGCTCGGTCACATCTTGAATGTCTTTGAAAATCTCGTTCACCGACTCGTTAAATTTATACTGTTTTTTATTTCCTTTAAATTTCCATACTCTCTCGGCATCGTGATCCGTCACATCTCTCTTTCGCTTTAGGGAACCGACTTCTTTCCGTAAGGCCTTTATTTGTTTGTTGCTTTGTCCAATGGCCGTTTTCTGCATCTGCATCATAGCCTTTGCCCATTCCGGGACTGACTCTTGAGATTTGGCGGGAGATTGATGTTTATCGTTGATCGGTGAAGAACTGTTGCTGTCGCTTTCGCTCTCGCTAGATGAATGTGACGATGAACTATTTGATTCTTGATCGTCATCTTGAATACATCGGCGGGTTTTTGGCCGGCTAGCACTCAGATCGAGCTGAGACTCATCGTCGGAAGCCCCAAATACTTGCCTGAACTCGCTAAACGTTTCGCTTAAACTTGGGTGATCGCGGGAAGTTTTAGCGTTCGATCGGTGTTTGCCAGTTACAGTGAAAGAATTGCGTCCACTACCTCTAGATTTCGAAGTACACGTTGAAGAACCTCTGGATTTTGTAGTTGAAGCGGTAGATCTCGTTTTTCGCGTTGAAGACATTATTTTTGAGTCAGATCAGAACCACGATACTGAATAATCTTGACACATTCACTTATAAACAAGACGCTCATTACATATTCAACTAATCTAGCGAAATCTGATTGGCTGGCACTTGACAGCACAACAATAGACAGTGTTTCCTTTCGATTAGGAACTAATTTCTCTTTTCCTTCGTGCACTTCGCTACGCTTGTTTACTCATCCAAAGAGAAATGACATTTATTTTTTTCAAGCTAGGTCATTTTTTTCAAGCTAGGTCATTTTTTTCAACCTAGGTCAAATTGATTCAACCTAGGTCAAATTGAATCAACCTAGGTCAAATCAAACTCAACCTTTCAAAATTCCTAAACAAGTACATGTATGACTTTTTCATAGTTCCTTGTGTTTAGGTGTTGAGGATGGTATTGCAGTAATTTAAGAACATACACTGTATCAAGTTCTACTGTCAGAAATAGTTTGTAATAAAAATGCATGTAACTTACCTTGTCTGTGTTGTTCATTTCTTTAGTGGTTTGGTTTGGCTTACCCGGGAACTTATGTTTACTGATGGTTAGGGTATTTTTTAAATGTAGGGTTAGGATTTGTATTTGTTCTCATGCTGCATGCAGGACTATTGAAGAAGGATTACAGTCTCTGTTATTTGGTGACTAGCTCTAATTAAACACCCTAAACTTAAGCAAGCACCCGTTGTTGATGGTTAGGGTGTTTTTAAATGTAGGGTTAGGATTTGGATTAGTTCTCATGCAGGACCATTGAAGAAGATTACAGTCTCTGTTATTTAGTGACTAGCTCTAAACACCCTAAATTATAGAGCACCCGTTGTGGACAGCTAGGGTGTTTTTAAATGTAGGGGTAGGGTTTGTATCAGTTCACAGGACAATTGAAGCATATAGTGCTTGCGTAGGGTATTCTGCAGTTGCCCCAATATTTTTGTTACTTTGACTTTATTGTACTTAATGAAAAATAAGTCTTGTGCTGGGAAAAAATCATGTAGTAGGTGTACAGTTCACTCATGTTTTTGTTCACGTAATTATTGACAAAAAAATTGAGGTGTCATTAATGAGTGATTTACTAAGTTGATTGTGGGGGTTAGAGAAGGGAAAAGCGGTTAGGGAGGGGGAACGGTGAGTACCGTAGAGGGAGGGGAGAGTGGTCAAAATATTTTGCAGGGGGGAGGAGTGAGCGGAAATGTTTTTTTTTTTTTTAAATCCCCCCCCCCCCAAAAAACAGTCAACACCCCCTTTTTTTTATGAATCCCCAAAAATTAAAAAAATCCTTTTTTAGAATGATTGATAGGTACCTTAAAAATTACCTGGGTTGAAAAAAAATTACCTAGGTTGAAAAAAATGACCTAGGTTGAAGGAAAATGCATAACGAGCCAGAGATTGTCAGAAGTTCGGAAATGCGTGCGGGTCGGTTGCTATGGAGTGACGTCATAGTCGTGGCAAATATCAATCATTATTGTGATTTGCGGTTTCTGCTTGATCGCTTTGGTAATTACTTTATGTCAGCAAAGGATTGTACACAAATCATCTATCTGGCAGATCCTGCGTTATTTCAGAGGCTGTACTTCAGTGGCAGTGGCATTTTGACATTAGCAAGGTAAAGGATTGCTTTGCATGCATACTGGACTCGTGCTTCGACTTATGGATGTATCCGCTTTGCGCCGTGTTTTTCTAGCTGAATCGAGCGGCAAATTCTCAGTCCGCAGCACTGGCATCTTCTGAATTCGGAAATTTGCGGCGTGAAATTTCTAAGTTCCTGTCATACAGCCTAGTTGCATGATCTCTTCACAGTTTTCTTCGCCACAAGCCGACAGTGTCCAAATAGAAAATAGCGGGCTTTGGGATTTGGATGAACGACTGCAAGATTGTTGATGGAAAGGTGGGTGTCTCGCTACAACATTCGGCGTTTTGGCGGCAATTATGCACCAAAATCAGAAGAATTTCATCTTAGAGAATTACCAGTGGCTAATAAACAATTGAAAAGAACAAACCACTCGCAATCGCTTCTCGGTCAGGACGAAACACCAACCCCGCCACCGACCCTGCCAGCCTCTTACGAGGAGATCCAAAGCTTAAAAGTGTCTCTGGCCAGAGCAAACGAAGAAATTACATCCCTGAAAACAGAACGAAGGAAATTGAGTAACGAACACGTATGTATATATAAATTAGAAGGAAATTATATGGGTGTGAAAATGGCGGGAAGTCCCCCAAAGTTCGAGGTCTAGAAGAGCTTCAAAGGCACACATTTGGAGCATGATGAGCAATATTTCTGGTGTCCAGAATTCTGATGTGCAGTCAATGCTAAACCAAATCGCCGAAAAAGTGACCAAGAATAAAGGGGAAAGTAAAGCATCTGACGTTATGCTTGGGGAAAGTGCCCCAAAATATCTACAGTCCCAAGTGGAAGTCTGAGCACTTCGGGATATTGAACACAAGCCTATAAAAAGAGATATGCCAAACAAAATCTATTTTTGAGTTGTTCGGTATCCCAGCTGGTTTACCCAGGTTGAAGTCCATGGCACCACAATATGCCTGAGCACTTCGGGATATTGAACTGACAAGCCTAAAACAGATGTATGCAAAAAAAAAATGGTTTTTGAGTTGTTCGGTATCCCAGCTGGTTTACCCAGGTTGAAGTCCATGGCACTACAATATGCCTGAGCACTTCGGGATATTGAACACAAGCTGAACAGAGATATGCGAATTCAAACAAAATTTATTTTTTGAGTTGTTCGGTATCCCAGCTGGTTTACCCAGGTTGAAGTCCATGGCACTACAGTATGCCTGAGCACTTCGGGATATTGAACACAAGCCCAAAAGAGATATACCAAACAAAATCTATTTTTTGAGTTGTTCGGTATCCCAGCTGGTTTACCCAGGGTGAAGTCCATGGCACTACAATATGCCTGAGCACTTCGGGATATTGAACACAAGCTCAAAAGAGATATAGTGCTAAACAAAATTTATTTTTTGAGTTGTTTGGTATCCCAGCTGGTTTACCCAGGTTGAAGTCCATGGCACTACAGTATGCCTGAGCACTTTGGGATATTGAACACAAGCTCAAAAGAGATATCCGAAACAAAATCTATTTTTTGAGTTGTTCGGTATCCCAGCTGGTTTACCAGGTTGAAGTCCATGGCACCACAATATGCCTGAGCACTTCGGGATATTGAACACAAGCTGAACAGAGATATGCGAAACAAAATTTATTTTTTGAGTTGTTCAGTATCCCAGCTGGTTTACCCAGGCAGGTTGAAGTCCATGGCACTACAGTATGCCTGAGCACTTTGGGATATTGAACACAAGCTCAAAATATATGTACGCCAAACAAAATAGTTAGCGAGTAGCTGTTACCCATCGCGAAATTTGCGCAAATCAGATCAAAACAATGCGAATTACCGGTCGCGAACTGCAGCTACCGACTACAAACAAGAAGACATGAGAAACCTGCTGTCAGGGTAACATCTATTACATCTCGATATCTCATCCGCTTTATTTTCAGTATCGACGATTCATAATAATTTGGGGTCCGAATAATAAATAATAAGTCTGTGACGTTTCCAACAGTAATTGGCAAGCGTGTAAGTCACATTTTCGTCTCATTAATTAAAAGTAAAATCCACATCGTTCCCGACTTATGAAATAATACTAGTATACCTAACAGGTAGTGAATGCTGCTCCGCTCAGTTAAAGTGCATATAAGTCCTAGCCAGTTATCTTTGATATCGCTTGTACATGAAGTGGACAGTCCAATGGTAGAATATTTATTGATTTGGGTGTTGCGTCTACGAGATATAAAGGTTTATATTTCCAATATGCTAATGATAATTATGATGTCATCACCGACATTTGCTGAATTTCTTTGTGCTTGTGAATTAAGCTATTTTCTAATTACGATTTTTTTATTTCTAAAATCACTTTGATAAGCTTCAAATACAACTTAGAATTTAAAAATAGGTAATTTGTTTCTACCAGCATGCTTTTGTATAATAAGTGATGTCGGTGATGACATCACATCATTAGCATATTCGAAATATAAACCTTTATATCTCGTAGACGCAACACCCAAATCAAGAAATATTCTACCGTTGGACTATCCACTTCATGTACAATCGATATCAAAGATAACTGGCTAGGGCTTATATGCACTTTAAAGAAGCGTATTAGACGAGAACCTACAGTACCACTTTGGCAGGAAAAATACATTACTGGGTGATAAAAATGCCAAGGTGTTAGATGAATATATTTTGTAGTTTTGCGGCTATCGTGCGACTGAATCCTGTTTAAGCTGTATTTGTGGTGTGTATCAAAAAAGTTGACCCGATTTATTTTCATTTTGTCCCAACATATCAACAATCTCCCGGTAAATCCCCTGAGCCTACCAATTTCCGACATTTTCTCAAGATTCCCGGCACAAAGAACTGCTGTTCTCCCCGGTGAATCAATTGTAATTGAGAATGTACTTGTAAATGCTAATTGTGTTTTGAACCGGCTGCTTGACTTTATCGAAGGGCAATAGAAAAAAGTCATTTGCAGCTCTGACACCATCTTCAGTTGCTAACAGGAGAGATCTTGCTCTTTGGAAACTGATAGTTCACACAGAGTTCGCCTACACTTCAACAAATTCATGATTACACAAGGATCGCATACACAGAAATGCATCAAAGAATGGTTGAACGCAGTTAGCTCAAACAATGCAGATTCCACCGCGTGTAATGTCACGTGACGATCAGATCTGTGCATGCAAAGCAGTGTGGTAAAAAAAGACAATAGAAGTGATGCATTGTGGTAAAAAGAAGAAATCGAGATTTGGACCCGCTTACAGATTAGAACTGCTGCCTTGCTCGCTCGCTTCAGGCTCGCTCGCTGCGGCAGCAAAAAAGATTATGCATTGTTGATTTTGAGAAATTAGCTGAAAGTCGGATGGGCACATACGGCAAACCAGATAAATCGTCGACCTCGATTGAAATGTACTGAAAATCGGGCTACGAATGACTAGATTTCGTGCACTAGCTTAACTACGGGTAGTCAACTGATGAAAGGTAAAATTCAAAAGTAGTTCTTTATCACACATTGACACCTACGGATTATGATATCTACTAAGGTGCTAAAGTAGGCACTTTAAGGTAACATGAGGCTGGACTTAATTAAATGGAATGCTCCTGCTTCCTAGAACACCCCCTGGTGATTGGTCCCCTATCACCAGGGGGTAGTTTGGTTGTTAAGAGTGTCTGGCTCATTATGCTAGGTTGAAGGAAAATGACCTGATGTTAATTTTGACCTTAGTGTAACATTATAATACATCTAAAGTGCAAAACTTGAGAGAGAAACAACCCTTATTTTTGAAAACTAGTGGGAACTCTGTATGCGAGATCTCAGGAGTTGGCAGGGAAATCTTTAGGTACAGTATCATAATTATTTACTGTTTGCTGCTATTTCTGAAAATTATAAATATATTGCAGTCAAAATCATTTTGAAATTCATATTGAATGATGTTAACCCTTTCCCTACTGGACATGTTTGGCTCAGTTGGTGAAATCCTGAGTGCTAATTAACTCAACTCTCCCCCCTCGGTTCAAGTTTGGCTAGCCCGGGGCAGTTAAATACTGCTGACTTTTTAAGCCGAGGGCTCAAACTTTTCCCACAATGCCATTTGGGAGAATTCTGTGCACTCATTGACGGTAGGTATGGCTGCTTCGGTAGGGTTTCCAATTAAATGTGCTCTAATTTTGGAGAAAAAAGCCACTGTAAGAGACCTAGAGGACATCACTAAGTCTGAGGATGGCTGAAAAGTACTTGGTTTGCTTTTAGTAGGCCTTGTGAGGGGTTTCACAGGATTTTTCTGTTCTGTTTCTGCTTTGAGACACATGAAATAATTATTCACTGAAATCCTCGAAATTTTGCAGTTGGTTGTCTTTCCCCCCTGCCCAACCTATTAGGATGATTGTGGTTTTGTCTTTAAAGCAACGGCTTGAGTCCAAATCACCGCTCTTGGTTGTAGGGGTAAAGACTTATAAAAAAAACCCTACCGGAGTCCCAGAGGGGGGGAACCCTTGTGATTTTTTTCCATTACCCAGCATGCAATTGGAGGTGGGAGCAGGTAAATGTGGTCGAGTGAAATGCAGTGTAAACATTGGCGTGGTTCACAGTCGTTTGGTGCGTTTTATGCAAACAAACCTGCTGGTTGGAAAGATTAAACAAGGTACTGTAACGACTGAGTGGTGATTTTGTATTTGCTTTTGATTTCAAGTGCGAATAGGAACGGTTTTTTGAGCCGATTTTCAGCTCCTCAAAATTTGTGAAAAGAGAAGAAATGAACAACAATTTCCAAAACAAATGAGTTTTTCTACAAAGTGGGAGAGTCAAGTGATCCCCGTTATAGCTGTGACTTCGAAGTCATTCATCCCTTGAAATAATATCACAACATTGTATTTCCAGCATGTCTAGGTTTGATGCAATAATTTTCTCCAGGTACATGTACATGCTTCATATTGGGCGGTTACGGGTGGTGCAGGAGGGAAAGGGTTAAATTCTGCATAAATTATTTACTTGAAGGCGATCATGAAACCAGATCTGATTGGGGGGCAATCATACATTTAATTATAATTATTTATTAATATCATTAGATTATTAATTATTTATCTACAACTAGGTGAACCGAAGAAAATAACTATTGTCTGAGAAATGTTTTTCCCATACTGAGTACAAACTGTTACAGTACTTAATATAGTACAGTCATATACCGTAGTTAAATAGCAGTAAATGTACCTTTGTTTCTGGGTGATCAGGTGCAATTCCAAATCTTGCTAGTCCATATGGAATTGGAAGACGCTCAAACACATCAACACGTGCAGAACTGTGATCCTGTAGAAAATAGATATTAAAATACAATGTATGCAGAGGTTATGGCTGTGTATTTTTATGAGTGACATTAATTTTGGTGAGCCTTTAAGCAATCTACTAGCCACATAATAATATACATAATAATAATAATAATAATAATAATAAATATAATAATAATATTATAATATATATAATGTCATATATAATATATATGATGTCAGACTATTATTAGCTGCTCGATCAGCCAGCTAATAAGAATTAAGATACAATGTATTTATTTGAGACATGATTAAATATCCAGTGAATATCGGGTGCCCTGAACTGGCTATAATAATATGTGATGGACGTAACCTCCACCCCAAGTGGAGTTTGTCACTCACGAGCAGTATTTTTATATTGTAGTTTGCAGCAGTGTTAAGTCCTCTATTAATTGTTGACACTGACGTACTCAGAATGGTACTGTTGAGTTAGATTAATACAATGTACTTACTTGCACAGGAGTTTGCATTGTAGCATTTTTGGGAGCTGAAAGGATTTTCCTAATATACAATTGTACATGTACAGCAAGTATTTGCCTGCAGGCTACCTGGGTCTAACGTCCATCCAGCTTATAATCCATAAATTAACTGGGCTGTAATAATTATTGATCTGCTAAGTGCTAGCTAACTCGCCTTATGGCTCTATCAATTCCAAACCTGTCCATCTCTCCCCCCCCCCCCCCCTCCCCCGGGCATTATTTGACATTTTAGAATCAAAGCCACCAGGGGGCAGCTAAGCTATACAAATGCCTTGGGGCACTCAAATGCCCCACATATATACGGGGGGATGGGCTGAGGTTTGGAATTGATAGAGCCATTAATAGAAATAAGAAAGTTGGGAAGGCTTTATAATGATGTATCTTATGATCTCCCAAAAGTTTCCCACAGTTCCCCATAGATTCTAAAAAGGTTTTTATTTTTGGGGAGTCATAAATAAAATTAGGGGTTTAAAAAAAATTGGAAGGGTACGTGGCATATAAAACGTTCTAATACATCTACTTTCTTTAATCTTTCACCCCTCTCCTCACCTATGTTTCTCCTCACCCTTCCCACCCTTGGTAAAAAATATATATGCAACATATATATTATAAAAGGCATTAAAAAGTTCCCAAATTCTAAAAAGTTAAAACAAACCTAACCTTCAGTATTTGTTGCGCAGTATAGAACCCTGCCGGTCCACTTCCAATTATGCATACATTGGGATGATCGCCTTGATCTCTTGTACTGAACAGCTTCAGCCCTGAACATCTAAAAACATTTGATTTACCTGCTTTTACGCTACAGTATTGCCTCCAAGAGCTACAGAGGTGAACAGCTCGCGTTCTCATATCTTAACAGGGCTTGGTTTTGCTGGAGAAAAGGATAGAACTATGGAGTACCAAACATACCACACCATCCGCCATTTTGGAAAAATAATGAGCCCGCGATTATAGCCAGTTACCGCGTTGCATTGTGGGACAACCGATCGAAGATGGCGGCCGCGAGTGGAGGGGCAACTGTGGAGAGTTCTTCTCAAGGCAAAACGACATGCATTATTGTCCTTGGCATGGCGGGATCTGGGAAAACAACGTTTGTTCAGGTAATGTTTTAGCTGCATTTTTACTACCGATATTGTCGGAGTGTGGTGATAGAAACTACGTACAATGTTGCGTGCACATGTCTGACAGTGACAGTGAGTCACTGAGTCAGTGAGTGAGGAGCGATTGCAGAATACCCCCCACTTGGTTCTCATACAAACCTTCTAAAAATCTAACCCTGAAATTAAAAAAATTCTACCCATTTTCAACCCAAAATCATTCATAGAACAAGTCTAAATACACCTGAGCTAAATGGTTAATTTTGCACGTGATCTGGCCTTCTGGGGGGCTTTTCAAGTGATCTGGGGGGGGGGGGGGGGGGTGGTATTCTGCATTATCTAGCCGTGAGGGACACCTCTGCAGTTTTTCTTTAATATGGATCTGTATTATTCACAAACCCCAGAAATCATGGATAATAAATTACGATACTAATATATTTTCTAGAGAAACGTTGCATCAACGTCAATAAACCTGGCCCGAACAATCAATATAACTGTCAGGAACCGAGATTGTTTATTACCTTGTGAGGGGGGTTATGGTATAGGGAGATCAGATATATAAATATTTACCCCTCCCCTTGAGAACATTATTAAGCACCAGTCCCACACATCCAAACTAATTTAAGGTTACCGGATACCTTCAAAACGAAAAAGATGGTAAAAAAAAAAAAATTCGCCCAGAAATGTAGTCTTAGTAGTAGTCTCTCATATACCAAAAACTCCGTTCAATAAAAATTAATGTTGACGGAAAAATACCAAAAGGAAGTTTTTAACCAGAAGTAAAAGGTTCCGTTTGATTGACAGCAGATCAATAAACAAACAACAAGTGCTCACTCGCCCGTAACGATGGTGTGGGGAAAGCTAGCGCATATTAAATTTATTTCATATACCAATGTTTACGTTTAATATTGAGAACATTTTTTTTCCACACACGATTCCATAATTCCATCGGTTGTTGGCCTTATGCCTTCCAAAAACCAATCAGGATGCCCTTAGCTTAGAATACAAAGAAAAAAGAAAAGCAAAACAAGGCCAAACAATGCATACCACTACAAAGCCAAATAGGAGTCCTCGCAAAACCCGACAAGGGTTTGTATTTTCACTTTCAGACAGAGTGCCAAGTGGTCCACATCTAAACATAAAGAAGAAGAATTGATAGGAGCCAGCCGAGAGAATATTTGTTTCCAAGAAAGCTTAGATGGAAACGTAAAGTCTGACGGCGACTCGGAATCGCTTGAAACCAACACCACAATCTCGCTTTTGCTGTGCTGTTTCAGCCGCCTGCAAATCGCTGTCTCCTTTACTAACTATGCTGGCATTCAAGGCATCTCCAGGTGTTCACCTTGGCTTTGTCCCTCAAGGTCTTTTTGTCTTTCCCATTTTTCAAGTCACACAAGAAAACTAGAACAACCAGCTGTATAATCAGGGAGGTATAATTTAACATTTTCTCGATGCAGCGCCTAGCTTTGATCGGAAATCAACATTGGCGGGAAATCTTGACAATAGTTGAACTGTGATGAGAAATGATTGGCCAAGAGCTCGCTAATTGTTGGAGAGGCGGGGCTTCAGTTTCGTGCACAACAGACGGCTAAATATTTTGAAGTGCTATTTTCTACGCTTTTGATTTTCAACCAAAATAGAGTTTTAATAAAGCTCCCACTCAAGAGGAATTTGTTTGAAATTTTCACAAAACGTCAATTGATATCTCAGCTGCGAAACCATGTCAGGGAATTGGAAAATTCTAAAAAGAGAGCTCTTGACGGTGTTTTCCGCATAACTACTATGATTATATTTCGCCTTTTCACGGAGAGCATGATAACTTCTGAACTAAATCGGTTTTTGAAATTCCCCGACATAGTTTTGTAATACGATTCCTCTGATATGCGACAAAGCAAACAAATTTTAAAACTTTAAATATTTTCGAAGTCGGAGCTTCTGAAAGCCACCTCACTAGATCAGAGAAACGGGATCACGGAAAATTCGAGATTTTCAAAGAACTCAAAATTGTTTATGTATTCTTGTAGCCAATTTTATAAGCTTTAAAATGATACATGGATCATTTATCTACGATGTTTCTTCGAGGCGCTACATAATTTAGACTGGAAACGCACCCTGAAGGTATCCGGTAACCTTAATCAATATGGTGAGCTACCTGTGTGCTAGCCTGATTTTCAGATGGTACAAGGTTCCTCCCTCACTTGGGAGGAAGTGAGCAGATAATCTCATACTGTGCTCGATTTTCTTCTCAATCTTGTGTTTCCTGTGTTTTTATAGCCTGAATTTCAGCCGTCTCCTCTGGTTTTGTTCCTCCCGAGAGAGACGTCTGAATCCAATAGCCGATAATGCCGTCCAGTGACGTCACTACCAGAAAACCTGGTAGTGATTTTTGATTGGTTCATATTCTATAATTTCGCATAATTATCATAATTATCAGCCGAGAAGACGGCAGGATTCACTTTGGACTCACGATTGTTGATCGTTGAGTTTCAGTGGAGTGATTGTCTTTGGCAAAGACCTTGAATTCGTAAGGAAAACATCTGGAAATTAAATGGATTGAAAGTGTCCTGCACAATAACTGGCCGACTAACCTGTAAACATGTACATTTTGTCGCGTCCTCGGGGTCGTTGACAATCGATTATTTGTTCGCACTCGCAGTGGTAAAGAATGTCGCTACTCTCTTCAAGGAACTGTTCTTTCCCGTAAAAGAGTCTTGATTCGTATTTCTTCGAAAATTCTCCATTATCCTTTCATGTTTTCTACTTTTCTGTTGCATCATTTACATAGGTAATATCTCGTAGCTGTGTCGATTCGAACGGCAGATCGCGAGACATGTACCAAGATCAACGGAAAGACAAAGATCAACTGTACTTTGCCTCCAAATATAATATAACGATTTGTTGCTTCGGAAAGGCTTTCACAACATAAGAGGCACTTGAGAAGCACATGGGATGGAGATCAATATATAATATAGGTAAGGCTTTTATTTTGGTCGGCATAATCTCAAAAAAATATTTCTCACGAACTCTTACTACCACCGTGACAGTTTTATTATATTTGCATAAATTAAATTGTTAATCCGCCTTGACGGCATTATCGGCTATTGGATTCAGACATCTCTCTCGGGAGGAACGAACCAGAGGAGACGGCTGAAATTCAGGCTAGTGTTTTTACTGTTTTGCAGTTCTTGAAATAATTATTTAACTGCATGAGAAAATTCACCCACTATTCCGATTTCTCTTCCTTCCTAAACATTTATATCTGCCTAGTTGAAGACAACATTCTCAAAACTTTACCCCCCTCAAATTATTTTTAAAGCAAAAATTACCCCCCTTCATTTTCTCCTTTTACAAATCCTCCCTGCCCCGTGCGACGTAACAAATGATCAGTCCCTAAATCAATGCCAATCAATCGCTTGATATTGATAATCGTTGAGCAATCAATGACGATCCGGCCAAGCGAAAAAATATATACTGGTACATGTAACTAAACAATATCAATTGATGAGACCCAAACACTCTTATGTGATATTTATACTAACCAATATCAATTGGTTTTCCAATGATCAATTTCCATCAATTGCTATTTTCCAAGACTTGAAACTGAAAAAATATACATAAAAATATAAATCATATTAAAACAATGAGAAGTACATTTATCACATGACCCGTATGGCCCTGCGCACGCTTTCCTTTCAAAACCATTTACAAAAGTCACGTGATGAGGCCCAGCCGTGTATGGCATGAGCGGGCCGGAAAAAGCTGTCCGGCCCTGCACAATTTTTTCTTGCTGTTTTGCGGTTTGTTCTACAAAAAAATATGGTCATACATGTATTATAAAAAACCTTTTTACTGAGTTAGGTCGGGCCGGACAGGAAAATATTTGGCTCTTGGTGATTTTGTACAGACCTCGCTGCACTTGGTCCGTACATCAAAGAGCCAAATATTTTCTCCTCTGGCCCTCCCACTCAGTCAATAAGTACCTAGTACATAAACAACAACTTTTTGCTACAGTGTGTCTTCAGTGTGACACAGGGTTAATTTGCAAAGAAAAGCTGAAAAATAATTCCCAAAACATCATTATTTTCCAACCTATGTACCTGGATTTTTTTTAATAGCTCATTTTCAGAAACACAACATTTATTCGGTTTGACTTTAACTAGAGTACACTGTACAGTAAGTTTCATCTGCCATATTTCCTCACATATAAGCCACACCCATAACTTTGCCTTGACAAATGGAAACCAGCTTTGCAAAAAAAGTCTACGGGAAAAACCTGCATATAGGCCGCACCCCAAACTCGGGAAGAATAATCTTTTCTATGAGTTCATAACTGCTCGTACTGGAAGCAAAACTTCTTCAGAAGAGATGGTTGTCATTCCAAATCATGCCAACTGCTATCACAGCTTTGAATATAATGGTTACAACTTGCCTTGTCATTTCTTGTGTATATTTTAACTTGCTGTCTTTAAATCACTCCAGAATTATTATTCTATTATTCCACCATTAACTAGCAACATATTCGGGGAATCTCATTCCTTTATAATCCAAGAGAAAACAAGGTTTTCTGATGAAACTATACGCACACATGTACACATGTCCGTGATCTGCCATCTTGGATTTCCAAGGAGGGAGATTTGGAGTTTTTCTTCAATCGGCCATGTGACCTTAAAACGAAAACTCAACAAGAATGATACTGAAAATTAGAGGGCTTCCGAGGCCAATTATGGGCTTTAACAATACAAAGAATCATATGAAGCATTAGCAGAGAAGATGACAAGCAAATTGACTGCCAGTTTTATTTGTAAAGCGAAGGAGTCATGCTCTGTGAATAATGTGCCCTTTCTATTGTTCATATGGCTTTGTTTGTGGTCATTGCAAACAAAGTTTTTTGAAAAAGTCACTTAGAAGTCTCGCCCCCAACTTTGAGGCAATTTTTTATTACTTTGAATATCTGAAAGGTCAAAAAAGGTGCGGTTTATAGGTGAGGATATACGGTAACTAAATTTGGATGACACATTAGCAAAATAATTATGCAAATGTTGGATGTCGATCAGAATAATGTTACAAACACCTTACTTCACATGCAGAGATTGACAGCTCATCTTCACGCCAACAAAACCCCTCCATATGTTATTAACTTGGACCCTGCTGTGCTCGAGGTACCCTACCCAACAAACATTGATGTGCGGGACACTGTGAACTACAAGGAGGTGATGAAACAGTATGGGCTGGGCCCTAATGGAGGAATAGTTACCTCTCTTAACTTATTTGCAACAAGATTTGACCAAGTGATGAACATCTTGGAGAAAAGGGGATCTGAATATAAGTGAGTAAAGAAAATTTTAAATACCAATATTATACTTACTTGTTTCCTCCCGGCTGTACAGCGTGATCGATTACCGTCATTCGTTTCCTGCTTAATTCATGGAATGTAGCCCCATAAATACTTGGGGAAAATTAGACATTTCAAGACAGAAATGGATTATACAGTAGTTGAAGCTCAAAGGTCTGGTGGATGTAAAACTGCAAGACAAAAATAATATCAATGGTTTCTGCATGTCTAATCCATTATAATTGGATCACACAGTAGTTTATCCATTCTGCATAGTTATAACTATAATATGTTTTGTCTTGGAATGTCATATCAGTATGTCCTATTGACTATGTTGTACATTTACAAATGTATGTACTCTCTCAATCCATGACTACCTTTTTGAAATAGGTGTATACCATACATGTCATGATTGTATGTATGCAGGCATTTCATTAGAAGCTGGCAGGGGTTGGAAATGCAGGCTGTGATTCATGTTTAAGTGCCAGCTATCATCATGGTAAAATACAATGGCTAATATGAACATATTTCAATATCTCCACCCCTATCTTACATTTTCCAACCCTTCCTCGATACATAATGAAACCCCTATGTACCATAAAATACCTACATATACATTTAGGCCACACTTCTTTCGACAAAATCAATGGCCAAAGTTGGGGATGCAGCTTACAGTACATGTACATGTATGTGCAGATACAGGCATATTATCATGGACCGTGGAAATCCAAGATGGTGGACCACAGACTCAGACACAATCATGCACATATTAGTTCCACCAGAAAACCTCACTATCTCATGTACTTAAAGAAATAAGGCTTCTTGAAAATGTTGTTTGTTAATGGGTTAATAAAAGTAGATTTCTAGAGTGTAGGTTTAAAGACAGCAGGTTAATATACACAAGAAATGACAAGAAAAGTTGTAACCATATTCGAAGTTGTGATAGCAGTTGGTGTGACTTGGAATGACAACAAACGTTGTACCACAATCCCTTCCGGAGAAGTTTTGCTTCAAGTAAGAGCATTTATGAACCCTCTAACTTTCCCCCAAAAAAAGTGTTACAAGTTTGGGGTGCAGCCTACATGTATAAGCAGGTATTTATGGTATGTGAGTGCAATCTATTTCATATTCTTCAGGTATGCTGTATTTGATACCCCTGGCCAAATCGAAGTCTTCACCTGGTCGGCCTCTGGTGCAATCATCACCGAAGCCCTAGCATCGACTTTCCCTACTCTCATAGTATACGTGATTGACACACCACGCAGTACCAGTCCTGTAACCTTCATGTCTAACATGCTGTATGCATGCAGTATTCTCTACAAGACAAAACTTCCCTTCATCATTGTTTTTAACAAGGTAGGCATTGACCTGCATACTTTAACACTCAAAAATTCTGAAACTGCTGGTGGCACCAGAGCCACCAAAATTCGATCGCTAAACCACAGGTAACCCAAGCTCTGTAAGTGGCTTTATTTACTAACATTTGTATGGATTTTTTTTTAGTCACTAATATTGAATAAAAAGCGACAATACTTACAGTATGTGTTTATTTGTCCATGGGTTGTCTCTAGTTGCAATTTCAGCGTTTTTCGGCAAGTTTTGACCCCAGCAGTTCTCCCAACTGTATACAGAGCTTGGGTTACCTGTGGCTAAACATTGGCATTTTGTTGCCACCAACGGTCAATGTTGGCAGTTAAATTCCATTTGGCAGCTAGCCACTTTTGGGTCAAAGCTGTTTGTCTGCTAGCCATTGATGGTTCAAAGCTGTCTGGCAGTTTGGTGTTGTCAATGGTAAATTCGGGGTTTCACCAAGTGAACACTGCTGAGAGCTGTTGATGTCCACACCGCGGCAAAACGGTATGCTCCGCTGGCCAAAAGAACGAAGGCTCTGCTATCAAATACAAATTACCGAGGGTTTCAACTTTTTTAGTAAATAATTTTATAACTTAGTAAACTCACAGTGAATTACAAATTAAGAAAACTTCAACCTGTTAAAGTCTTAGGCTTAGCTTTTAAGTAGTTTTCTTATTTTTTGACAAAACAGTTCACAAATGAATGCTTTTAAGCAGAAATTTTTAAATCACGGGTATGTGCCTGTTGTTTCATTTCAGTTTTCGCGGGAAACTGGGGGCGGCCGCGCGCCGACAAGAAATAGCAAATACGCATGCGCGTAACGTTTTGCCGCGGTGTGGTTGATGTCAAACCTGCCATTTACTGTCGTTTCTTTCTCATTGTGAATGAAACTATTTTCTAATTTAGACAAAATATTTGGTAAAATCACTGATATAAGGTCCAAATATACAAATGTAACATGGATGTTTATAAAGGTCATTTAGCTCTACCAGCATGTATTTGTTTTCTTATATTAAATGATGGCTGGTTTTATGTCATGTCATTAGCAGATTTTAAGTATAAACCTCTATAACTCCAGGGTCCGAAATTGCGCCTTATTTGGCACCAATGTGACTAAATTTTGAGTGTTGGCGACCAAAATTTCAGAGTTAGTCGCCAGCTGGCGACTTAACTAAAGTCTTCACAATGTCCCGAAGTCACACGATGTTCTAAGTAAATTTAGCCAATAAAACATGCCAGCAAATGTTCTTTGTTGCGTGTCGCTTGAAACTTGAAATGTGGCGACCACAATTGGTCTTTTGGAGACTAAAAAAATTTGGCTAGTCGCCAGTTGCCTCAAAGCATCTGCGAGGGGAGGCTACAGGTTTTGATAATGACTTTTCTTTTGGACGAGAGAATGTCGAACAGTCTTATTATGGTCAGTGAAAATTGTTTCCTGGTCAGGGAAAAGTCAGGGAAAATTGTTTTCCGGATCGGTGGCAACCATGACAACCATCTTTGCTAAATAACAGTCACTTAAATTCGTGGGTGTAGGTGAGTACATTTTATAAGTTATTGTGTGATTTTTTTCAATGATGATTTTTCTCTTGACATTGCAGACAGATATTGTTGATGACAGCTTCGCCATTGAGTGGATGCAAGACATTGAGGCATTCCAAGAAGCTCTAGCACAGGATAGCACCTACATGTCCAGTCTCACGAGATCCATGAGCCTTGTTTTGGATGAGTTCTACCAGAACCTCCGTACTGTTGGTGTATCGTCGATGACAGGGGCTGGGATTGAGGAATTCCTCAAGGCTGTGGGGAAAGCTGAAGAGGAATATCAAACGGATTATAAACCAGGCAAGTTTGCCGGTTGGAGGTGGAAAATATCATTTACAAACAGGTTTTGCTAACAACACTTACCAACATAATCTCATACAAGTGCCTTTAGATAAATGAAGTCAGATTTTTTTGACATTAACTGCGTACAACCACGTGATTGCATTCCTGCCAAAGGCCCATCCAGCAATGACTCATAATGGTGCTATTAAAATCAATAACGTTATTAGTAATGCCGGCTCGGAACCTCCGGATAATACAAGTACCTGTGTGATTTTAATAATCTTAAATGGTTAGGCATTTTGAGCAATGCACCAGCTTCAGTCTAGCTTGCCATCTTGACACTTTTTCGCTTCCCGAAAATATTCATCCCTTGAAAGCAACGAGGATAGAAGGCTGCTAAATCCGAAAGTAACGATCTTCGTTGTCTGGTATGGATCCAGCGGAGTTCGACCAAACCCCTCTTTCTCTCCTCCCTTCTTTAAAGAAGTTGATTGAACACTCCCCCCCCCCCCCTCTCCTGGATCCACTGCAGGTTATTTTGGGAACGTTACGGTAGTTCAAGGAAAAACTCACTTATAAGATACACACCAAACTGAGAAGAGTAATGTTTTGTGTACTGTTTCAAAACGAGCAGCATTGTTTCATCAGATTTACTTTTTTCTCTATTCTCTTTAATTTTGACTTGAGAAATGAATTATTGAACAAACTCTAATGAATTGAGAGCGCGCACTGGTTACCGTGGTCAGATCGTGACCGTCCTAGGGATTGTGATTACTAGGCTATGTTCCCGTTTATGACAGTCTGTGCGACGACCTGACAGAATCGACAGAGGTGCAGTTTGCGCAATGCTACAGAGGTTTGATCGGCGACCTAAGGCTGCTACAAGTAGATATACCAGCCGTGCAGGTGCAATAATGTTTTCCCTCCTCCACAAAAAACAACACGCTAAATTCCAATTCGATCTGGGGATTAGCCGGGACCTGGCTTTGATCAGCCCCTGGTCCCGTTAGAAATTCAGAGTAAGAGTCAATAGATTGCGGACTTTTCGCCATAGCGTTCACATACAAACTTGCAAGCGGTAATATTTTACTAGACAGTACGTGCTTCGACCAGAAGAGAATGAGAAAAGTGCTTCCAGATTGGCGGGATGACAGCCTTCCCCGCAGCCGTAAACCAGCAACAGACGTCGCTGTAGAGCTATTTTGTCTGTGCAAACTGCCCAAAACATTCGCCGACACGGTGGCCTGCTGTCTATGTGGTGTCTGATGCCATGCACCAGAAACGCGTCAAGTACCAGTCGAGTGCAACAAAACTACAATCACTTTGTAATAAATTGTTGTAAGCAGAAGTCATCACCGTCAAATACGTTTAGTTCCTATGGTATCGCACAGTTTCAAAAGTTATAATGTTTCAACATTATCACAAGCTGAAGTCAAAAATCCCGTAAAGAACATTGAATGTTAAGGAGAGGGGGGCGAGAATCCTATGTAGGGATCTCGCCCGGAGAGAGAGGGGTACCACCCGCTCGCGCGAGAAAAAAATAAAGGAAGTTATTCCCTCATTAATAAGTTATTCCTCCATTAACAAACAACAATTTCAAGGAACCTCTTTCGTTTATAGTGCAAGAGAAAGTAAGGGTTTCTCTACATTATATATATCTATAAATGCACAAGTACGAGTCCATGGTATGTTATTAATTCCCTGATTCCAATCCATTTTCTTAACAGAATATGAAAGACTGAAATTAGAAAAAACCAAGCAAGCCGAAAAGGAGAAGAAAGAGCAACTAGAAAAGCTGAAAAAAGACTTGGGCGAAGGGAAATCCGTTCCAATGGAACCTGGTAAGGGTGGGTCCATGGGCTCGAGGCCTGACCCACCAGGGATTTTCCTGGGAGCTGGATTAGACAGTGACGATGATGAGAATGAGGAAATGAGCGAAGAAGACGAAGACGAAGACGAAAAGAAAGAATACGAGTCATTCAAGAGATTCTTAGAACAGTCAAAACAAAAAGAAGAGAAAAAGAGTACTACTAGTTAGCCGTTTTTTTTGCTAATGAAATTAAAACACAACTTAATGAGTATCAGAAGATTTTATTTAACAAATAAAGGATGGTGCTCCATGTTTTGTAACAAAATAATGCACAACTCGAAAACTGTGGATGCAAGAGCGGAAGTAAGAGTTAAATACCGAGGCCATATACATACGGAGGGTCGTAGGGCCGACGGATATAGGTTCAAGGTTTTTATTTCCACTAAAAAAAAACAATAATTACATTTAGGACATGCGACAAAATATATTTGCTAATGTGGAGGAGCACAAGCATAAAACCACGAGGGTTACCAAAGTTGCTTATGCCCTAAGACAAATATAGGATATATAAAAAGTGAATGTAGATAGTGCACTAGATCTAGTATAAGAGTTTGTGTATACATGCATCAGGAGTTCCGGACTTCCCGTTGGATCACACTGCATTCTGGGTAGGTGGGCTCAGAAAAGTGGGCATCAACTTCCAGAGCGGCCATATTGGATTTGAGCGCAGTCAACTTGGAAACTTTATTAATCCCGTTCTAAAGCTTAAACATCGACTTAGAACTCCCAACTGAAGAATCTGTAAAGGTGAGATATTCCGTGTATTAGGTAGTAAGTTTTTGAACTTGCAAAGGAGCAAAAATTGACTGCACTCAAATCCAATATGGCCGATCTAGAAGTTGTGCCCACTTTTCTGAGCCCACCTACCCAGAATGCAGTGTGATCCAACCGGAAGTCCGGAACTCCTGATGCATGTATATGTGTCTGAATGCCGAGGTTCGATGTATTTAACGGACTTATTTCATTGTTATAGACCCTATCCATAAGTCCTGGTAACTAGCATGTCAACGAGGCCGGTAGGTCCTCTGGAATGTTGAAAAGCGCCCGGGGAGATGAAATGCACTAACGAATGTTCAGTGAAACAATGCCGTTAATTTGCTATGCGCCTGGCTGGTTGTACTATAAAGAAAAATTAAGGATAAATGAGGACAGATTAGCAACAGTTTTCAACTAAAAAATCATGTTCAACACGTTTCACACCTGCTAGTATTTAAACTTCAACATTCCAGAGGACCTATCGGCCTCTTTTTCGTGTTGTGACCGCGCGAGTTATGCATAGTGTGTATTCGATAACCTTCGTTTCACTAACATTCCAGTGAATTTCAATATAAAGACCTGATTAGGTATTCAGCTCATTAGATATTCAAGGTCTTTATATCATATAAAGACCCATATAAAAGCCCTTGAATATCTACTGAGCAATATATTGAAATTCACTGGGATCTTAGTGAAATAAAATAACTGCTTTTCAAGACCTCGAAAGTGCATTATTTTGTTTTAGTATAAACCAACTAGTGGACTATTACAAATCCTGCATTTTGATTGGCTACCCTACTATAGGTCAATTTGTGATAGCCCATGGTAGTCCATGAGCCGAGCCACTTTCTCAGTACCAAATCGGGGGGCAAATTTATATTAACATCATGTTGTTCATCACCTTGAAGTATGTACAAATTGATGTGATAGCCTTTTCAATTTGGCAGCTGTAAGGATATATTCAATATTTAATAAAGTAGCCTTTTGCGTCAGCATGGAAACGAGGCTGTCCCAATAGTATGCTGATTTCCTGGCCTTGATCAGTTAACTTTGTTTAAAATTGAGTTATAATGTTTGCAAGAACTACCTAGATTAGATTTGATTAGAAAATTGGCTGAATTATCAAAATGAAGGGTCACGTGACAATTATTGGATCATCAGTCAGTTACAAAAATACTCATGTTATTAGATTTTTCCATAAAATTCTCATGAAATTTGTGCCGCAAACCACAAAAAGAAGTATTAGGTAAATTTAGATATGTTGTAGTTAGTAGATATGCATTGCAGTCTGTTTCTGTGCATACCATGTGAATATTACGGCCAAAACAGGAATTCTGAGGTTCGCAATGCCTCATGGGTATTCAAGATGGCGGCTTCCACGAAAGGTTAGTATTTTTCGATCTTTGCGTATAAATCTGATGTTTTGCAGTGATTGGACAATAATATTGACATAAACAGATTAATAAAATGTTTATAAACTACCGCAATTAATATAAAAACAGAATAAAAATTGTACTGAGACTGATTTCGTGTCAAATTGAACTGAAACATGCAGCCCTTGTAGAGTTGCTTCGATGGGGCATGATATAAATTATAAGAGCGTATGCTTTTCTTCATTATTGACTCTGTGTTGTTCACTTTAGGGAAAACAAAACGGGGAAGCGAAGAGATAGATAAGCATATTAAACGTTTCTGTCATGAAGAATCTCACGGCCACTTGGAGTGTATAAATCACCATGAGTCTGTTTATCATAAAGAAAATCTTACCTCTCCACAAGACTTGGATTCGTGGAAAATCTTACTTAGAGCCGCTGAAGTAAGAAATCACGGACCTATTCTTACCATTGCAGCGAATACAAAGGATGATGAAGTCCCTCCTGTATTCTATCATAGAAAATGCCGAAGCCTTTTCACAATGAAGAAAGCTTTAGAGAGCCTTAGCAAGTCTAACGACTGTACAGAGGATGAAGCGAATGGCACAACAAGAAGGGCATCCAGTCGAGGAGCGCCAAGTTCTAGTAGAGTATATGATTCTGTTTGCATTTTTTGCAATAAGACTAGTAAATATGCAAAGAGAGAAAACACTCGAGAGAATCTTGTGCAATGTGCTGATCTGCGAGCTGATGACACGATAAGAAAGAGTGTAACAGAAAAGGGTGACGAGAGAATAATTGCCATCGTCTCCAGAGAGCTTGTTGCTGCTGAAACACATTATCACCGCTCTTGCTACCGCAGCTATACTAGACAACGAAATTAGTACAAACCAGGAAGGTCAAGAGGCCGATGGCTCTGCTAAATACACCATTCTTGAATCTGAGGCATATGATATCCTTTTCGACTCTATTAGGACAGACTTACTAGAACATCCCAGGGTTATAACTCTGACTGATTTAACTGAGAAATTGGTGTCTGATATGAAGCGTTTAGGCGTCCAAGAAGTTAAAGAATCTACTAGAAAACACGTGCGCCGTACACTAGAGGCTGAGTTTGGAGATGTTTTGCAATTTGAAACAATCGCAGAGGGAAAGAGAAAGCTGATCATTATTCCAGACAACCTCACACGGCTACAGCTTGCAAGGGACAACATGAAATTACAAGAAAAACAGACAATCATTGAAAAAGGAATGAACAAAGAGCATCACATTGTCGAGGCTGCTCTATACATTCGAGAAGAAATTAGGAAGCAGGAAGCAAGTACTCCATGCCCCCCTAAACCATCGGACTTGAATGAAAGTGCTATCAGCTTGCCAGACAGCCTCTTGACTTTCCTACGCACCATCCTGACCGGTAACGCTGAGAGCAAGCAAGATGTATCCCCCCGGGTTCAGCGCTTAATGCACTCCTACGGTCAAGATCTGGTATTTGGGGTAAGCTGCGGAGCCAAGAAGCCCCCAAAACACATCCTCTTGCCCTATGTCATCAAATCGTTAACGAACAATGTTGAGCTAATCCAAATAATCAATCGTTGCGGCCATGGTGTGTCATACACACAGCTAGAAGAGATTGACACCGCGTTATGCATGCAGAAGATGGCTAAATCATCAGAAGATAAAGCAGTTCTGCCAGAGAATATTCAACCGTATGTCTGCACAACATTAGCATGGGACAACATTGACAGGCTAGAGGAAACACTCTCTGGTGAAGGAACGTCACACAGAGTTAATGGTATCGCAGTACAACCAAATGTATTTGGTCCTCATCTCCCTCCAAGCCCAGATGCCGTTCTCGAAAAAGGAAGAAAAAGGAGTGTTGAGCTGCCCCCAACAATTATTCCAGTGTATAATGCTGGCGAACGTGTAGGGCCTCCGTCGCGAAAGTATGTAGAGGTGAAGTCTGAAACTGTGCTGCACAACGCTTGGAAAAGGAATCTCCTGTGGATACTTACCCGACTACACGACGAAGCCAATCAGAACATCAGCAGCTGGACAGGCTTTAACATTTCTTGTCGAGATGATGTGACGGTATCACAAGATAACATTGGCTATCTACCGACAATCGATTCACCTGCCACTAACCTATCCACTGTTTATGAAGTGCTATTGCAGTCTGTTAAGATCAAGGATACGCTGTCCCTGAAGAGCATCGTGGTTGTATTTGACCAAGCGCTCTATGCGAAAGCTGTTGAGATAATCTGGAAGAGAGAAGAGCAATTCAAGGACATAGTTCCTCGCTTGGGCGTGTTTCACACTATTTGCGTACTGCTTGCAGTGATTGGAAAGCGGTTTCAAGATGCTGGGCTGAGAGATGTGTGTGTCGAATCCAGAGTGATAGCCGAGGGCTCAGTAAATGGGGTCTTTGACGGTCGTCGTTACAATCGGGCCGTTCGCTTTCACAAGGTAATGTACGAGGCTCTTTTACGAGTTGCTTGGAAGGGCTTTAAATCATGGCTTCAGACATTTCACGGAGATAAGGAGAACATTCTCTATGATGTTATGGACGATTTGGAAAGCCTTTGCGAGAATGTCTGTCACAGAGAATTTGAGGATGCAAAGGAAAGTCCTTCATATTACTGCATTGCTGAGTTGTTTTCAATGTACCTTGACTATCTTCGGTGTGAGAGTGGGATCCTCTCGGCATTCTGGTTGACATATATAGACATGGTAGAAATCATGCTGAATCTCATAAGAGCTTCCCGGAAGGAGACTGGATTCTCCACTTATCGGCAATAAGGGCGCTGATCCCGTGGTGCTTTGCATACGACAACCTTAATTATGACAGGTACCTGTCAGCATATCTTTCTCAAATGTCGCATCTTGAACAAGAGCATCCTGACGTTAATAGCTATCTTACAGCAGGAGGGTTTTCCGTACAGATTGGCAAATACAACACATTTGGAAGGATTCCAGTCGACCAGGCTTGCGAGGAAACTGTCAACAAGGACACACAAACAGCAGGTGGCACAAAGGGGTTTAGCCTCAAGCCTGGAGCTGTTGGCAGGTACTACATGGTTGCAGAATACAGAAGCATCTTCCTTGGCAACCTACGAGAGATGCTTCATCTGAAGTCTTACTATAACCACACTGATCTCCAAGACACCCGAATCGCACGAGATGAAGAAGATGTGAAGTCTGTAGTGGACTTGCTCGAGAACATATGGATCAATCCCTTTGACCCTAATAAACAGGATCTCGTCTGCCTCTCTACGGGAAAGGTTGCGCCATCTGAAGTCGAGCAGGATCTGCTCCATGCCAGAGAGAAAGGCGAAGAGGCCTACAGACAATTCAGTCAAGATAGAATCGAAAGTTCTCCTCCTGTGCACAATTTTCACAGCAAAATGACAAAACTGAAATTGAAAACTTTCAGTGAACTTAACAAGAAGAAGGCGTTCCGCAAGGAAAGTGGAAAGGAAGTGATCTTGAAAGCAGACCGAGTTCTGTTTTGGCAGATGATTGTAATAGCAGAGAGCAGAAATCTCAGCATGAGTGACGTCTTAGCCCATCCACTTGGGCCCTTGCCATGGTCATTAGCTTCACCCGATGGTTCCCTCAGAAAGACCAACAAAGCTGCACTCTCAAGGGAGCTTCAAAGAAATGTGTATCCAGCCGACAGTATCTCCCGACCATCAGCAGCTATCATTGATGGTATGAGCTTAGTACAACGACTTAAAGGTGACCATAAGACTTTTTCGGAAGTTGCAGATAACCTTTTGCTCATGGTACTCAATGAAGGCGTTCAAAGCAAACGAATCGATGTTGTATTCGATGTCTACAGACCAGTTTCGATAAAGAATACCGAAAGGCAAAACAGAGTGACAGTAGTCGGTACTAAATACAAGAATATTAACCCTGGTCATAAGCTTCAACAGTGGCGGAAATTTGTCGCAGCTGCAGGTAATAAGCAGGCCTTGACGACTTTCCTATGTACGGAATGGCAGCAGGGTAAATACAGAGCGAAGCTGCATGACAAAGTACTGTACGTGGCATGCGAGGATCGGTGCGTCAAGATAGCTCGAGAGCAAGTAGAGGCAGTAGATGATCTGAAGTCAACGCAAGAGGAGGCAGATATAAGGCTGCTGCTTCATGCCGCCCATGCTGCGAAGGCTGGATATGAGTCTGGCATCATTGTGTGTGAGGATACAGACGTTTTCATTCTTTGTCTCGCATTCCAGAGTGAAATCAACGCTTCAATCTACCAGAAGTGCGGAACTCAAACACGAACGAGGTATGTCGACATTACTAAGATTGCTCAGATGCTTGGTGATGAGGTTTGCAAGGCACTGCCTGGCTTGCATGCAGTCACAGGTTGTGACACGGTCAGTGCGTTTGCTGGTAAGGGAAAAGTGAGTGCATTGCGCATTGTGAAGCGGGACAGAGAGGCTCAAGAGACATTGCAGCAACTTGGTGCACAATGGGAGCTTTCTCATGACCTCTTCCAGAAGTTACAGAAATTCACTTGTCAGTTGTACAGCTCAACACCAGGTACGGATAGTGTAAACGCTCTTCGCCACATGCTTTTCTGTGCCAAGAAAGGTGCCATGGACTCCAACCAGCTTCCTCCATGCTCTGACTGTCTTCAGAAGCACTGCCAACGTGCAAACTACCAGGCAAAGGTATGGAGGCAGTGTTTGGTTGCCTGCCCAGCTGTACCATCCCCTGTTGGCTTAGGCTGGTGTCTGGAGAGTGACGAGGTTGGCACAAGGCTTGCAATTAACTGGATGGAGGGTGATCCCGCCCCTAAGGCTGTGCTTCAACTGCTGTCATGCAAGTGTAAACGCTCCTGTCATTTGCCGGACTGTTCCTGCCTTCAGAATGGGCTCAAGTGTACTGACATGTGCTCTCTTAAAGACTGCCAGAATCGACCAAACGATTGCGATGGACAGCAGGATGACGATGAAGATGATGATGATGATGATGATGTATAACTTACCCTGTTTGCTAGATCTAGAACAGCAGATAAGGATTAACCTCAGTGCATTCTTTCATGACTGCAGACACTGATTCGAAAGGATAAGTTAAATTCCGGAGCAATATGTTTTTCTATAGGCCGTTATGGACGGGAAGCTGTTAAGAAAAGAAGATAACATCCATTCTGGCTTTAAAATGTCTAGTTCTAATTAATGTGTGATTGACTCAAGAACTAGATTTGTAGGTGTCGGCTTACGTTGGTCTGTCAGGAAAGAAAGGATGGATTGGATTAAAAGCTGCAAAATCCTAACTTGATCTTGCTTTAGATTTGAGCTTTGCGGGGGGTCTGTGGTTCCTTTTCCTGTCTTCTAGCAGGCATAGCAGGGTCTGCTCTTCCAAATCATAATTTATGAAGTAAAAAAGACAATGAGTAATCTCTCTTCACAACAAGTATTGGAAGATATTTAAATTGCAATGGGAACGAAATTTTAAGTAAGCGCTCTAAATACTTCAATCATGTTTGTTGCCATGGCAACAAATCCAATCAACTTTCATATAAAAAGATAGTAGTCTTCAAAATGAAAGTCTTAGTCATATACTTACAACAAAGAAAACGCGGTTCGGAGGCGTTTTTAGAATATTTGTAACACCCAAATATTGAAATATGTCTGGAACCATCAAAAATATGCCTGGGGACTGGATCTGAGTGCTATGTAGAAAATGTTACAACAATAGGTGAAAGCTGCCAGTCTGCAATGGCTATCACACATAAACATAAACTAGAGACACGGGGGAGTTAAAAAACACCGAAGACAATTTGCCCCCCTGATTGGTACTAAATGACTAAATTTTGGGTCTGGGCTCATGGACTATGGTAGAGGAAACCCGCACGCATTTTCAAGAAATAAAAAAAAAATCAACTTAAATTTGTTTCTTTCTGTTATTTTATTTATACTGTCCGACTAGTTAGTTTATACTCGTAGCCCATTCGGGCTGCGGCGGGTGTAATTATGAAACAGGAGGGCATCTTCTATTTGTTTTATAATATCAAAGCGTGCATTATTTAAAATCAAGTACGCTGAGCAGCCAATGAAATCGCGCGTTCTTAGGATGCCCCCATAATTTATAGTATAAATGTCGAATAAAGGAGTAGTATTTACTTTATGCCTGTCTGCCAATAAGATAGCTCATTTCACAGGGAAGACTCCATAAAGAAGATGCAATAGGTTATTGGCAGGAACCAGTCACGTGCTGCATGATATCACTTGAATTGAGCCGTCGTGCACGTGATCCCATGGGAAAGGCTTTACTTGGATGGCAAACAATCTTCAAAAACACTGTTTTAGAAAGATCATCCTCAAAATTGGTTTTGGGTTCCCTGTGGCTACGAATTGAAAGATTACCGAGAAATGATACGGAGTTAGATTTTCACTCCTGGAATGGAACTTTGGCGATACTGTACTCTAAATCTACTCAAGAAATAAAGATTAGTAGTTATTGGAGTGTTGTGTGGTGTTTTTTAGGGGAAAAGCCTTCTGTTTTGAGAAAGAGAATTTCTTTCGCAAAACTCGCTAAATAGAAAGCTTTTCCCTAAAAAACACCACACAACACTCCAATAACTACTAATCTTTATTTCTTGAGTAGATTTAGAGCACAGTATCGCTAAAGTTTCATTCCAGGAGTGAAAATCCTTACATGAAAAATGGGTATGTGTGTGAGGCCAAGAGGCTCAAACCCTGACCCTGTTTGACCCGATCCGAGCTCCAAAATTAAGGAAAGAAATGGGTGACCATTTTAGAGAAAATATTAATATGACCATAAAATTATTTGATTCGCTAATAACCCCTATTTCACTTTACGGTAGCGAAGTATGGGGGGTGGATTGTAAAGCAAAACTATATAGACAAAGACCCAATTGAGTCAGTCCAAACTAAATTTTGCAAATGGCTCTTAGGCGTTAGGAAGTTGTGTAGCAACAATGCATGTAGAGCAGAGCTAGGGAGATTTCCTATACGTTACCAAGCAAAATGTAGAAACATCAATTTCTGGCTGAAACTGAATGACCCTGAGCAGATCAAGTTATCACCGGCTGTACAATATAACGATATAAAAAAATAAGGAAAGCAAAGAATTTTGTCACCAAAAAGTAAAAGCCCTGCTGTATCATATAGGGCTAGGAGAAATATGGACAAACGTACAAACATCAATTCCTGATCGCAAAACCATTTTGAGTATTATAAGCCAGAGACTAAAGGACATAGAGTACCAAACTTGGCTTAGTGACATAAATAACGATAAAAGAAAAGATCCCCGCCAAAGCAATAAATTAAGGACTTTCCGCAGATTCAAGTCCAACTATAATTGTGAAGACTACCTCCTGACAGGTCACCAATACCAATCACAGAATAGCATTGAAAAAGCTGAGGCTAAGTAATCACAAATTAGCAATTGAAACTGGGCGTTACTCGAAACCTTACAAAATACCCGAAGAAAGAATTTGCCCCATTTGTACAAATGGCGCCGAAGATGAAGAACATGTTTTAATAAAATGCCCAGCATACCGCAATATCAGGAAAAACCTTTTCGATTATTTGGAGGATCAAATGAAAATCAAAATAAACAGAATGACGCCTAATGAGGTATTTTTACTACCCATAAACCCCCCAAACAAGGATAGAGCTGTGCAAAAACAAATTTCCAAATTTATCTATGAATGCGTAAAAGGAAGAAAGAAAAAGCAACTTCATAACATTCTATGATTAACTTCTATTTATTGATATAACTTGTCTTTTATGTAAATTTATTTGGGCTACTGCCAATGTACACATTAGTATAAGGCTCCAAATAAAATCATCTGTCTGTCTGCAAAATACGGAACATTTCAAGTCGGGACGTGGCATTCGGTAAACAAATCAGCAGATGAAGTACATAGATAAGTACTGAAGTACGAATCAGCGGCGTCACGATGTATGGGAACATCGGTGCTTGCGTGTGGGCAGGCGATCAAAATGCGGAAACAGAATGTCTTTTTTTGACATAGTAGCTAAAAAAAACTGATCCCTAATAAACTGCATGCCTAAAAATATTGAACCCCGACCCTGACTGCACCCAAATTATACTAAATCCTGACCCTAATCTGCCCAAATCAGGTCAAAACCCTGACCCACCCCGGCGGCACATACATAATACGTCACAAACAGAATGTATTTTTTAAACTCCGATCAAATGCCCCACCCCCTACCGCCTAGATACTCGTCAAATTCCCCACCCTCGGGAACAAGACTCTAATCAAATGCCCGGGGGTGGCCCGGTGGGGGGGATGCACGGGTTTGGAATTGACTGATACATAACGGAAACCTTTGTCGTGGAAATGTGCAAAGGTTATCGCACTATTCAAGCAGGGAGATAGGACTGATAAGGACAACTATCGGCCAATATCCATTCTCCCGACCGTGAGTAAGGTTATCGAGCGAGCAGTTCACATACAGCTTTATGGCTTCTTAGATCTTCATAAGCTACTGACTGTCAATCAATTTGGTTTTAGGCGCGGCAGATCCACATCTCTTGCCCTAACTCGATTTACTGACGAAATGCTCACCAATATGGACAATGGCTTGTTAAATGGTGTGATCTACATCGATTTAAAAAAGGCGTTTGACACAGTCGATCACACAGTTTTACTCCACAAATTGAAAGTTCTAGGAGTCTGCGGAACGAGTTTGGCGTGGTTCCAAACTTATCTAAGCAATCGTCGTCAGCAAACAGTTATCGGACAAGTTTCATCAAGTATTCGGAAAGTGTCTGTTGGGGTTCCTCAAGGTTCCATCCTTGGCCCCTTATTGTTTTCTATTTACATTAATGATTTGCCCAATTGTCTTATGCATACTTCGGTAACATTATTTGCCGACGATACAGCCATGTACTGTTCTTCGAATTCTGTTAAGGACTTAGAGTCTATGCTTAATGAAGACCTAAAGAACGTAGCACAGTGGCTTTACAATCACAAGCTAACTTTGAACACCGCAAAATCTAAGTTTATGCTTATTGGAAGTTCACAGAGGTTGAAATCCCTTGACACGATTAGTGTACAAATCTACGACAAAGATCTTGATAGAGTAGATTCATTCAAGTACTTGGGCGTCGTCATAAATGAAACCCTTACCTGGAATGACCATGTCGACTACGCCAACAGCAAGGTTAAACAAAGATTAGGGATACTAACCAGGATCAAGTACTTACTTCCCGCTTCTGTTAGAGAACTTTTTAGCAACACAATGATCTTACCAATCTTAGATTATGGCGACATTGTTTGGGGAGACAAAAGCAATACTACTCTAATGAAATCCCTTCAACTTCTTCAAAACAGAGCAGCAAAGCTAATTTTAAATAAGTCCAAGCACTCTTCTGCTTCAGAGGCCTTGGAAGAACTTGGCTGGGATTCCTTATCAGAGAGACGCAGAAAGCACCGCGTATCTTATTTGTTTTTAAATGCTTAAATGGTTTTATAGACTGGGATTTTACTTTTACTTTTAAGAGAGACATGCACGACTACAATACCAGAAGTAAGAACGACATCTATAAGCTTAAATCTCGTAGCTCGTTTGGCCAACGTCGCCTTTGTTTTCATGCCATTCAGGACTGGAATTTGCTATCTGAGAGCACGAGAAACATTCTAAATCTAGATCAATTTAAACGATTTATCTAGTTACTTATATATAGTAGTACGTTATTGTTGTTATTATGTTTATAGCTATTTTTTAATTAATACCTTATATTACTAGATTTTAACCTTTTATAGATTCATAGACATTTTTATATTTTTATGTTTCTACACTAATACAGGACCTTCCTGAAAATCACCTTAGGGTGAGGTTTGCTTCCTGTATAAATATTTAAATTATTATTATTATTATTAACGATCGAGCCGGTAGAAATGATTGTTCTCATCCCTGACCGGTTGAAGGTGGTTTTCACCGTCGGTATTTCCTGTGAATTGCTTGAGTCAGAGATTGTCAATAAAACAATGATTGCATTTATTTGTCAATACTCTTTGCCTTCTCTTTGTCGAAATTTTTTGGAATTTTTTCCAATCCGGACCCCGATGGTGGGGCATTTGAACAGCCTGGATGGAAAACTGGTGGGGCATTAGAAGAGTTTTTCTGCCTTGGTAGTGGGGCATTTGATCGAATTTTTTTCAAAATGTTCAAATGCCCGGGGGTGGCCCGGTGGGGCCATGCACGGGTTTGGAATTGACTGATACATTATATACTTTATAATAAACGTAATGGTTTGAAACCTACCGATATAATAATTATGTTTTTAACTCGCGCGCTGTCTAGGGTCGCAGAAAATTCAACTCATCACAACTCTTGTCACACACTTAAAGTGCCTATAACCCTTTTGCAATTTTGATAGCTTATGAACCACCGAAAGGTTTTGAGTACTTCTGTGAAGAAAGTTTTGGTTTACAGTGAATACTTTATGTTCTACGCTTGTTTGAAATCGTGTAAATGTGACCTTTCCTGACCCATGACCAAGTAAGCAAAAGCCTGGGTCGAAACCTGTATGTACGTCACCTCATTAATGCATTTTTCTCCATGGCGCCTTTCTATCACAACAACATCGATGCACAGAAAATATACACAGTTTGTGAGTTGTTAGTAAAGAAAAAAGTCATTTTAGTTAACATGTTAAATATTTATTGTAATGATTGCAAAGCCGAATTAATTATATGACGTCAAGATGACGTAAATACAGGTATCGACCCAGGCTTTTGCTTACGCGGTCATGGATCAGGAAAGGTCACATTTACACGAATTCAAACAAGCGTAGAACATAGAGTATTCACTCAAAACCAAAACTTTTTCACAGAAGTACTCAAAACTCTTCGGAGGTTCGTAAGCAATAAAAATTGCAAAAGGGTTATAGGCACTTTAACATCACGCAGTCGGTCAAAGTTCACGAAGCAAAGGAAAACAATATAGTTTATAGGTTTAAACATAAACAATTTACCTCTGAAAGTGGGCTTCAAATTTGGTAGGTTCACTCTTTCAAGCCAGGCCTCTACGAATGCGCAATCCGTATCTTGGAAGTCATCGAAGACACGGCGTACCGTTCGCCATTTCGACGCGAGCAATGCGAATTTGTGGCAATCCCTTTATGTAGGACGACACGAATTTTTACCAAAAATACAATAGAATACAACACAATACAATTCAATAGAACAATAGAACGCAACACAATACAATACAATAGAATACAATTTGGTAGCAATTCGTGTCGTCCTACATGAAGGGATGGCCGAATTTGTAGACAGACAGAATGTATTTTTTAACTGACTCCGATCAAATGCCCCACCCCCTACCGCCTAGATACTCGTCAAATTCCCCACCCTCGGGAGCACGCCTCTAATCAAATGCCCGGAGGTGTCCCGGTGGGAGGGATGCACGGGTTTGGAATTGACTGATACATTACGATATGGCGACCATTTGTGGTTAGCAGACGGTTTCTCATCTTTTCCCGGGGCTTTTCTTTGTTAGGGGTATAGAATGGTCAAATCCGAGACTCTCCGAGACCCGAGACTTACTTTTCTAAGGGGTATAGAATGATTAAATCCGAGACTCGCCGAGACGCCGAGATTTCGAGACCCCGCCCCCATCCACCCCCCCCCCCCCCCCCCTAATAAACGCCAGCGATTTATCGATTTTTTTTTTGTCAAAAGTCACACTACCACTTTCCACATGTCCGCCTTTTTCAGTTCCAACACAACCTCTGGGTCCCATTTGGTGGGAATGAAACGTGGAATTCATCGGCGAAACCTTTGAATTCACTGCTATCTATGTCGGTGAGTTATCAAAAACTTAGGAAATTAGATGCGATAGCTGTGGGACAACCGCAATCTGTCATTTCTCTTCAGGAATCTTTACATATCATCGCAGAGATATAGGGGTATATTATGGTCAAATCCGAGACTCGCCGAGACCCTTTAAAAATTCGAGACTCTTTTTTTAACGCCGAGATACGAGACTAGCTTGAGTTTTGCCGAGAATCACGATTTTTGGAGGGACTATTCTATACCCCTAGATATCAGTGTGATGTGATGTTTCTGAAAACTATCGATTTTTCCACGGAGAAACGTCACAGGTCAAAAACCCCCACCCCCAAACTTCGCTGGATGTTTCTCGTGGAAAAATCGATATGTGACGCTTCCTTATGTCGATCAGGTGCCAAAGTTTAGATCGTCGATCTAAACTTTGGCTTTATAGAGGGCAGTAGAACCTCTGGCACCCAGGGTACCGCGAGCTTGGCCTGCCTGTGATTAAATTCAGCTACTTCTAACCCTGCTAGCAGAGGTTCTTTTCTCTTACCCTCTCTCCAGCTCCACTAACGTTAGTGGAACTGGAGAGAGGGTAAGAGAAAAGAATCTCTGCTAGCAGGGTTGGTACTTCTGAGGTAAATTTTCACAAAATAAGGCACATCTCTGGCAGCGTATTCAATTTTATGTTATCTTTGTTTCCTAAATCTTGACTGATTTGATCATGAATCAAATAAAAGTTGTTGAAATGGCCGTAATAAAGATTATTGAACTAGGGGAGGGGAGGTATTGATATAATTTTTCAACTAATTTGTACAAGATTGCAGAAATGGTAGATATAAATGTTTAAAGCGATTCTATTTTTCTTTTCTATTTTCTTTACTAATCTACTTCTTATATTTTACAGCTGACGCTTTATACCTTCGTACCCCTCCCATTTAACTGCGATTTCCGACCGCGTTGCCGTGCCAACGGTGGAACATCAGATCGTGTTCCAGAACACAAAATCAAATATGGCGACGGCGATGGTGGGCATTGCTCCTTCTGCAAGGGCAGAAAACAACTGCCTCTGTAGCCTCTAGCTTCGAGCAGTTACATCCTAAGGTGAAAGAAAAACATAAATCAAAAGCCAAGGAAGGGAATGACCCACTCAAAGTTCTCGATCCTGCGAGAAAGAAGCTTTCAACCGTCGAATCTCAGCGCGTGATTTCAGTTCTCGATGAAACAATACGAAGAATAGAAATAGCCAGTTTATTGCCATTCATAGAGGAAAATCTTGATAGATTCTCCGTTCTTTTGGGACGAACCTGACCTCGGTAATAAGGGAGCACGAGAGGCTTCAAAATGCTTATCAAAAAGCTGTTTCAAAGTTTGAGCTCGATCAAAAACGCGGTCGTTCAGCTTCTCCTCAAACTCCCACTGCAACACCAGCATCTTCGCGAAGAGCGAGTATTATTTCTGAGGACAGCGCTGTGGAAGTTACAGTTCTTCAATCTCCAAATGCCCAGAAAAGCAGCAGACAAACTTCCTTAGCAAGTGCCGGTGGGGATTTCCCAGAGGTCAGGAAAATCAGGTGTAGGATCGGCTAAAAGCAGCGAGTTCGGTGAGGTGGACGAAGAGAGGGTTAAAAGTTTGGAAGTTCTTGTAAAACAATCGTTAAGGACCGTTTTCCGCATGTTCTCAAACAATCCAACGGCGGTGAACGCGTTAAGGAATGAAAGAAACGAACGGTCATTCGAGGCGAACACTATGATTGACGAACTTGTCGCGATAAGGGCTGTTTTGTTCGAAAGGCCTCCTGACAACTCCAAGCGAGCTGAAGGACAGGGATCGGTACCCTCATGGCAGTTGTCGAGAGACAGAAAAAATCCAGTCAAATGGCCAGAAAATTGCAGGCAGAGTTGCAGAATGCTATTGATGATAGAGATAATGAGGTATAATACTGGGTCTTCCATACTCTATGGGGTTGTTAGGAAGGGGTTTTTGAAAGGTCCCCCCCCCCCCCCCCCCCCCAATTACTTCCTTATATAGCCTATACAGGGTGGTGCTGCTAGATAGGGTATGGTTTTATGGTTTTGATCTCGCCAAAACCTGTAGCTCGTCACTTTAACCTTCCTGGTCATTGCATTAATCACATCACTGTATGCAGAATTTCTCTGTATCAAGGTACTACCAACACTTGTAAACGCAAAGAACAGAACTTTATTTTCAAATTAGGGCCCGTTTACAAGGAGATAGGGTTACCCTAGCACTAGGGTTACCCTACCACTAGGGTTACCCTAGCGCTGTGTCATTTCCTCTTATTTTTAGCGATGTGTTTACAAGCAGGCGGGACAACTCAACTCGGCTGCCCGGGTTACCCTAGCGCTAGGGTTACCCTGTCTGAGAGCTAGGGTGACCCTAGCACTAGGGCTATGTTTTGCCCTTGTAAACGGTTTGCTAGGGTAACCCGCCTACCCGGGTCAACTCTATTCTAGAGCCAAATTTCACATTCCAAGTTCCTAAAGTTCTCTAGCAATTAGTAGGTAACTTAACAATATTCTAGGATACTAGACAGCTGCAATAAAGGGCACCACAGAAAGAAGAATCGACGTTAATCCACCAAAACCCGCCAGAACTCTACTCGTGTCCGCCATGTTGTTTTCTATGCTTGAATGATTTTGGCGGCCGCGAGCCTTGCGGTTCACAGGATACCAAAGAATCAGTAAAATCAAAATCACTTCCACAGATCTGTTTGAACCGGATAAAAATGAAAGGAAAGTGGAAGAGTAATATTAGTAGCACATGTTTTCATTCATTAGTATGACGTTTCATAAGAAACGGCTTTTCAAATGAAGAATATATTTGAAAGAGACTTCATCTGGCTTGTGTTGAGTTGGCTCGGGCAGTAGGGTAACCCTACCTGAATCATTTTGCTTGTAAACCCGGGCTATCTTTGACCCTAGTGGTAGGGTAACCCTAGTGCTAGGGTAACCCTATCTCCTTGTAAACGGGCCCTTAGGCACTTTGGCACCTCACGGTATTAATGAACGCTTTTCGTTCATTTAATTACAGAATTTACGTATTCACTCGCACTTAGATCAGCATGTTTTCTTAGTTTACTCATCAACACTTCCTGTTACAACTATTAGCATTTCTATTGTTGGTGCAATTTTCTTTGATCCCAATTGATCCAAGCACATGTTTCCTCAGCGGTAATCATGCATTGGTGCAATTTTCTTTGATCCAATTGATCCGAGTACATGTTTCCTCAGTGGTAATCATGGACTCAACACTAAAAATGCTGGTCTACATGTATGTGCATCAATTTCTCTTACTCAACAGGTACATCATTAAGCATAATTTGTCTTTCTCAACACATCATTATAAACATGGTACATGTAATTGACCTAATAGTCCATTTCATAGTTCTTGACCACCGTTATGAAAGGTAACCAAGCCTTTGGTGAGATAATTGAGGAAGATGAGTCAGCTTAGTTTGAAGCTTGTATCTATAGCTACATGTACATGTAGCATGATAAATTATCAAAATATATCCGTATGAATTTTCATAGAAAGAGGTTTTGTATCAGTGCAGGGTCAACTCCATACAAGTCTATAAGTTTTGTTACCTTAGTTTCAAGAGCTACGAAGTGGACTATTTATCACAGTTGTTCTGTTCCTATTTGTTTTAAATTTCATTGTCTTGAATAGCGTATAATATTTGGATTGTCATCTTAAACAGGGTCACAAAACAAGGTGTATTATCTTAAACAAGGTCAGAAGCCCATTACCAGAAGTATTGATCTTATTCATTCATGAGCTGGCATGTTCTCAGATAAGGCTATTTTTAGAGTTAGGTTGCTGCGAAAAAAAGACAAGAAGCTTTGTGAACAGTCATTTTATGCAACAATGTACTGCCAATGCTCCCTAATGATTAATGAAAAGATATAGTTATTGCATACAATGAGAAAACCTTGGAATTGTAAAAGATAAGCATTTTAATGGCTTTCCGTTCAGGGTATAGGGTTTATTCACCTTACATGTTATAGGGTTTATTCACCTTACATGTTATAGGGTTTATTCACCTTACATGTTATAGGGTTTATTCACCTTACATGTTCTAAAAATAACCTGCTCTGGCAATTAATGTACTGACTCAGACTAAGTATGGGAGATGGACGCTCCTGGTAATGGGCTCCTGACATAGGCCTACGGAAATTATTCCGTAATCATTTTGGGAATAATTGGGGTATTTAAAAACAAAGAATAATGGAGAACAATTGGAAGATTTCGGGAATAATTTAACGAAATTTTAGGAATAATATTTAAGAATAATATATTATTACGCCTAAAATGCTTAATTTAACGTCTTTTCTACAGTTAATATGGCCTTTCAATTCGTATTTTAGCAATTCCGAGCCATTTCCTTGTTAATTTTTGACCCGGTGTAATCTATGTGTTACCTCATTACCGCACTTTTTATATTCAGTCATTTAGTGGACAACAGTGATTCAAAATGATGGACAAACCACCAGTCGTTCTCGTCAAAGAGGCCCCTGTCGCTACTACTGCTGTAGAAAATGCCCTTGAGTACCAAAAGACCAAAGAAAGCCTTCATTGGGTTTATGTATACCATTATACATATTCCAGGTGGAGGAAGTTTCTAGAATGCCAAAGACATCAATAAGACTTGGTTGCTTGAAGTTTCTTGGTTATAATGGCAATTTGGGTTAGCTGGGTCATGATCATGTGGGATAACAAGAATAATCGGAAAAAATGGGTGGATTTTCTGCACATAAAAAAAAGAATAATAATATTGGCAATTTTAAGAGAATAAAAGCTAGAATAGAATAACTCATGAAAATTCGGAAATAATTTTCGCAGGCCTATCATATCCTGATCATGATAGGGTATGGAATTTCATTTTGTTTTACTTCAACAGAGTCTGGCATGGGTTTGAGAGGCTCAACAGCACCAACTCCACCTTAATTTTAGTAGTTAACTGTAAATTATGTGGGTTTATTAAAGTAATTAAAATTGATTACTGTATGTGATATCAATAATCATATACACGTATTAAACAGAGGATTACATACCCATTTGGAGATTTGAATTGTATCTTCAAGTGTTGATGAAATATCTTACTTGTTCGCTGCACTCACTCTGAGTCGTAAGCTATTTAATCAACACTTGAAGATAAAATTTGTATTTCTGAGTACCTATGTAATAGCCTCTTTATAATAGGCCATATCTAAAGAGATTGCAGAGATGTTAGCCTGACTTTCAGACGGTACAAGGTCCTCTGCTCACTTCCTCCCCCTCACCGTCTGATAGACTTTGGCAGAAATCGTGTTCTGGCCATTGTTTCATTTCAACCAATCAGAGCGAACGTTTCATTTTTAGATAACTGAGGTATGCGTGGAATGTCTAGTGGAGCCTGCATGAAGGTGAAGCCAAATGGTGGACGATACAAACGGACTTGATATGGCTTTGGAGAAAGTGTGCGAAACTTTCGGCATTTCTGAATTATTTCCCGAACAGAGAAAGGCATTATTATCCTTCGTTTCCCGGAAGGACCTTGACTACCACAGCTGCATCTACAAGGCGATGACCAGGTCGAGAATCGAGAGAGGAGAAATTATGTAGCCTTCTACAGGTCACCAGAATCACGGCTCTTTCATGCACTGCAGAATATGTTCTACAGCTTCAAACTTATAGAAACAGAACGTCCTCAGACGTTTACCGGGAAAATCTGATAGGAAACGCTATCGATATCACGATGTTTATGGATCTACTAGCTACAGGCTTTGGAAAATCATTAATCTTCCTCAACCGCTTTGTATGCCTTATTAAAATGTAATGTCTCCTAGAATGTTGGCATTTAGAAGACCAAATCTTTCTTGAAATGTAATGAATGTAGTGAAAGCACATACTGAGTATGTCATGGTAATAGTTTCACAACATTTGGGCAATTATTTATGTTTGCAGAATTTTTAACACACTTTATTTTGCCTATTTTGCTGTCCTAAAAGCTGAAATATATATCTTAGCTTTTTTGCCTTAAGACTAAATCTTTCATGGAATGGCATGACATTTCTACAGGAGTGAACACATAATTATAGTGAATATGTCATGGTAAAAGTTGGATTACATTTGCTTAAATATTTATGTTTTCAGAATTTTGAACAGTCTTGATTTTGACAAATTGCAAAGTACAACAAATCCAGTAGTTAGATCAGTGTTGTGGCTATGTGCTTGAAATACTGTACAAAAAATCCTGTTTAAAAAGTTTCTGCTGCCCAAAAAACCAGAGCAGCTCAAACGGGATATGGTTAGGGTTAGTTCTGAGAAATCAACATATGTTTGAAGCTGTAAAACATAAGAATTCTGCAGTGCAGGAAAATGTGTGATTCTGGTGAGCTGTAGAAGACTACATAATTTCTCCTCTCTTGATTCTCTACCTGGTTGTCAAATGCCAAAAGTTTTGCACGCTTTCTCCAAAGCCATATCAAGTCCATTTGTATCGTCTACCATTTGGCTTCTCCTTCATGCAGGCTCCACTAGACATTCCACGCATACCTCAGTTCTCCAAAAATGAAACCTTCGCTCTGATTGGTCTAAATGAAATGACGTCAGGAACACGGTTTCTGCCAAAGTCCATCAGACGGTGAGGGGGAGGAAGTGAGCGGAGGACCTCGTACTGTCTGAAAATCAGGCTACAGAGATGTAGCCTACATTTGTATATATATAGTTCCAAATTTTGTAAAATGTATCGGTATGTAAGTATAGTCTGATTTTAACTCTCATTTGTGTTGTCTAGATCTCTAAGAGGAATGATATCATCCGGCGACTCAAGAATGACATCTACACTGTGGACAAGAATTCAGAGGAGCAAAATCGACGTATCATAACCGAAGCCAGTAAACAGGATGCAGCAGAGCTGAAGAACTCTGATGGGAAAAAATCAAAGCTTCAACAGGAAATTATCGAACAGAAAAAGAAGCTGGAGACAGAGACAACAGCTCACAGGGAGAGTGAATTTGCTCTGAGAAAGGTAAAATTACAAACTGGCTTATTTACTGTGGATGCAGGTTGAGCATTTAATTTAGCAGTGTCTGATTTTGTGTTTGTTGCAACGGTTTATTCGTCACGTTGCTAAGGAGAAATTGATATGTTGCTATATATATAAACCAATTTGCCATTCTGTTGGCATCTTGGCTTTGTACATTATAGCGGTTATGCGAGTAAGCAAAACTATATAGTTTACTACTTTCTCTGCATTAAAAACGAAATTATTTGGCTACATTCTACCTACTTGAATCTTGATTAAAGACAGATTAAAGGAAAGAAACACTGTGGAAAACTGAGAACATCGATTTTTTTGGTTAGCAACATGTCAAATTGCGAGTGATCATTATCAACTGTTACAACAAACTCAAAATCAGACACCGTTAAATGCTCAACCTGAATCCAAAGTAAATCCAAAAGAATTCCATACTGGTATTTTTCAAGCTCACTAATTCTTGAATATTTTGTTGATAAATACTTTAGCGAAAGTACAAAATTGAGACTGAAGTAGAAAATTGGATACAGAAGTATGACAGTGATATGGGAGAAAGACAGGTACGAAAGTTTTGCCTTTATAATACATGTTGTTAATTGTGTTTGTGTGTTATGAAGGGTACATGTATAGGAAAATTAAAAAGGACAGAGTCCAAAGGAGTACTGGGTAAAACTGATCATTTTCTGTTTGAACTTTCAGGATGAGTTTGATGCTCTAGATGAAGTCTACACAGAAGAGAAAAAACAACTTCAGGAACTGGAAGAGAGATTTACAACACTGGAAAAGGAATATGTGACAATTATTGAGGAACGCAGGATTGCAAAGGAGAAAGCAGAGGCTGCTGAAAAAGAACTGAACCTGAAGATTCGAGCTGCAAGGCTTATTCAGGCTATGTGGAGGGCACACAAGGCCAGAAAGCTACTTCAAAAGAAGAAAAAGAAGGGGAAGAAAGGGAAGAAGGGGAAAAAGAGTGGCAAGAGAAAGAAAAAATAGATGCTTCCTGCCAAGGCTTACATGTATGTAACTTCAGTATAAGAAGTAGCAGAAAATCAAGAATTTGGTTCCCTGTGTTATACATTGTAGGAAGAGAGGAAGCTATATTTTGGCAGAAGACAGGAGATCCTGGGAAAGTCAACAGTCTTAATTCTTATTGCATGAAAGCTGCATGATACCCTCATCCCCAGAGTTGTCTGAGATTTGAGTTGAAACATTCCATATCCATACCAATGAAATGCTCTACCGTGACCCTGAAAGTGTTGTTGATTGGTTAAACCATAGCAATGTGTAAAATTGACCAATCAACAGTGCTACCAAGAACTTGGTAAATTCTTTCATTATTGGTATTACATATTTTAAACACTTCTCTTGGAATAGCAGATTCATGTGAAATGGTGATTGACTTTCTGAGACTTGAGACAAGATGAAATGATTGTTTATCTTCAGTCTCTTCTCTAACTTTTTTTTATCAAAAGAAGTCATAACATATTCTATGCTCTGTCACTGCGCTTCGCCACATAGAAAATATTTATGTTGTATATTCTACATACACATCAAGCAAGGCGTGTTAGGAGGATGCCGACCAGTTTATTTTGGCCCGGATAACCAAGCATGTAAACTGGTTGGCGTCAAGTGAAAACTATATGTAAACATAATCTTAAACAACAACTCCAAGTCCTTAGGGGAGTGCACGAGGTGCTAATTACGAATGCCCAACAAAAATACATTTTCATGTTGATCATAGTTCATGTAGGCATACACTATATCTTTAGCTCCAAAAGAGTTACTTGATATGTTTTGGCAGGTGTTTTCTGATTGGACGAAACGCTTTTCGCACGTGTGAACAATTCGTTTCGCGATTCTGATTGGCTATGGAAAATTGTGAAGTGGGTTTTCGCATGAATGATCCATTCGTAAATATCAGTATGTATGTAATAATGCATTATTCTCCATGGCGCCTTTCTATCACAACAACATCGATGCATAGAAAATATACACAATTTGTGAGTTGTTAGTAAAGAAAAAAGTCATTTTAGTCAACATTTAAAATATTTCTTCAAATGATTGCAAAGTCGAATTAATTATATGACGTCAAGATGACGTCTACCCAGGAATCGACCCAGGCTTTTACTAACCTGAGTATCAGTGCCTCTCTCCCTTCCTTTTCACCACTTTTTCCCTTCCTTCCTTAGGGGGGAGGGTGGTGGTGAAAAGGAAGGGAGAGAGGTTAGGCTTTTACTTACGCGGTCATGGATCAGGAAAGGTTAAATTTACACAATTTCAAACAAGCGTAGAACATAAAGTATTCACTGTAAACCAAAACTTTCTTCACATAAGTATTCAAAACTTTTCGGAGGTTCATAGCTATAAAAATTGCAAGAAGGGTTATAGGTACTTTAAGGCTCATGCGAAGGAATCCGCTAAAAACTCTTTAGCATTAGAAAAGAATCTTCCGTTAAGTTGTGGCCTGACCACAGGCTACCCAAGCGTAAGGTTTTTGATTACCGTTTATTTTACAAGACTTGACTGGGAATTGAGAGAGTTCTTAGAAATTGCAATAATTCTGTAAATATTGAAATAAAAGAAACAAGACTTTACCTGTGTGCTGGTCAGTTATTTGGGCTGTGTCTGTGTAGTACTGGCCTGGTTCTGCCGGGATAAAAAATCGCCCTTGGAAATGCGCTGAAATTGCACACTGTTTTTACAGAATTATTGCAATTTCTAAAAACTCTCTCAATTTCCAGTCAAGTCTTGTAAAATAAACGGTTAATCAAAAACCTTAGGCTTGGGTAGCCTGTGGCCTGACCATTTAGTGCTCGTTCCAGCTCGTCCTTGACTGAGAATACGAAATTTTCCTTTCATCTGTTAGTACGTTTAACATGCAGTCACTCTAGAACGAACCCTCCGTGGTACCCAGCTAGTTTAGCTTCATATAGTAAGTTATTCTGGGTATATTTTACCCTTACTCTTCTGTGCTCTCTATCTTTTCATAACATTGTAATTTAATCTATGCTCATAAATGAAATATTTGTTGTAGACTATAGCTCAAAGTCTGAAATACTAACAAACAAAATTATATAATTTAAGAACTGAATTTGATGTCGTATATTTGATAAATATTGCCTTATTTGACGTGCACTTGTGTACGTAACTGATTCTATACCTATATAAACCAACTATTTTTTAAATATAGTTCATTTAGTTCTATGTTTTAGTAAGAACAGATAAGACATCCATTATCAGAGTAAAATATACCTTAAATGAAAGACAAGATTTTATGTAGTTTATACATGTAGTCCAAAAATTAACAAATCGAAAGTTTTACTTTCTTTTTAGGGAGAACATGTTTTGTCTTTGAATTTTTTTTAAAGGGGCACCCACATATTATTTCAGTTTTGTTTAGCAAAGATAAAGAGTACCCTTCCCACGTATAATTGGAAGCGATATAATATCCTTTGATACGACACACCCGTATAATTGTTGCTGCCGCAGCGAGCGAGCCTGAAGCGAGCGAGCAAGGCAGCAGTTCTAATCTTTAAGAGAGTCCAAATCTCGATTTCTTTTTTTTACCACAATGCATCACTTCTATTGTATTTTTTTACCACAATGCTTTGCACGGATCTGATCTTCACGTGATATTACACGAGGTGGAATCTGCATTGTTGGAGCTAACTACGTTCAACCATTCTTTAATGCATTTCTGTGTATGCGATCCTTGTGTAATCATGAATTTGGTGACGTGTAGACGTGCAGGCCAACTCTGTGTGAACTATCAGTTTCCAAAGATTAAGATCTCTCCTGTTATCAAGATGGTGAGCAGCAATAAATTGTCTTCTATTGACCTTCGATAAAGTCAAGCAGCCGGTTCAAAACAAAATTAGCATTTACAATTACATTCTCAATTACAGTTGATTTCCGGTGTTTTTAAACTTCACCGGGGAGAACAGTAGTATGTCGGAAATTGGTAGGCTCAGGGGATTTACCGGGAGATCGTTGATATGTCGGGACAAAATGAAAATAAGTCGGGACAAAATGAAAATAAGTCTGGACAACTTTTGAGATACACACCACAGCTTAAACAGGATTCAGTCACACGATAGCCCCAAACTACAAAATATATTCATCTAACATCTTGGCATTTTATCACCCAGTAATATATTTTTCCTGCCAAAGTGCTACTGTAGGTTCTCTTCTAATACACTTCCTTAACTGAGCGGAGCAGCATTCACTACCTGTTAGGTATACTAGTTATGGCTCTATATAATAAGCATATTTTGCGGAATTTCCGCTCACTAACTCCGATCGTTTCGACTCGTTTCAATAATTTAACTCTGAAACCCTTTTTCTGCCTCCCTAAACCCGCACACAATTCACTTTTGGGTTCGTTTTAAAGCAGATTTATTCACCAGGTTTGATTCAAAAGTCTCTCACAATCTCTCGCGTTTCGAATACAAAACTCTTTTTTACTACAATCACTTATCACTTGATCATATTACGTGTTCCTTTACTTTGTTATCTTGACGTCAATCACGGATCATTTTTGCTTTAAATGTCTTCTTGTGGCTAGTCTCCGACACTCTCTCCCCATACAGCTCTCTTCTGTCCGTAAAGGTGTATGTCACTGTCACAGAAGACTAGATAAACATTTACTGTAACAGTGGTATTATAACTGGTAATATACGATATACGTAAAATACATGAACGTGAAATACATGAAAGCTCAGTGTTCAGTTATAGTTATCCGTGGCGATCTCTTGTATGCGATGGCCGGCTGCTACTGCCGCGTCCCTCTTCGGTCGAAATTCACGTGCATTGGCATCTAGGGGTGCATGTGGCTCCTGTGGCCTCACGTCGCATGTCAGCTCCAACGGATACAAGTGCTGTACAGGTCGCTCGAGGAAGGCTTTCCCAGCACGTACTTTGGCTCCTCGGACTACACCATCTATCCCCTCATACAATTCTGTCACAATTCCCAGCTGCCACTCACCTCGATTTCGGTCTTCGGACTTCACAATAACCACGTCACCTACAATAAATAACTTTAAATGAGTGCGGTTTACCAGTGATGTGTTGGTGTCTCTCTCGAAGACCTCGGACGTATTCCTTCGTCCACCGCTTCCACATGGCATCTTTACACCTTATCAGAAACTTTGCTCGTTTCCGAAGATCGTAATCCTGAATATGGTGAGCATCCATCTCCGGTAACACAGTGGGTGGCGTGAACATCAGAGTGTTCGGTGTGAGGATGGGGAACTGGATATCATCCTCTACGTAGCTAAGGAGCCGGTTGTTGAGTGCTACTTCCACGTCCAAAATGACATCTGTCAGCTCCGTCCAGGTAAGACCCCTTCCCAACTGTCTTGTATAGTGATGTCTTCACCAGGCCCACCATTCGCTCGAATTGACCGCCCCACCACGGGGAGAAACTCTTGGGCCCTCTCATCCTTCATCACAGTGCGGACCCATCGTGCAGCGCCAACAAATGTTCGGCCATTATCCGGGTAGATCTTAAGTGGTCTGCCTCGGCGCGCTATCAGTCGCTTGAGCGTCTCGAGAAACTCCTTAGTCTCCATTGTCGTTGTCACCTCGAGATGAATAGCACGAGTCAAGCTGCAAGTGTACAAAACGATATACGCCTTGGCTTGCTTGCCGGACTTGGTGTAGTACAGGGGTCCCGCATAGTCCACACCAACTACTTGAAAAGCCCTGTCGCCTACTGTACGGTCTTGTGGTAGTTTCCCCGGTGGGGGTTTGGCAACCGCCATAGCTTGGAACCGGCGGCAACCAAAACATCCCTTGATGACTCGCTTTACCAGACACCTAAGTCTTGGTACCCAGTGCTTCTCCCTCACGCGAGTTAGAGTCATCCCTACTCCCCCATGCATGGTGCGCAGGTGCACTTCTTCTACTAGCTTCTTGGTGTAGGGTTGCGAGTCTGGAAGATAAATTGGATACTCTCCTTGTATCCGCCCCTGCACTCTAGTATTCCCTTCCCATTGCTTGATTCAGTCTTCTTTAAAGTCGCACGATTTCTGAGCTCGCTTGATCCAAAACAGATGCTGTTCCTGTATTTCGTCAGTCGTTGGCGACCCAGTTATTCGCTTTTCTCGCTTCAGGCGGGAGTTTTGTGTGAACCGCGAGGCCCACGCACAAACCCTCAGGGCCTTATTCAGGCCAAACCTGGCGAGCACCTCATCGAACGCATCGGTGGCATTCACACTTATAGCAAACAGCTCCTTGATGGCCTTCGCTTCTGACTCGCTCTCCTTGGAAGGCCTCGTCACAATGTTTCGCGGCCAACTTTCTGGTTGGCCCAACCACTTCGGTCCCGTCCACCACAGCTCGCAGTTGCCATCACCGCCTCTACTGTCGATATCTGCTGGATTCTCTTTTGTTCCAACGTGATGCCACTGCACATCTGTGTGTGTCCGGATTTTCTCCACCCTATTGGCGACGAACTGTCTGTAGTTCCCTTCCTCTCTGATCCAATTTAAAGCCACACTGCTATCTAGCCAACAGTGTGACGAGGTCACTGGGAAACCTATAAGAGAATCTCTAACGTTGTACAAAAGGTTAGTCGCCATGTGACCAGAGATTAGCTCCAGCCTGGGCATGGTCAGCCCCCTTTTTGCTAACCGTGCCCTGGCTGCAACCAATCTCTGACTCTGCCCTGAAGGCTGTTGTACCACCGCATAGACCGCGGCAGCTACTCCCACCCCACTGAAATCTCCAAATGCGTGGAGTTGCACGTCACCGATTTCTTCTTGGTAAAGCGTCAATGCTCTCGGCACTGACATGATCTCTGGAAGTGAACGATCCCACCTCCCCCACTTGCTCGTCAGATCTCCTGGTATCGGTGCATCCCATCCCAATTTGGCGTCACATACTTATCTGTAAATCACTTTACCAGCAAGAGTAATTGGTGATACAAGCCCAAGAGGGTCATAGATCTTGGCAAGTTTGGCCAAGACTCCCCTCTTGGTTCTTGTCGCACCAGATGTCGGGATGGTAACACTAACCTCATATTTATCTCTATCCCATGCAAGGCCAAGGACCTTGCACTGTCCCTTAGTAGAAGCACCCAATTGCTGTTTTGCATATGTCACATCTCCACTCTCACTCCCCTCCCCTGTCGACTCCATTCCCTTTGCATTTGAATGCCACTTATGAAGCTTAAAGGTGGCATCCTCGAAAACCTCGATAGCACTCTTCTGCAACTCTTTGGCTTTGGCTACTGTTGGTGCCCCCATGATGAGGTCATCAACATATAATCCGCGCTCAATCTCCCGCACGCTCTCTGGATACTTCTCTCTCCACTCCTCTAAGTGTCGCTGGATGACCCCCCCTAATAGAAAAGGTGATGAGGTCAAACAAAACATCGCTCGTGTGAAACGCAAGGTTTTCAGCTGCGCATGCGCATTCACTCTCCAGTGGAACTATAGCGCATCCCTCTCACTAGCTCTGATCCTGACCTGCAGAAATGCCTTCTGCAAATCACCGGTAATCAATACCGGATGAAAACAACTGCGCACCAGAACACTCCATAAATGATTTTGAAAAGGGGGTCCCGGGTGTAGACAATCGTTGAGCGAGGGCGCATCACCGTTTGCCCTCGCAGATGCGTCATACACCACCCGCAGCTTTATGCTTTCCGCCTCTCCCTTATTACTGCCTTGTGTGGCACATAGAACTCAGTTCCTTCCGGGGGGTCACAGGCGCGCTCAACGATCCCTTCCTCCAGCTGATCCCTTATAATTTGGTCATAGTCCTCAACCAGTCCCTGTTTGTTGAGTTTTCGTGTTAGACTGCTGAGCCTTTGCAGACTCCCTTCTTTACTTGAGGGGAGTGGTGGGTGGTTTCCCTTCCAAGGGAGCACTATTTCGTACCACCCCTCCCCACTACGGGATAATTGCTCCTTAAACTCCCTGTAAACTTCCTGTTGATCTCCTCCTGATGTATCTGCTAGTCCCAAAACATCAAGCTTACACAGCTCTTCATAATCGTTGTGTGACGTTTGCGTGAGTAGCATATTGCTCGTGTCAACTTCCTCTCCAGGTGACAATAGTGTCCATCCGAATTGTGTCTTCTCTGCGACCGGATCCCCTGGTTTCCCAATACGTGGCGCGTTCCCAGTTTTGATCTTAGCGAACTCACTCGCGCCAAGTATCAAGTGTACCGGAAGTTCGGCCTTCTTATCCATGTCGAGTAATCTATTGTACTCCATTTAGATGTTGATATTGCTTTAGTAGTTGCTCGTATTCAGGTCTTGGTCCACTGCTTTTACATTTACAGTATAGATTTCCACTTGTCTCGTAGTCACTCCCAATATAACAAGAAGCTGTACACAGCTTGAACTCCGGCGTATATCTTTTTAACGCGGACGCTCTCGTATACCTTCGTGTTTGGCACTTACAAACGCACAATCTGATGCGAAAGTACGCACATACAGTCGATTCCATCTAAAATTTCAAACGAGTCAGAACATGAGTAAAACATAGGGCCCCTAAGTGCAACTCGTGGATGGTCAGTGAGCTATTTTGGCATATATTAAAAGTCACGTGAGCAATGACGTCATCGTTACGTCATCACCACTAAGTGAATCGTGGGGAAACAAAACCTTTAAACTGTCTGGCATTAGAAATGAGGGAGATATGGGCATGTAGTTAAAATCACGTGACCGATGACGTCAACGTTACGTCATCGTCGCTAAGTGATTGAAAGCAACCCAGTACCTTGTCTGTCCAGGTTTGTGCAAGCTGACATTAGAAATGAAGGAGATATGGGCATGTACTTAAAATCACGTGACAGATGACGTCATCACCACTAGGTGCTTGATAGGGACCCACTACCATGCCTGTCCAGGTTTGTGCAAGCTGGCATTAGAAATAACGTAGATATGGCATGTACTTAAAATCACGTGACCGATGACGTCATCGCCACTAGGTACTTGATAGGGACCTACTACCATGTCTGTCCAGTTTGAGCGGGCTGGCATTAAAACGAGGGAGATATGGGCATGTACTTAAAATTACGTGACCGATGACGTCATCGTTACGTCATCACACCTAAGTGATTGATAGGGACGCACTACCATGTCTGTCCAGGTCTGAAGTGTTTGGCATTAGAAGGGCCCGTCAATAAATCTTCTCCAGCATGACCAAATCTTTTCGAAACCTTCCTGGCCGCGTATCATAAACATCCGTACCATATCTTCGGTAAATCAAACGTCATTCGGAAAGCCAACGGCGAGTCGTCGATCAACAGGAAAAAACGATCAATAAATTATCTCACTCGAAGTCCACAGGAAATACCTCGCATCCACATAACCCCAATAACTCGTTCTTCACATGCGTGCATCCACGAGTTAAAAACGAGTGAACACAAGTAGAACACGAGTGACTGCAAGTAAGCTAGGTTACCCTAGGATAACACAGGTAGCTCAAAATGCTCGGATGCAAATACTATTGTTAATCTGTTCTAACTCCACAGTACACCAGTGAACACGAGTGTATAATTGTTCATTATTTAATTTAACACTATAATTAAAAGAACTAAGAGAAACAACCCGAGGAATCAATAGACCTCATTTCCAGTGGTAACGAGTTCCATAAAATAAGAGCAGATACCAAAACATCCGAAGTCCACATGATTTCAAATTATACTTCACGATCTTGAATAAATGCTGACTTGCCGAGCATAGCTTCGGGACTTGTCGAACTAGTAGCTTGTTGAAGAAATTAAATGCTCTTGCAATTGATTGTTTATTTGTTTCATGAAAGAAGTACACGTGCTTTGGGTAACAAATTTCATAATTTCTACCGGATTAAAAACACAATCAAACCCATGAATTTCCCCGGTGCTTCGAATATGATTTGACCTCGGCAGGAAGCCAGTAATATTCGTTTAGGACTTTAGATTCAAATTGGATTTACGAAAGCACAAGCAAACAAATACTCTTGGTAGCTTGAAATGTACCAGGCATCACAGACACATATTAAATAGAGCGATAATTAGAACAAAAAGCAATTAACAGACAAACTGAGAGGGTTTTTTTCACTCATGAATGCAGTTCGAATTTATGAGTGAAAAAATGTGTCTGTACCAGGCTATGTTTCGATTTCCAAAGTCTTATCCTGTTCAGTTTATACGGTTTCCAATGACAAATCCAACTTCTAGTAGCTTGTCGAAGTAAAATGCTCTCGTTGTTTATTTGTTTCATGAAAGAAGTAGACATGCGCTTTGGGTAACGAATTTCATTATTTCTAGCGGATTAAAAACACAATCGAACCCATGAATTTTCCCCGGATGCTTCGAATATGATTTGACCTCGGCAGGAAGCCAGTGTATTCCTGTACGAGTGGAACTTTTCACAACCACGCTTGGTAGTTTGAAATGTACTCGACATCACAGACACACAGACTTTAAAACAGAGCGATAATTAAAATAAAAGAACGAAAAGCACAATAACAGACTATAGAATCCTCGTAAGTCTTGCAACGATACCGAAACACGATCCCGTAAATTTTGAATGAGTAAGTCTATTGAGTCTTGACAACACAGTGACAAGTCTTGAATAAAATCCCGTTCGTTAAGTCGAGTTTTAATTTAATTGAGGTCTGGCACACAATCTTGGCCCGTAGATAATTCCGATTTCTATCCTTTGTCGTGAAACTGTCAGCAGAGTCCGCTGAAAGTGTGTGGACAATCTTTAGAGAATTCTGAAAAAAACAATTACAGAAGACCCGGCAAGCAGGCTACTTTGCTTCCCGTTCGCCGAAGTACTAGATTCGGCTACCATGTATATTTATGTCATATGCAGATGACTTTAAGCCACCGGTTTTGTTGGGATTACTTTCAACAAAGTACACTACGGAAGCCGAGAAGGGTCATTTCCCTACCACGTTGTTGCGAGGCGACAACGTGGAAATGACAACGTGGTACCGCGTTGTGACGTTCACAACGTGGAAACGACAACGCGGTACCGTGTTGTGAAGCGACAACGTGGAAATGACAACGCGGTACCGTGTTGTGAAGTGACAACTTGGAAATGACAACGCGGTACCGCGTTGTGACACTTCACAACGTGGAAATGACAACGTGGTACCGCGTTGTGACGCTCACAACGTGGAAACGACAACGCGGTACCGTGTTGTGAAGCGACAACGTGGAAACGACAACGTGGTACCGTGTTGTGAAGCGACAACGTGGAAATGACAACGCGGTACCGTGTTGTGTCGCCTCGCAACAACGTGGTAGGGAAATGACCCTTCTCGGCTTCCGTAGTGTACTTTGTTGAAAGTAATCCCAACGAACACTCTTCTTCCCCGCCGAACCACAGACAATGATGGACTTCGGCCGCAAAGCTAAACAACACGAAACTCGTCCGCTTTGATTTTGTTTCAGTAGAGCCATTTCCTCCGTTTATCAGCTGTAACACAAGCTGCTGGGACGTTTAGGGTTTCGAGTCCTTCATCAGTGCAATTAGGGAAGAGATATAAACTACAATAAATACTTTCCGAGACAAACAGACTTGACTGTATACGCGGCGTGATGGCGATAATTTCACAAGTTCACTTGCGCTCGCGACGAGTTGAGCCATTTGAAAATTCAAGGACCCTGGAACTAACTGAGAAGGCGGCTGTATTTCAGGCTAGTTATCAAACTCAATGCAATGAGGGTTTCTTCAGTTTTCCCCATATTAACAGACATGTAACAGTATATTAATGTCTCTCAATCTAGTAGAAAGACTCTCTAAGCTGTGTAGTTGACCTGACAGTTCAGTTACCCATTGACAGACGGTGGTATTGCCTAATTTTACGGCCGGGAATAGATTTCTGACAATGACTCATAGAAATCGATATCTCCTTGTCTCGCCTTGTCTGAGAGCTTTGACCTTTGTTATCTGAGCGCGCCTGACGAAATCTACCCTGAGATTATAATTCGATACCTTTTATATCTAAACGTGTTTAGAAACACTTAAGCTGAGATTGTATTTCGCTTACGTTTGTATATCTGTCCAGACAGCGCAAATCTAATGTATTACGTTGTTCGTGTATTTTTAGGTCTATAACAGTTATTTTACAAGAATCAGAAGATTACAAAGTAGTTAAAAAGAACTGTAGCGCCTCGAAGTCTCACGTGTTGCTCATTTCACATTCCCACAGTGGTAATTATACGGTGATGATAGTATGTGATGTAAACAGTGTTAAATAAATCTATAACGTTTAATGCGCATGCCTCCTGCTTTATCGCTCGATCACAGCGTCTCCGACCCACATTGTTAGTTGCAAAGGTCAGAACTGATCAAAAATTTTACAAGAAACATTAAAAATAAAAATAAAAAAAAGACACAGACTGCATTTTAAGACTCCGGCTGCTGCCATAGCAGCGCCGGAGTAATAACATCACAATCTTGCGAGTTATTTTACAACATGACCGCTTAGGAATTTTAGATAACAGCGCGGCAGATGCATAGGAACTACCAGCCCCTGTGTCGAGTATTAAAGCACGGCATTTTACTCCCTCTACATCTACAACAACAATCGGATTGACAACTTTGCTTTGCTTAATGCCTTAATCTCATTTGCTGTCATCAAGTTGCTGCCTTCTTTGATTGGCGACTTACATAATGAAGTATGATGGCGTGATCCACACTTCATACATCCCTTTTTGCTCTTGCATTCCATTGCGCGGTGTTTCTCTCCTGTACAGTTGAAACACAGTTTTTTCTGTGCTAGTATTTTCCGTCGTTCATCCACCGTAGTGGTGTGACATTTGTACATTCGTTTGAAGTGTGCGTGACGTTATTGCAGTAGACGCACCCTTGTTTTCGGCGCCCGCTATCGATTGCATTAAAGAGACGACCTGGCGCTTGACCTCCAGGGCGTTTTTGGCCTGTTTGTTTATCTTCGCTCGATGTCGATTCAATAGGGTTGATTTCCTTCCATTTTCTGATTGCGTCTAATAACTGATGAAAATCCCAGCTTTGCCAACTTTCCTCCCCACGAACCAAGTCTGCCTTTATGCCTTTAAGTTTATCGAGCACGGAACGCACATTTCCAGTAATTTGCTTTAATTGCTCCAGTATTTCCAAGCTCTGAACATTAGTCTGCAATGTTTTGTAGAATTCTTGTACTTTGCGTGGGGTTGACCCGCTAATAATGGGCTAGCCTGCATTTCAGCCGTCTACTCTGGTTCGTTCCTCCCGGGAGGAACGAACCAGAGGAGACGGCTGAAATTCAGGCTAATAACGGGGAAAATTGGCGATGTTCTGCCGGTGTGCATTTATTATTTCGTCGGGTTGACCGTATTCTTCCTTTAGTATGTTTTTTGCTTTCTCATACCCCTCTGGTGTAAACGGTAACCATCAATTCCAACTCGAATATTTGGTTCGAGTATAGTTCCTTTAGATAAGCAAATTTGGTGATTTCCGCGAGGTTGGAACCGTCAATTTCTGCCTCGTATTTCCCCCAGAAGGGTAGCCATGCCTCAAAACTCCCATTAAATTTCGTTATAGAGAGCTTAGGGAGTTTCGCCATTGGCCCTTTCGTTCCTCCCTGGTTTGCGTCCTCTGGATGAATTCCTTCAAATCTTTCTGGAACTGTAGCTTTTGTTCCAACAGCTTTTTCTCAAACTCCAGTTGTTTCTTGCGATCTTGAGTTTCTCGTTCTTGCTGTAAGTCGTATTGAGCGCCTTCTAGCGCTAACTGTTCCTGTCTTGCTTGTGCCTTTTCATTGGCTCGTTCGTGATCTTCTAACGATTTTATGCGCTGTCGCAGTGAAGCGAATTTACTGTCGGCGACATCAATTTGTGCTTCAATTGAATCGGACCAGTCCTTTACCTCGTCTTCAGATTCGTTTTTCACAAACTTCAGCTCCACGATCTCATCTTTGAGACTGTTCACAGCCTTGATTTTAATGGTAATAGATTCCTCATGCCGCTCTAGGACATCCATTTGAGTTGTTGTGGGCAACCCTAAAACACGGAAGGACGGAATGGAGGAACGGCGGAATGACAGAATGACGGAACGGTGGAACGGTGGAACGGTGGAACGGTGGAATGACGGATCGGCGGAATGATGGAATGGCCCAAAAAATTCTCAAAAATTCTGTTTTCCCCTTTTTTTGTCAAGCGAGAGCCTGAAAACAACGAACTATTTTAGGTCCCAGCCGTTCGCTTGTCAAAGTTGGCACTTTGACAAGTTGGCATCCGCAAGAGGCATGGGCAAAGGTCAGTTTTACCCCCGCTTAGAAGTAACTGTTGAAAATAGGGAGGCGATGGATGAAACCCATATCAGGCATGAATTTGGAGTATGAACTAGGTTGATTGTTCTTTCGCGTTACCTTCAACAAATAGCAGATTTTGTTTTTTAATTATCTGTACCACAACTGAGATATAGTAGAATAACGAAACTGCATATGGACAAACTCGTGTGATGGTTGGTTCAAACATCAGTACTAATTTGAGTGCAGCGTGCAGTTTAAAAATACTATTCTTCCGCAGACAGCAGTTTCGCACGTAGTGAATAGGCATTGCTTACTGGCGTTTGTCATGGTTTTATTCCCAAAATCATTATATTGAAGTGCAGTTGTGTTATTCGAAAGCAAATAGAAGGCTTACTCTCCGGTTCTTTCTATCATCTTATTTCAGTAATCTTATCATATAACGTCCACCTATATGCATGGGAAGCTTGATTTTGCCTTCTATAAATACTGTTTTCAAGTGAACGTTAAAAAAGCTTGAGTTTGCCTTTGAGCTGTCAAACAGAAGGGTTGAGTTTGACTTTTTTCTGTAAATTATTTTAATAAGCGTCACACGGCTAATTGTCATTGAGAGCACAGGAAATAAGAAAAGATACGCGTTTTGTTTTTGTTTTTACAACAAATGTTGCGAAAAACATCATTAAAGACAGTTACCTGTAACAGAGCACAATACGCGTTGATGATGCATGGATTATACATACATTGATATATACAGTCGTCCACCAAAATGTTGTCCAGTTTGATATACTGATATAAATTTCACGTGATTGTAGTAAACCAGCTACGCTTTCAATACTTTTTTGAGATCTTAAACATGTAATGGTAATTAATAAAGGATAAAGAGGTCAATAGACCGCATTGTGGGTCTTATGGGTGATGTAGCGATGTGAGCGCTCGCCTCTCGCCGCTGTGGCCCGAGTTCGAATCCGGGACTTGGTGTTACATGTGAGTTGAGTTTATTTGTTGTGTTGTTCTCTCCCTTGCCACGAGAGTTTCCTCCGAGCGCTAACTTTGACAAGCGTTTAGTTACTTCATTCTTACTAATATTCGCGAGTACTTAAATTCGCGATTTTCGCGTTTTTGAAAAGAATCGCGAAAATTTATACTCGCGAGAAAAAAGAGCGCGCGAAAATAAAACATGGGCTCCTGATACTATATTATATAACAAAACACGATGACATGTAATCACAATGACGAATTGCTATTCTATGGAAGCTAAGATCAAAGTCCTTTACAGTTCTCACGTGCGTCATTTACCCGCCAAAACCACAGGCAGCCCAAGATCCCAGACCCCACCGAAAAGCTAATTAAGAAAAAATAAAATTTTATCATATCCCGGAGTATCTTTTCCTATATGACCATTGGAAGAAAACTTCTCCAAAATAAATTTATGACAGCTGTTGAGAATATCAATTTCACGTGGTTTGAACCCAGGGTTTTATAGCAACGTTCACGCCTTTTAATAACAGCAATCAGAATCCATATATATATATATGATAGAAAATTGAAATCGCTATAGTTGCAGTGCAAATCTAGGCAATATGGAAACACTGAAACTGACGAGCAATGCATGTAGCTTGCCGGACTACTAGATATAATGGAGATATTACATGTAGACGAGACAGTAAGGTCAGTATTAAGTAAACAACAAACTGATAAGGAGATTATAATCCCATTTGCTGGGAGACTTAAGACGTTCATGTGCCAACTTTGACAAGCGAACGGCTGGGACCTAAAATAGTTCGTTGTTTTCAGGCTCTCGCTTGACAAAAAAAGGGGGGAAACAGAATTTTTGAGGATTTTTTGGGCCATTCCGTCATTCCGCCGTTCCGTCATTCCACCGTTCCGTCATTCCGTCGTTCCGTCATTCCACCGTTCCGTCATTCCACCGTTCCGTCATTCCACCGTTCCGTCATTCCACCGTTCCGTCATTCCGTGTTTTAGGGTTGCCCGTACTGGGCTTAAGCGTCTTGAGTTTCACCGCTAACTCCATTATTTTCTCTTCCATCTTGATTTGTTCACGTAGTTTGCTCTTGTGCGAGCACGTTTCTCATGTGTGTCCCGTCGGGGGTGCCACTATGTCGCGAATTCTGCCTCCCTAAACCCGCACACAATTCACTTTTGGGTTCGTTTTCAGGGGCCGTCGACATATTCGAAATGCCCCGCTTAACGCACAACGGACGTTAAGGTCAGACCCCCTCCCCCCCTCCCCCTTAACGTCCAACCATTGTTTTATTCTTTTTTTAGGTCAGGAAAAACTTAAGACACAAATACAACGTGCATCTAACATTTCTCGCACTGATGCTTTACAAAACAAACCCAAGCCAGATGCAGACCGTATTCCTTTTATCATTACATATAATCCAGCACTACCTAACATCTCATCAATAATTCATAAACACTCTAACATTCTCTATTCATCTAAACGTTCCGAAATAATTTTCAAAAATCTTCCCTTAGTAGCCCACCGCCGCTGTAATAACATAAGTGACATTTTAGTAAGGGCTCAGTTACCTAACAATACTAACACCTCTCCATTGCCACCCGGCTCTTATCGCTGCGGTAAAAACTGCATTACCTGCCCTTACATCGAACATGGCCTCAAACAATACACTTTTTCCTCCACTGGCGAAACTCACCATATCAAATCTCACATTACATGCAATACTAAAAACGTAATTTACATGGTTCAATGTCACTACTGTAATTCACAATACATCGGAGAAACAAAACGATGCCTCAAAGACCGTTTTAACGAACACAGACGACCTGTAGATAAATCCAATATCAAATCTAAACCTACAGCCGTTTCTGAACATTTTCTCAGCCCTAACCATTCTAGTACTGACATGCTCCTTATTCCTTTAGAAGTCATCTATTCTAAACGCGATTCCGTGAGAAAAGCACGTGAATCATATCTCATCTATAAAGCTAAAACCCTCGAACCACTCGGAATGAATAGACGTGATGAAATGTAATTTCACCGTTTGACCTTTATTGTCGGCTGTTATTCTATCTGTACTATCTTTTCAAACCTATTTCGTAATTTCCTTTTATGTGTTACTATTGTATAACACATACGTCATCGATTTTGTAATTTCCGCTCATAGTTACGTAATTAGCAATTTATATAAGCCTTGTATCCATTTGTGACCTCCACTGTAAAATAAACCTGAAGAAGGCTGGTACTGGCCAGCCGAAATATCGTATAAACCTCGACAAGCGTTGTATTTGATCAGCATTGCAGTAGTCTTCGGACACTTTATCATTATATTTTCTTCTTCTTGCTGATCAAGATCTGTTTTTTGATCCAACGTCTGGCAGGATTGATTGTACACGGTTTTTGCTGTGGTTTTCTAACCTTAACTATATATACAGGAAAAACAGTAATGAAATACACGGGAGTTCACTTATAAACAAAGTATAAAACAAGCTTAAAGCTTTAATAGTTGCAACTGTACAGTCAGTCAGTACCTTGAATTCCCCCAGGGAATTCCCGTACGAGCTCATTTCGGATATTGACTAAAATACTCATTCGGACACAACTATAAAACTGAGTTTCACTTACCTGGAGGTTTGAGGTATTTCATGATACTTCTAATCAAAAGACCTTGTTGAAATTTCCGGGAAATTCAACAGAAATTGCGCTCTAATGTAGATCTAGCTGACTAGAAACGTTTGATTAAAAAGTGTACTTCTATTGATGAAAAAGTGTTTGTTCTAAATGCCCCACACTAACGTCCATGCCCTTACCCCCTCCCCCCCTAAACGTCCGTTGTGCGTTAAGCGGGGCATTTCGAATATGTCGACGGCCCCTAAAGCAGATTTATTCACCAGGTTTGATTCAAAAGTCTCTCACAATCTCTCGCGTTTCGAATACAAAACTCTTTTTTACTACAATCACTTATCACTTGATCATATTACGTGTTCCTTTACTTTGTTATCTTGACGTCAATATGTCCTCCGACAACGAATAGAGAAACTGGCAAATGAACTCAGAGTTTGCATTGTTTTCTTGGATTAGCGCAAGCTATTTAGAAGTGAACAAACCTAAGGCTAAGAACCTATCTTTGATTTGTAGTTGTTATTTGCTATAGTATACTTTCAATGAACATTTGTTTTTCCCGTAGCTGCGTAAGACTAAATATTATCTCCAGTATTTTTACCCTGGATGCCAGAGGCTCGAAGCGAGACGTCTAGTTGTAAATATATTTTATATTGTGCATGAGCTACATATAGGAGAAGCGGATTCCCAACCTCTGATCCAGGGTACAGTATTTTTGAACTTGAATATACGACATTTTTACACTCTCACCGTTTACGACTTCATTTCCTGTGAATGTCAGTGAGACTTGCATGGCTGTTCTGAGTGACTCGTTCTGAGTGGATTTCGTTTGAATGGGCAAGTTACGGCAATTATTTTATACGGTACGGTTACCGGTACGACATGACGTTGAAATGGGTTCTTCTTCATTGTTTTTGTCCTTGTATGATCCAATCAACAGCTATTAAAGTTACGGCACAATAAGTTACAGTACGGTTTACTCACTCATAATCCGCTCTACTTGGAACCGTAATTCTGCAGTTTAATAGGGCAAAACATTGGGAAAGCCATTTCGATGTTATTTCACATTACGTTTTGCCAAAAAAAGGTGCAATATTAGCCTGAATTTCAGCCATCCGGCTGGATTGAACCAGAGGAGACGGCTGAAATTCAGGCTAGTGCAATATATTTACTACCAAAATTATATCACTGGCAGGGATGACTTTGGTACACGTTCGTACAAAGCTCCAAATAAAATACTGTCTGTCTGACCAAACTAGTCTTAATAAACTGACATGACTGAGAAGTAACTAGGCAAAATATATTTGTGGCAAAAACGTGTGTGTGTGATCGTTGACCAATAACTTACTGATTGAAGTAATATTGGGGTTTTATAGTTCACGCGGTCTAAAATAATTTCACTCCTTAATGTTTAGGTTTTATTTTGGAGGTTTTTGGTCGCGTGCCTCTGTATCCTCCAAATTGAACCAAATTCTTGCCTTTTAATTGGCGTACGTGATACATGACAAACGCTATTGTACTGTACTTTTTTTAGACCTGTTTTAGTTATGATTCTGTTATGATGTCGGAACCTTACTTGTAAGTAGCGATTGTGTTAATGTGCATACTTTCACTCGGTGCACATGTTTGTCCGGAAATTTAAGTTCAACAACGATAAAACTGCAGTTCCAGCTTTGAGTCTCCTCAAAGTTGTCAGTTCTGCCCTGTTTGTGATGTCGCGGTTGTCACAGTGAAAGCAAAAAAGAAAGCAAAACAAAAACGCTTAGTTGAAACGCCTGTTAAAATATACTGAATCAACAGTCAAGTAATTTCCCTATGACCTCAGCCTCGAGTTGCAAATAGAAAGTTAATTCACGCCAAAATGTAAAGTAGACGAATATCATTTAAACGGTTCACTAAATAATAAAATATCACTGGAGAGTTGAAAAACTTTGTCATCACTATGACTCCCAGTTCCCGTCAAATCAGTCTATTTTAGACGGAGGTCGTTGCTGAGGATTGAATTACTTCTTTCAGCAACTGAAGAGATTACAAAAAAATCATCGCTTAAGCAATGTAGTTGATGACAGAAAATTCGAATTAATTAGTCTGAGTTAGTGGAAGGACTTAAAAAGGTCTTAATTGACACCTTCGCCGTGTAAAGTACGGAATAACAAATTATCACAGCAAGCCTGTAAAGTTCATCGCTACGTGATTCAATGTGGACATGCAGTGAATTTAATGCACCAGTAAACCGGTTCGATCGAGTCCGTGAGTGTGTAAATAACATGTGACACGTCATAGCGATGTGTTTCCACAGTGGCAAGCCGTTCTCGAACAACCAATCGTGTGCGGTTCTGCTTAACTTCCTGTGGAACAAATGCCTTCATATATGCAAAGCCACGAGGTCCCCGGAGTCAAAATATATTAATTCGGTAATGGTCTATGAAGTACGAAGTTCACTTAGATTTGGCCCTGGTGATTTCTGAAACTGTTTTTCTTAGATTTTGTCATTTATGAGATTACTGCAGAGTGGTTTATGGAGTAGGAAAACAGATTTTGTGTGAACACTGAATTACAAACAAAACGTTTTCACGCTTTGTTCACGCCGTTGGAGTAGTCACAGATACAAAAGCTAGGGTCTGTGTTATGGAACTAGAGCTCGATGGTATTATTCCTGGATCCTATGTCAAGGAACGGAAGATCGAAAAAGTTGGCAAGAGGAAATCAGTACTTCAGAGATTTCAAAAACAACGGTTAATTAGCAAACGAGGGCAAATCCATGCCATTGCGAACCACGTTCCCGATCGACCTCAACTGTACTTGGCTGATCATTTCACTACGCTGATCGATGCTCGTTGGAGATATGTGTTTGTGATATTTTCCTTTGCTTTCCTGATCAGCTGGTTATTGTTTGGTAGTATATGGTGGGGAGTTTATCTGTACCGTAAGAAATACTCAAAAATTGAATGCATCGAGAAAATAGACGGATGGACTTCAGCGTTTTTGTTTTCTCTAGAAACACAAACAACTATTGGATACGGTGGACGACAAGTAACTCCACTCTGTCCAGAAGGGATTGTTTTGTTGATAATTCAATGCATTGTTGGACTACTAATTTCTTCTACAATGCTCGGACTAATATTTGCCAAACTTTCAAGACCACATTTGAGGGGAAGGACCGTTTTATTCTCCAACTATGGGACCATAGCTCTACGCGATGGCAAATTGTGCTTATTGTTCAGAGTTGGTGATGTTCGCAAAAGTCAGCTTATAGAGGCACACATAAGAGCAACTGTAATTCGAAGACACTTCACCAAAGAGGGAATAGAAATTGTTTTTTTTCAACAGGGACTTTCTTTAAGGCATGATCTAGCAGAGGAAGAAGAAGAAAAAATCAATCTCTTTATTCCCGCAATTGTATACCATGTCATAGATGAATCAAGTCCATTTTACAACTGTTCGCCGGACAACTTACTTCGCTTAGACTTTGAGATAATTCTTATCCTAGAGGGGATAGTTGAATCCACTGGAATGACAACACAAGCCCGAACTTCCTACTTAGCTGATGAAATACACTGGGGTCATCTATTTGAAGAAGTACTCACTCGAGAAAGCTTTAAAAACGGGGTCTATCACATTGATTTCTCGCGATTCCACGAAACATACCCAGTTGCAACGCCAAGATGTTCTGCAAGTGAATTGGACCAAATGCGAACAAGTTCAGTTGGTAGTTCGTCATTTAATCAATTTTCTGAGTGTATTGAGCTGGAAGAGAAAGAAGAAACTCCTACCGACCTCACGGGTGTTTCAAGTCAGAGGTTGAGAAATGGGCTACAGCTAATCCCAAACGGGGAGATGGACAATATAACCCTTATTACGAAGTTGTAGTTACTCGTAAATGATTGGCGTTCACCCAAAAAAATGTTTAGTGTTTATTAGGAAGGGTCGCTGACCCATAGCATAGTATATTTATGGCACAAAGTGTTTTTCCGTTCAAGTATTTTTTCGAGTTCAATTTGTACACACTACAGTAAATTTCCTCCCTTCGGTGTTTAACAAATCGGGAAGATAGAAATTCATCTTCATCTATTTTTGAAAAGAAAAATCGTTCACATCTTGATATTCGAGATACCAGTGATTTTCCCCATCGGATGCGAAATTACTGTTTACATTCTCTCGTGACTTGCCTGTTGCCTGGGTTTTCGTACTCAATAAATTAATATTAACTGTCGA